>WOXC01007789.1:600000-952394 GCA_011680675.1 Gymnobelideus leadbeateri | reverse complement strand
GGCAACTCCAGAATTATCAACATAGACATGCCTAGGACAAAGTAAGAGGTTAGTGTCCTATGGACTTTGGGACCTGTATTTGGGGAATGCGTCAGCTCCCTCCCCTGGGAGCTAGAAGCCGCTGAGGAGACACGCCATTTTGTAGTTTTCATAGGCATTTCCGGCTCCCAGCCTACAAATCGTGGGGAGATCCAGCGATCAGTCTTGGGGGGTAATCGCTCTTGCTTTAACCTCCCTGGATCTGGATTGTGATCTAGGGTGGAAGTTGTGGGTGGGTTTACAGCTTGCCAGAAACGGAAGTTGCCCCCCACACGTTCGGGACGAAAATTCCTCTATCTGGCCTTAAAGCCATAGTGTGGCAACAAGCCCAAAAGTCAAGTAATTAAGTGGCAACATGCCAAGGCAAAGGAAACAGAAAAATGCAACCCTAGACTCCTATTTTGGGGGCATAGAGTGGGAAAAGGACTGTGAGGTCAGAAGTCCTGCTCCAAAAGCCCCAGGGGAAAACATGAGCAGGTTGCAGGCCATAGAGGACCTTAAGAAGGACTTTAAAAATCAAATAAGAGAAGTGGAGGAAAAATTGGAAAGAGAAATGAGAAGGATGCAGGAAAAGTATGAAATGAGGGTCAACAGCCTGACTGAGGAAAACAACACCTTAAAAAATAGACTAACTCAAATGGCAAAGGAGGCCCAAAAGGGCAATGAGGAGAAGAATGCCTTAAAAAGTCGAATTTGCCAGATGGAAAAAGAATCTCAAAAGTTCACTGAGGAGATTCATTCCTTCAGAGTTAGACTGGAGCAAATGGAAGCTAATGACTTTATGAGAAATCAAGATGCTGTTAAGCAGATCCAAACAAATGAAAGATTAGAAGGCAATGTGAAATATCTCATGGGAAAAACCACTGACCTGGAAAATAGATCCAGGAGAGACAATTTAAAAATTATTGGACTACCTGAAAGCCATGATCAAAGAAAGAACCTAGAAATCACCCTTCAAGAAATTCTCAAGGAAAACTGCCCTGATGTTTTAGATCCAGAGGGCAAAATAGAGGTTGAAAGAATCCACAGATCACCTCCTGAAAAAGATCCCAAAAGAAAACTCCCAGGAATATTATAGCCAGGTTCCAGAATCCCCAGATCAAGGAGAAAATACTACAAGCAGCCAGGAAGAAACAATTTCAATATTGTGGAAACACAATCAGAATAGCCCAGGACCTGGCAGCTTCTACACTGAGGGATCGAGGGCATGGAATATGATATTCCAGAGGGCAAAAGAACTGGGAATGAACCCAAGGGTCACCTACCCAGCAAAACTGAGTATTTTGTTTCAGGGGAAAATATGGTCATTCAGTGGAATAGAGGACTTTCAAGCATTCTTGAGGAAAAAACCAGAATTGAATAGAAAATTTGACATCCAGACACAAGAAGCAAGAGATGCCTGAGAAGGTAATCAGGGAAAAGAAATCAAAAGGAACTTATCAAGTTGAACTATTTACATTCCTATATGGAAAAGCAATAACTGTGACTGATGATATCTTTCTCAGTATGAGAATAATGGAAGAAGGGTGTGTGGTCATATGAATACATATGTGAATGTGTGTGTATATGGTTACAGTTATATATGGATGGAGGGCATAGGTTGAATTTGTTGGGAAGGGAGAATACTCAAGGGATGAAATTATGAGGTGAGAGAGGAAAGTGGCAAGAGGAGATGGGGAGAGACATGGTAGGGTAAACTATCTCATGTAGGGAAGTGGTTGCAAAGGAGGGGGAGAATAAGGAAGGCTAAAAAGGCAAAACCACATTCACATTGAATTTGGTTCAGGGAGAAAATGACATGCATACTAAATGGGATATCTCAACCTGCAGCAGGATAGGGGGAAGGGGGATGAGAGGAGGGATGATGGATGGGAGGGCATCCTTGGGGTGAGGGGAGGTTGGAAGTACCCACTATAGAAGAGGGACAGGATCATGTAGGGAATGGACCAGGTGGGGGGTGGGATGAGTGGGAGGGAATTATAAGCAGCCTTGTACAATATATCTACTATGATAATGTTTTGCATAGCTAGACATGTACAACATATACTGAATTACTTATCTCCCAAGAAGGAATGGGTGACAAGGGAGGAAGGAAATGGATCTGAAATTCGAGGTCGTAACATTAAATGTTTCAAATATATATGTAAATACTATTATTAATACTCTTTTGCCTATAATTGGGAGATAAGATGTGCAGGCATTGGGACACAAAGATTCATCTTCCACTAATGGAAAAGTCGATGGGGGTATGGGAGAAGGTATGGGAGAGAGCAGATTGGAGGAAGCGATATCTTGTGGGACTGCTATTCAGGGAGGTTGGGTAGGGGAATAATGGGGGGAAAATGATTGTAACTCAAAATCTGGTGGAAATGAATGATGTAAAACAGAAGTTAATAAAGCATTTGTTTAAAAAAAATAATATAAGTCATTCCCAATTGATAAATGATCAAAGAATATAAATAGGCAGTTTTTAGACAGAGAAATCAAAGCTCTCTGTAGTCATCTTGAAAAATGCTCTATCACTCTTGATTAGAGAAATACAAATTAAAACAACTCTGAGATACCACTTCAAACCTATCAGATTGACTAATATGATAGAAAAAGAAAATGACAAATGTTGGTGGGGATGTGGGAAAATTGTGATATACTAATGCACTGCCAGTGGAGTTGTGAACTGATCCAACCATTCAGGAGAGCAAAATGGAGCTCTGCCCAAAGGGCTATAAAATTGTACATACCCTTTGACACAGCAATACCATTATTAGGTCTGTATCCCAAAAAGATTTTTTAATGTACAAAATATACAAAAATATGTACAAAAAAAAAAATGAAATTCTCAAGGAAAATTGCCCTGATGTTTTAGACCCAGAGGGCAAAATAGAGGTTGAAAGAATCCACAGATCACCTCCTGAAAAAGATCCCCAAAAGAAAACTCCCAGGAATATTATAGCCAGGTTCCAGAATCCCCACATCAAGGAGAAAATACTCCAAGCAGCCAGGAAGAAACAATTTCAATATTGTGGAAACACAATCAGAATAGCCCAGGACCTGGCAGCTTCTACATTGAGGGATAGAAGGGCATGGAATATGATATTCCAGAAGGCAAAAGAGCTGGGAATGAACCCAAGAGTCACCTACCCAGCAAAACTGAGTATCTTGTTTCAGGGGAAAATATGGTCATTCAGTGGAATAGAGGACTTTCAAGAATTCTTGAGGAAAAAACCAGAGTTGAATAGAAAATCTGACATACAGACACAAGAAGCAAGAGATGCTTGAGAAGGCAATCAAGGAAAAGAAATCAAAAGGAACTTATCAAAGTTGGACTATTTACAGTCCTACATGGAAAAACAATAACTGTGTTTGATGAAACCTTTCTCATTATGAAAATAATTGAAGAAGGGTACATGGCATATGTTCACAGGTATACATGGATAGAGGGCACAGGTTGAATTTGATGGGAAGGGATGATTATTATTTTTTTTTTGGAGGGCAGTTGGGGTTGGGTGACTTGCCCAGGTTCACGTGGCTGGGTTTTTGTTTGTGTGTTGGGTGTCTGGGGCCGGATACGAGCTCAGGTCCTTCTGGCTCCGGGGCTGGCTCTCTGCTCGCTGCGCCACCTAGCCACCCCAAAGAAGGGATGATTCTTAAGGGGTGAAGTCAAGAGGTGAGAGAGGAAATTGGCAAAAGGAGATGGAGAGAGACAGGGTAGGGCAAACTATCTCATGTAGAAGAGGCAAGGGGAAGTAGTTGCAGGGGAGAGGAAGAACAGGAAGGCAAAAAGGCAAAAGCATATTCTCATTGAAGTTGGCTCAAGGAGAGAGTCACATACATACTAAATGGAATATCTTACCCTCACTCACTCTCCTGAGTAGGGGAAAGGGGGATGAGAGGGGGGATGATGAAGGGGAGGGCATTCTGGGGAGAGGGGAGGTTAGAAGTACCCACTATCAAAGAGGGACAGGATCAAAGTAGGGAATGGACCAGGTGGGAGGTGAGACAGGTGGGAGGGAAATATAAGCAGTCTTTTACAATATATCTACTATGGTAATGTTTTGCATAGCTATGCATGTACAACACATACTGAATTGCTTATCTTCTCAGAGGGAGTGGGTGACAAGGGAGAAGGGGAATGGATCTGAAAATCGAAGTTTTAAAATTAAATGTTTCATAAGATGTCCAGGCAGTGGGGCTCAGAGATTCATCTTGCCCTAATGGCAAAGTCGAAGGGGGTATGGGAGAAGATATGGGAGAGGGCAGATTGGATGAGGGGATATCTAGTGGGACTGCTATTCTGGGGTGGTGGGTAGGGAAAAAATGGGGGGAAAATGTAACTCATAATCTGGTGGAAATGAATGATGTAAACCAGAAGTTAATAAAGCATTTGTTTAATTTAAAAAAAAAAAGAGTTAAAATGTTGTTATAAAGTAAACGAGAGTTAGAAGGGAAAAAATTGGAAAAGAAAATGGAGTTATGGAAGAATGAATTGGAAACAATTAGCAGCTTGGCACAAAAGCTTTAAAGCCTTACCCAGGCAAGAGGTGGGAGCAGTCAGCCTGTGGAGAGGGGGGGCGGAAGGATGGGGTATCCGTGGTTTGGAAGCCAGCCTCGAGTCAACTTGGAAGAGGACTTTACTTTGGATACTCTGTATTGACTGATGAGATTTGTAACTTACTGTGACCTAAGGGTGGATAGTGTTTGTATTTTCTGCTAGTCCTTAAAAATGACTATAAGATAAACTGAATGATATTTAAGACTATGTGGCCACCTTATAGTAATAAATTGTTATGTTATGTTATGAAAAAAAAAAAAAGAAAGTCTTCTTCCAAAGCTTTGACCCTCCCTTCTGCAGGGACAAGATAAGGTCTATTCCTTACCTTCACCCAGAAAGTCATTAGCTCCTTGAGGGGAAGAATTTTCTTTTACCTTTCTTTGTATCCCGGGCACTTTAGCACAGGGCCCAATATATTATAGGTGCTTAATTAATGCTTAGTATAGGACCAAGGGGTGCTCCCAATAGTTATGGGAATGACTTTGCCTCACCCCCTGCCCCAGTTTGGCAATTTTACTGTGAAAGATTTCCAGGGACCAGACAACTAAGTGAGACATCTGGAAGTCAAAATGTGCTGATTAAATGGCCATTGGGAGTGGGTTACTAGGATACAAGGAGACTTCATGTTAGTTAATATTGATCATTATTGTGCTGCTTTGCCCTTTTGTTTCATAGTGTTTATGTTTATATTTTTCTTGGTTACCTAGGTGACGTGTAAATCTCTCTTTTTAAATTAGTCCATTGTGAGCCATCTAAATAGTTTCATCTGTAACCTGACATATAATTCTGATTATGAATTTATGAAAAAAAAACTTATAGATTCAGCTTATAGATAAGTGATCCATGGGAATCCAAGGGGGAACTGAGGAAATTGAGGTAATGGAGGAGATTAGGACAGCAAATGTTTGACTGTGGAAAGTGAATGAAACATATACCATTTTGTGACTTGATTCTGGATCCAATTTAATTCCTATTTAATTATGGGTCTACCCCAATTTCTGTCTTGTATGAAAACATCATTCCAACTGTGAGAACTCGGAGAAAATGTATGTATTGTTTGAACCTATCTCTGCATGTCTGGGAAGCTGGACCACCTCTACCTGCTGCTTAGAAACTTTTAATTAAGGACCTAGTTTATGCTGACCAGAAATTCAATTAGATTCAAAGATCATTGCAAAGTTTTCTCACAATTGTACATCTCAAGCAACCCATATGTGTTATCTGAAAACTGGCACCACACTGATAAATCAGTTATTGTTTCCACACTCCTTTGATTATTTACAGACATTTGAGGGGAATGGGTCAAATCTTTTTCTGAAATCTAGGAATTGCACATATTCACTCTCTCCCTCCCAACTTGGAACTTTCTTCCAATTAGAAATCATATTACCTAATGTTGAATTATTTCCTTTTAATTAATTGGTTTTATTTGATTCATTGTTTTTAATATCTAAAAGTTTGTCTTCTACTGTATTGGTGGTCCAGCTCTTAGCTGAGGAAGGGGCTTGGTCCTAATTTGTTGGGCAATTAGTGTGCTTTGCTTAATATATATAAATGCTCAGACCTTAGTCATTTCATCTTTTCCCCACCACAGTTTTTGTAGCTCTAAGTGTATCTAGAATATTTTGCATACTTGGAAGAATCAAGTATTGCCACTAACAACCTAGAAATCTACATAGAAAATACATGTACAACCACATTGGAACAAATACATTTTGACACCTCTAATTTAAATTGATTTATTTTATAAAAGTTAATATACTCTAGATTGCAATGAAGAAATTAAATTATTACTTTTTCCTTTTCCCCCAACCTCCCCATGCAGAAACACTGGGAGCTACCAATGAAAGCTTTGGAGAGGTAGAAGTAGGAGCATTGTAAAGTTGTATCTACATTAAGACTTCCAGAGGTTATTTAGCCCTACAGGATCTACACTACCAAACTATGAAATTTCTGGGACCATTCTCCCCACTCAGGACATTTTCTACCACCTTCTAACTCTTGTTCTCAGAACTGTGATCAAATCAACACTCACATTGCCTTTGGAAAGGGCATATCTATTAACAGTGATATTTTTCCACTTAACATCTCTGTGAGTTACCAAACCAAAAACCTCTTCCATGTTCACCATGAACTTTCCCTATAGAATGTAAGCTCCTTGAGGGCAAGAACTATCTTGTTTATATTTGTATCTCCCACGTTCAGCACAGTGCTTGGCAAACAGTAAGAATTGCCCAACAAATTAGGACTTAACATCAAATAAGGTAATTCTTTTTTACTTATCCATTAATTAAATGTGACCATTAGGAACTGTATTCTTACTCAGTTCATATATCTAATCAGTGGCCAGACCTTACCGATTTTACCTCTTTCATCAGTCCCCTCTATCTATTCGAATCCCAATCACTCTAGTTCAGATCCTCACTAATTCTTGCCTGGACTATTGCAATAGCCTTATAATAAGTCTTCTTGCCTCAAGTCTTAATCCTCTCTATTCCATCCTTCCCCCAGCTGCCAAAGTGATATTGCTTTTTTTTTTCTTTTTTAGAGGGGCAATTGGGGTTAAGTGACTTTCCGAAAGTTGTGTTAAGTGTTTGAGGCTGGATTTGAACTCAGTTCCTCCTGCCTCCAGGACCAGCACTCCACTCACTGCGCCACCTAGCCACCCCCGAAAGTGATAGTCCTAAAGCACAAGTCTGACCATAACATCCTCTCCCCATTCAATATACTCTAATGGTTGGCAGGACCACATACAAACTACCTTATTTGATGTTAAGTCCTTCAAAGCCTGACTCTAACTTAGGTCTGCACTCTTATTTGATATCTTTCAGGAACTCTATGGGCCCATTAAATTGGCTTTCTTTCTGTCCTTCATACCCAACCTTTCTTCTTACATCTCAGCATAGGCTGTCCCTTTTGTCTGAAATGCATTGCCTCATCACATCTATACTTTAGAATCCCTAGTGTCCTTCATGTTCTGTGAGATGCCTTTCTTGATGCTCCATCTGCTAATCTACATTCCCAGTTTTCTTTTTGTTATTTTTCATGTGTTCTGGATGTGTTATCTACTCTTTTAGAATGTAAGCTCCTAGGAGGAAGGGACTTTTATTTTCTTCTTAGTATTTTCAGAGCCTCATCTGTGAATGTTCCTAGGCATGCCAAACTTAATAAATGCCTTTTCCTTGCTTGTTTTATTATAAATAAACACTCTCTTCCTTTTTATGTGGCTGGGTAGAATCAATAGGTAGAATGTGGCTGGGTAGAATCCTTTTGTGGCTGGGTAGAATCAATGTATCCTCTCTCTTATGGAGTAGGAGTAAATCTGATTGAGTCACTAACATTGAAAAACTGACCCCACGACTGGATGCTGAAACAGAAGTCTGTGAGGTTGGTTGTAGTGGAAGTGCCCAGCATGCATCATGGGATGGGTGTGGGAAGCATTAATGAGAATTTTGAATATTTAAATTCTTTGATATTCTTTCATGAGGTATTTTCCTTGTGTGATGTTTTTATCTTGTATTATGGATTTAGCTTCAGTTACTTTATATTTGCGACATATTTCGAGTGTGTGTGTGTGTGTGTGTGTGTGTGTGTGTGTGTGTGTGTGTGTTCAGTGTGAAAAGGTTTGTGGAAAGCGATTGGTCCACCATCTTGCTGATCATGTGACCTGAACGTATTACTGATCATTGTGTATTGGTTCAAATTTCTTTAAACTCTTCTCAAAGTTTTTTAAAACAATATCTTTGTTTTTATAGTCGTGATCTACTAAAATTAAAAAGCCTTTTCATGTCTAATTCCATTACTCCATATTCTTTTTCTAGAGTTTTGACCATTTGAATTCTTCAAAACAATAATGCTAAAGCAAACCACCAAAATGCAGTCAGGTAACAAATCAAAAGTCAAAAAGACAAACAAATGTTCTGAACAATATGTAGTGTGACTACAAAGCAATATACCCAGAACCACACAAATGCAAAATGCAATAACTGTACATATATAATTATAAAAGGCAAGTTATAGCATGAAAATCAAGGTCACAGACAAATGAGTAGCAGTGTTGTAAACAGTTCATAATTTAATACATCAATAACCAAGATCATCTACAAGTTCAATTCACAAATTCTAAAAAGATTATGGGTCAATTATGAGAGGGAAAAAAGTACTATTGCAACAAAATAAAATTTAAATTAAAAAAAAGTCACAATTTTGCTCCTGTTTGAAGGGTGCACTAGCTGCCAGGGGTATATTCATGACACAAACATCACCACAATTTATTCTTGTCACATTTAAACATTCAAAGAGTACTTGACCCCAAACACCTTATATGGGGGCAGGGGTATCACTAATGGAAGAGCCCTTCCCATTTCAGATTTCCATTTTTAGCCATTCTCCTTACAATTCAGGTGGTTGTGTTTCCTATTCTTATTTTTGATCACCAAAATGCAACAGCATATACAACCTTTTGGAACAATTGTTTTGGTACTGCCAGCTGCCATAAACCATGTAAACATGAACACATGCAAAGTTTTAATACAGAAATATTATTTTTTAAACCAAAGTAGTCACCACTCTTCCTCAATCTTTACAACTTGATCTTTATAACCATTTTACCTCTCCTGTAATAATTTGATCCTGAAGTTTCACCATCAACTCACACCACAATTTATCCCTGTGTTGACTGAAGGAGACCTTTTGAGATAGAAGATAGAAAATAGAGGCTTCCCATGTTGCATTTGCCACTTGCTGAGGTTTCTGTGGAATAATGATTTTCTGAGGTATTGAGGAAGAAAGACCAGCAAAAACCTATTTATTACTGACCCATCCTGGAGCAGAGCCCCGGGGGAAAATTTTCAAATAAATCTTAGATTTGGCACAAATATCTCCCCAGAAAAAGCTTTGCAACTTCTTGAAAAGTATCTCAGTGTACAAAGTCGTAAATATCATGTATAGGACAGCTATTTGTTTCCTCCTCCACTATGAAAGAATGCTTAAACACAAAGACTCATATATTTTGGCACATGCTGGAAACATAATCTACAACCCAACATTTGTATTATATTCTTTCTGGAGATAAACACTATCGGTAGATTTGTGGAATTGTTGAACAGGTATTTCACATTCACCTTGAATTTGTACTGTGTGAGCAGCAACTCAAGGTCTAGAGCTTCTGGTCAGCTAGGAATGTATGACTATTAATCTCCCTGGAGATGGTAGTCCTCCCTCCCTTCTGAGAAGGGTGTGGTTTCAGAAAGCCCTTGATTTAATGACTCCTGACCCCCTCAGATTCACAAGGCTATATTCATTGCAGAAAAGGCAGTTAATTAGTGCCTTGACTTTCTGTCTTAGGCTCACCCTGGCAAGCAAATGTTCTCATGGCCATTTGTGTAGTTACTATTGCTGCTACAGGGAAATTGCATGGGAGAAAAATCTCTTTCGCAACCTCTTACAAGAAATCCAAGTGAAAGCTGGCAATGGTATTGTCCCAAGAGAGATACTGCCCCCCATGTTAGACTGTAAGCTCCTTATTTTTTGTCTTTCTTTGATGGCGCAGGGACCTTGAGTCAGTACCACTGGAGCTCAAATCTGGCTCGGACATTTATTAGCCAGGTGACCCTGGACAAGTCACTTAAGTTTTCCTCCTATTCCACATCTATAAAATGGGGATAATAATACCACGTACATCCCGGGGTTGTTGTGATGATCAAATAAAATAATAATTGTACATGCTTAGCACAGTGCCTGGCACATAGTGAGCTGCTACATAAAAGTTAGCAATGATGATGACGGTCATGATGATGATCGTCACCTTCATCAGTATAATTACCTAGAGCTTGGCACAGTGCCCAGTACATAATGGGCACTTAATACATTATCTGGGGACTTGACTTGGGGAGAACATTGCACCTCTCTGCCCCCTGCTTCCTCTTCTGAAGGGGAGGGCAGTGAACCAAGTATCAGGTCCATTTCCAGTCTCCAGGCGGGGGACCTAACCCGGGGCCGTCGGTCCTCTAGCCCCTGGGGAGCGCAGGACCCGGGCTGCGCACAGAGCGCAGCGCCGCGGGCCCGCGCCAGGGGGCGCCGCGGCGCCGCTCCGCAGCGCCACGATGGTTCGCGGGTCGGCGCAGCCCCCGGGCATCCTGCGGCAGTCGCTGTGGCGCTCGGTTAAGGGAGCGCACGGAAGGTCCCTCCCCCTCGCCATGGCCGCAGCTCCTGCCTCCTTTGCCCCAGCGACTGCGGCTCAGCCCTGAGCCTGATCCCCGCGGGCACCCTCCAGCACCCGGAGAATTCCGCCGGAGCGGGAAAGCGGCCGCGAGGAGACCGGAAGAGACCCTCCCCCCCGGACCTGAACTTGACCCGGGGCAGAGGTGAGTGTCCCGCGCCCGCCACGGCGGCTGGGCTCCGCTGGCGCCACGCTTTGTGTGCGGACTGCGCCCAGGCTTGGGGAGCCTTCCTGGGCTGGTGCGGTCCCGTCCGAGCTGGGGCAGGGCTTCGCTGACCTTCCGAGGGAATGCTGCGGCATTTGCGCCCCTGGCCAGGGAGAGAGTGGAAGAAGGCGCGGGCCACGCGGGCCTTCGTTTCTGAGCCCCGCGCATTACCTGTTGCACACCTGGCTCTAACCCGTGTGCAGCTGCGGGGACCGGCACGCCCGTGGCTGTGGGGAGATGCAAGGCGACCTGTGAGGGAGGGTTACTAGCACTAGAAAGATGAGCAGTAATCATGAGGCCAGAAGATTGGATTTCAGGCTCCAGAGCAATCCAGAACAGCATCCCCACTGCGTGAACATTCTTGGTGCGAATTTACCCTTAGGAGAAATATCAGAAATACTTGTGTATTCTGAAGCTTGTTATGGGCAAGAGCGGTATCTTACTTTGATCTTTGCATCCCTAGTGCCTAGCAGGGTACTTTGCATACAGTAGGTGCTTATTAAATGTTTATTGTATTCAGTTCCCTTCTTGCACTAAATCCTATGGTTCTCCAAATAATAAATGTCCATTTTTTTTAAAGTGCTTTGCATCCCCCTTGAATCAGTCTGCACCCTCTTGAAATTGAAGCTAAGAATAAACTAGTTTTCTTAGATCAGTATTTTATGGCAGTTCTTCCAATATGATTTGTTTTAAACATCAGAAACTTGGAACCAAATGACATAAAGTAGAGATTATTAAAACAGAACTTACATCTATTTTGTCATTTGACTGCCAAATGTTAGATGTCTAACTTTATTGTGAGAAATAAAATTTTGAAGAGCCACTGTCAGTCAATTTTATGTTTCCCTCGTCAGTTATTTCCTGGAACATGGCATGAGCTTGACAATATCCAGCTGTAACTTCATGAGGTAATAAATGGAGAGAAATTCGCATTCTTCTGTGAAATTCCTGTCACTAGGGCTAGATAGGAGTTATTGAAATATTTGGCTTTCTAAATACTGTGAAAAAGAAAGATGGTAGTGTTCATTAAATATAAACTAGACAAATATGGTCTTAAAAATGAGCAACTTTACATGAAATATTGACCATTAGTATATACAACTCATAAACATTTGTATATTCTATGTTCAGATTTATTTTTCAACCAAATAATCTCACTTGATACTTATGTGATTGAAATACATTTTACAGAACTTTCTCTAGGGAAACATAGAAGTAGTTAGTTCCATGGTACAGTGGACAGAATCCTGGATTTGGAGGCATAGGACCTAGGTTTGAATTCAGGATTTTCTAATATACTCTTTGGATGACCTCAGATCCTTTTCTCTTTTGGAAAAAGAGGGACCTGGAGTAGGTGACCTTTAAGATGTTGCAGTCCTAGATCTGTGATCCATAATGATTGAGGCCCCTTTTGTTTTTGGTTGTTTGTTTGTTTAATTTATTTATTTATTTTTAGTTTTCAACATTCATTTCCACAAGATTTAATTTTTTCTCCATCTTTCCCCTGCCCTCCACCCCAAAATAGCAAGCTTACTGAATACCCCTTCCCCCAATCTGTTCTCTCTTATATCCTCCCCTTTTACCCCCCCTAACTTTCTAGTAGGGCAAGATGAATTTCTGTACCCCAGTGCCTGTATATCTTATTTCCCAGTTGCATGTAAAAATCAAAATTTTTTTTAAACATTTGTTTTTAAAACTTCGAGTTCCAGATTTTTTTCCCTTCTTCTTCCTCACCCACTCCCACTGGGAAAATAAGCAATTCAATATAGGTTGTACATGTGTAGTTACTCAAATCATTTCCATAGTAGTTATATTGTGAAAGACTAACTATATTTCCTTCCATCCTATCCCGCCCCCCCTTATTCTGTTTTTACCTTTGACCCTAACCCTTTCAAAAATGTTTGCTTCTAACTACCCTCTCCCCCAGTCTGTCCTCCCTTCTATCATCTCCCCTCTTATCCCTTACCCCCCTATTTTCCTGTAGGGTAAGATACCCAATTTAGTGTGTGTGTTATTCCCTCCTTAAGCCAAATTCAATGAGAGTATGATTGACCCATTCCCTTTCACCTTCCTGCTCTTCCCCTCCATTGTAATAGTTTTTTTCTTGCTTCTTTTATATGAGATAATTTATCTTGATCTATCTCTCCCTTTATCCTTCTCCCAATTAATTCTCCTCTCACCTCTTAATTTTCATTTTTTAGATATCATCCCTTCATATTCAATTCATCCTGTGCCCTCTATGTATACATAAATATACATTTGCCCACACTCACATATATTTTTATATACACCTATACCCTCCTATACATACATATATATGTATATGTACAAAAATACATATATATTCTCTTCAACTGTCCTCATACTGAGAAAAGTCTTATGAGTTACAATTTGTCATTTTTCCATATAGGAATGTAAATAGTTCAACTTTAATAAGTTCCTTATGATTTCTTTTTCCTGTTTAAACTTTCTGGTTTGTATTTGAATTTGTATTTGAAATTTGAAAGTCAAATTTTCTGTTCAGCTCTGGTTTTTTTCATCAAGAATACTTGAAAATCCTCAGTATCATTGAATGACCATATTTTCCCCTGTAGGATTATACTCAGTTTTTCTGGGTAGGTGATTCTTGGTTTTAGTTCTAGCTCCTTTGACCTCCAGAATATCATATTCCAAGCCCTTCGATCCCTTAATGTAGACGCTGCTAGCTCTTGTGTTATCCTGATTGTGCTTCCACAATACTCAAATTGTTTCTTCCTGACTGCTTGCAGTATTTTCTCTTTGACCTGGAAACTCTGGAATTTCTCCTTGACCTGGAAACTTTGGAATTTGGCTATAATATTCCTAGGAGTTTTCTTTTTGGGATCTTTTCCAAGAGACGATTGGTGAATTCTTTCAATTTCTATTTTGCCCTCTGGTTCTAGAATATCAGAGCAATTTTTCGTGATAATTTCTTGAAAGATGATGTCTAGGCTTTTTTTTTTTTTTTTGATCATGGCTTTCAGGTATCCAATAATTTTTTTTTTTTTTTGGAGGGCAATTGGAGTTAAGTAACTTGCCCAAGGTCACATGGCTAGGTTTTTGTTTGTGTGTGTTAAGTGTGTGAGGCCAGATCCGAACTCAGGTCCTTCTGACTCCGGAGCCGGCGCTCTACTCACTACAACACCTAGCCACCCCTCCAATAATTTTTAAGTGATCTCTCCTGGATCTATTTTCCAGGTCAGTGGTTTTTCCAATGAGATATTTCACATTGCCTTCTATTTTTTCATTTGTTTGGATCTGTTTTATAGTATCTTGATTTCTCATAAAGTCATTATTATCCAGTTGCTCCAGTCTAATTTTGAAGCATTTATTCTCTTAAGTGAGTTTTTGAAATTCCTTTTCCATCTGGGCAATTCAGCTTTTTAAGGCATTCTTCTCCTCATTGGCTTTTTGGGCCTCTTTTGCCATTTGAGTTAGTCTATTTTTTAAGTTGTTATTTTCTTAAGTGTATTTTTCGGTCTCCTTTAGCAGGCTGTTAACTTGCTTTTCATGATTTTCTTGCATCATTCTTATTTCTTTTCCCAGTTTTTCCTCCACTTCTCTTACTTGATTTTCAAAATCCTTCTTGAGCTCCTCCATGGCCTGTAGCAGTTCATATTTTTCTTAGAGGCTTTTGATGTAGGAGTTCTGACTTCTCTGTTTTCTTCCCGCTCCATGCCTTGATCCTTTTTGTACCCAAAAAAGGATTCTGTGGTCTTTTTGTGCTTCTTCCACTTGCTCAGATTGCCAGCCAATTACTTGACTTTTGAGCTCTTTGCCAGGGTAGAACTCTGATTCCAGAATGGAGAGAGCTTTCTCCCAAAACGCTGGGCTTTTCACAGCTGCCAGAGCTTTTAGAAGGGTTCCTCTCTACAGTCTGCACAAGCTCTGGCCCACTGGCCACACATGCAAGGACTACAACCCAAGACCATGATCTGGATCCAAGTAGGTCAAAACAAGAGCAGTTATGGTCTCTTGGTCCCCCTACTATCTGCAGGCCAGGAGCTCCTGAGGCAGTCACACAGTGGGGTTCCACAGCCACTGCACTTCTGACTGTTTCTCACCCTGCGGGCCAGGGCCAGACCCTGCTCTTCCATCCCTCCCTGTTCCAACAGAATTCCACACTGACCTTTTGCTTTGTCTTTGATATTTATGGATTGAGAAGTCTGGAAATTGCTACAGCTGCTGGTGATTCATTCTCCTGAAGTCTGCTCTGGCCTCTGCTACTGGTTGGGGCCATCCTGGGGCCAGAACCATGTGGCTCAAGCCAGATTGAGCTCAGCTTCCAGCTTGGTGTGTTAGACCCTTCTGTCAGCCTGCTGGACTACCTTCAGCAGGAGATTTGTTTCTCTCTCTTTGTGGATCTATAGCTCTAAAGTTTGTTTAGAGTCATTTTTTTTACATGTATTGGAAGTGATTGGAGCAGGGGCTCATGCCAAGTTTGTGCTTTTACTCCACCATCTTGGCTTCACCCCCCTGGAGTCCCCTTTTGTAACCTTCCCTATGAACAATTATGGCCATAAAAGGATAAAATAAGAAAACCTTTCATTTTTAGATAAAGGTATGAAATTGAGCAAATGCTAAAAACTTTTCTTGAAGTTTTGTTTTATTTTTAATTAAGGCAATTTCCCCTAATTAGAGGATATTATTCACACATTAGCAAGTAGTAATATGGATCTTTTAGTCTTATATTTAGAAAGCAGTGAATGCATGACTAAAAGCCCAAAAATAGTGATTTTGCTGAATTATATATGTTAGCACAATACATATACGTGTGTGTATATATATGTATGTATATGTATATATGTAAAATAGCACAAATGAATTATAAACTATTACATCATTACTGTTACAGAACTTTTTTTCAGAAATTTTCACTTTTGTTAAAGCCATTACTTTTGCTCTTGTCATTCTCCTTTAAGTAATTGTTTTGCTAGTGAAAGTAAAGTTTTCTGAAAAATTGCAGATAATAAAGCTAAGAAGACTAGTGACTAGGTTGGAGAATAGAATTGAGTTTCTTTTTAAGATATTGACAGGTTAGGAAAGCAGGAAGATAATGTCAAGTCCTGTATTTGAGTTTTAAAAAATAAAGACTGGGGGAGATTGATCTTTGTCTAAAATAGTTGATGTGAAAAGATAGTTGTCTAAAAATTCACCTGAGAGGCAGTGAGGAATAGTAGGTAGAAAACTGGGCTTAGAGTCAGGAACACCTGAAATCCTGCCTTAGTAAAAGGCCCTATACTGGCCCTATGATGACACTTAACCTTTCAGATGCCTTAGGCAAATATCTAAGTCTATTCATAGCTCAGAATATGCTAACTTGTGTTTAGCAGAGTTTACTAAAGGAGTTTATTCATCTGGGAGTTCCCTGAAATGAAATCCCAGGTCTAGCCCCTATTACTATTGTGAAGCTTAGAGTGTAAGTCAATGGTAACTATTTCTCTTTGGAACAGCAACCCTTAGGATCTTCCCCTCCCATTTGATTTTTTTCCCTTTTTTTCTAATTAAAGAGACCATCACTTGACTCACTTCTTAAAGAGGCCTATTCGCTGAATGGACCTTACCTACTCCAAGTGAGTATCTAAAAAGGTCTTACCCTAAAAGGGCCAGGGTCTCTCATTGCATCCTGAGACATCTCCAGTCATCCTGATGAATATCTGGCCACTGTTCCCAGATGGCTCTGGAGGAGAAAGTGAGGCTAGTGACCTTGTACAGCCCTCCCTCACTCAAATCAAGTCAGCTGCAAGTCATGTCATCATTTCCCTAATGCCATGGTCTTCTTCAAAAATGAAGGACAAACACAACAACAATTGCTATTGTACAAATTCACTATAAACCAACTTAGTAATGAGGCTGCTAGAAACTAATGAATGAAAAACAGGATTGTCTAGATCAAAGAAAATTATAGACTCACTGTTTTCTGCCCTAGAGTATTATTGTGTTCACTCCTGGGCACAACATGTTAAGAGGCTTGTTAACTAGAGGACGTCTAGAGAATATTCAAGATGTGAAGGGATATTGTAATCATATCAGAGGAAGGAATTGGTTGATACTTAGCCTATAAAAGAGAAAAGACTTAGTAGGGATATATAGGTATAGGGCTGGACTTGGGATTTCATTGTTATAGAGAACTATCAGAAGATGACTATCAACACAGCACATTTTTCTGCAATTTATAGTTAAATAAAGTTGACATGAACACTGAAGTTACTTAAGTAATTTGCCCAGAGTGACCCAGCCAGCATTTGTTAAAGGTGGATCTTGAACCAAGGTCTTCCTGGCCTCCAGCTGACTCTATATCCCCTAGACTAGAATGCCTCTCTTTAATGAGGATAGAGGAGATACAACTATTCCTAGATGTATGGAGAATTTTCATGTGAAAGATGGGAGTAAATTTATTCTGTTTCTAGAGAGTAGAACTAGGATCAGTGAGTGGCTATACAATGAAGGAAGATTTTGGCTCAATATCATGAAATTGTTTAGTCATTTTTTTTTGTAATATCTAATTTTTCATGACCCCATTTGGGTTTGTTTTTTTGTTTTGTTTTGTTTTTGCAAAAATATTGGAGTAGTTTGCAATTTCCTTCATCTCATTTTACAGATGAGGAAATTGTGGCAAACAGGTTTCAGTGACTTACCCAGGGTCACACAGCTAGTAAGTATCTGAGGCAAGATTTGAATTCAGGAAGAAGAGTTTTCCAGACTGTAGGCCCAGAATTCTATCCACTGTACTACCTAACTTCACACCGTATAAGAAATATATTTTAACAATTAGAGTTGTCCAGTAATGGAATGAACTGCCTCCATTAGTGAACTCTTCAATATAGTAAGAGAATGCACACCCTGCTCTCAAGGAGCTTGTATTCTAATGGGGGAGACATTGTGCAAAATAGAAATTGAACTGTTAGATCTAAGGAAAGTCACTAGCTGGAGTGGAGTGTGGAATAGAAAGAAGGGAATGGGAAAGTCCTACTGCATAATATGGGATTTGAACTGAGTATTGAAGGAAGCCAGGAAGCAGAGGTGAGGAGGGAGAGCATTCCAGGCATAGGATGACAAAAAAATGCCACAGCAGGAAATGGAGTGATATGTGTGAGGGACAGCAAGGAAACCTGTATTTCTGGATTGTAGAGTATGTGGCACAGAGCAAAGTAAAAGACTAGAAAGGTAAGAAGAAGAACAGGTTGTAAAGGGCTTTAAAAGTCAGACAGGGTTTTATGTTTGAGTGTGGAGTTAACAGAGCCACTGGAGCGTATTGAATAGCAGGTAACAAGGTCAGACCTGCACTTTGGGAAAATCATTTTGACATTTGAGTGGAAGATGGATAGGAATGGGGGGAGACTTAAGGCAGAGAGATTCACCAAAAGTCTGTTGCACTAGTCAAGATATGAGATAATGGTAGTGAATTAAGAGGAGACATATGAGAAATGTAACAAGACTAGGGAATTTATTGGATAATTAAGGTGCATACATATGAAGAACTGAGATGATACCAAAGTTGTGGATCTGAAGGACTGGGATGATGCTGATGGTGGTAGCCTCAACCGTATTAAGGAAGCTCAGAATGGGGGAGAATTTTGGGAGAGAGATAATTCTGTTTTGGACATGTTGAGTTCCAAGATGTCCATGAGATATCTAATATGGGATGTCCAAAAGGCAGGAGATCAGGCCAGATTATAGATTTGGGAATCATCTGCAAAGAGTTGACAGTTAAAGCCATGGGAACTGATGAGATCACCAAATGAAATAGTATAGGGGAAAAGAAAAGAAGGGACAGGATAGACCCTTGGGGGACATCTAGAGCTAATGGGCATGACCTAGATGAAGATCCAGCAAAGGAGATTGAAAAGGAGCAAATAGTTAGGAGGAGGACTAGAGAGAAGAGAGTATCCAGGAGGAAAGGATGATCAATGTGTGTGTGTCAAAGGATGTAGACAGATCAGGACTGAGAAATAGCCATTAGATTTGTCAATTAAGAGAGCATTGTTAACTTTGGGAAGAACAGCTTCAGTTGAATGATGAGTCAAACCAGATTATAGAGCATTTAGAATTGAGTGAGAGGAAAGAAGGGAAGGTACTAACTATAGACTGCCTTTTCAAGTTTAGCCATTAAAGAGAGGGAAGATCCAGGAGGAAACCTTATGCAAATGATTGGATCAAATGAGGGGTTTTTAAAATATGGGTGAGTTCTAGGCAGCAAGGAAACAGCCAGTGGATACTAAGAAACTGAAAATAAGTGAGAGTGAGGACGAGAAGAGGGAATAGTCTTCTGAAGAATGTAATGGGATCAAAGGTTCACATAAAGGAGTTTGCCTTGGCATAAGAAAATATACCTCTTCACATGAAATAGGGGTCAAGGACGAGATAGTTGGCAGAAGGCATCTGAATACTTTGAGATGAGGAGGGGCAAAGAGGAAGTTCTTGGAAATGATGTGTTTGTTTGTTTTTTTTCAGTGAAGGATGAGGCAAGGGCCTCAGATTAGAGGATGATGGGAGAAGCTGCTGAGGGGAAGTGTGAGAAGAGATGAAAAGGTTTGGAATAGCCTCTGTGGTGACTGGAAGAATAAAAGTCAATCAGAGAAGTGTAAAAGGATTTTCTTGCTGTAGTAAGGGACATAGTTGAGGTTACTTATCTACATTGGCTTTTGTACTAGAGAAGTTAAAAGAGTTACTTTTGTTTCTTTTTTTCTTGTTTGGTAGGTCTTTAGGTAGCCAACTATGGAATAAAGTTACTTTTTGAGATATATGGAAGGACTAGAATTAGATTTTAGGCCCATGACACTCCCCTTATTTGATGAGTTAATTTTCCCAAATTAAAGATAAAAAAACACCTTGCTATTTTGTAGCTGGGTCACTTGACCTCTGTGAATGTCAGTGTGAATCTTGCCTACTTCATAATGCAGGGATTTTTTTTTTTATCTCTTTGGTAGTCTGGTGAAACCTTTGAACCTCTTCTTTATTAAATTAAATTTATTTTATTCTGAACTTAAAAAATAAGACGAGCATTTCCATAATATATTAGAATGGGGGGGGAAAGATGACTGTACATGAAACTACAAATCTATTGTGTACAGCTTGCTATTCCTTTTAAATGTATAATAAAATTATCATGTAACTTTCCTTTTTTCCCCTTTTTTCTTCCCTTCCCCCACCCTAGAGATAGCTACTATTAGACACAAATTTATACATATGTATTTATGTATACACATACACACACACATATATGTAAAACCATTCTTTACATATGTCTGTTTATCAGTTCTTTCTCTGGATGCAGATAGTGTCTTCCTGTTTCCTTTGTAGTTAATTCAGATACACTCTTCTCAAAATAATATTTTTAGTTGCATAAAATAAAACAAAATTACAAAGGAAACCAATCTTATCAAAATATAGCTATTAGTTTTCTTTAAAACTCAGATCCAAGTTAAGAACCCCTCTTGTAGTGTGACTTTAAGAAAAAATAAAAAGGTAGGCCACAGTAGGAATTTGAAGAAAATTAAAGCATGAAATGAATTGTAAATGTGTACTGCTCTAAGATTGTCTCCATTGCCAAGAAGGTACATTATGTATCACAAAATAATGCCTTGAAAGTGTTCTTAACTAATGTTCCCAGTGTGTAAGTATATTATGAATTCATTAGGTATACACATAATCTAATATGGAGGTCAGTTATTGATGAAAAGCACAGCCTTTTTGGAAATTACTTTGCCTAGGAATAATTTACCTGTCACATTTATGGAGAATGGAGGAGTTTATGACCACACAATAGAGAACATTATAAAATGCAAAATGGATAATTTTTATTACATTAAATTGAAAAGATTTTGCCCAAACAAAGCCAAAGCAACCAAGATTAGGGAAGCAGAAAGTTGGGAAAGTATTTTTACAACCAGTATCTCTGATAAAGACCCCATTTCTAAATATAGAGAACTGAGTTGAATTTATAAGAATACAAGTTGATAAATGGTCAAAAGATATGGACAGGCAGTTTTCAGAGGAAGAAATTAAAGCTCTCTATAAGTCATATGAAAAATGTTCTAAATCACTATTGATTATAGAAATGCAGATCAAAACAACTCTTAGGTACCACATCACACCTATCAGATTGGCTAAAATGACAAGACAGGAAAATTATAAATGCTGGGGAAGAAGTGGGAACATTGGAACACTAATGCATGATTGGTGGAGTTATGAACTGATCCAGCCATTCTGGAGAGCAGTTTGGAACTATGCCCAAAAGGACTATAAAAATATGCATACCCTTTGATCCAGCAAAACCACTTCTAGGCTTGTATCCCAAAGAGATCATAAAAATGGGAAAAGGACCCACATGTACAAAAATATTTGTAGTAACTCTTTTTGTGGTGGTCAAGAACTGGGAATTGAGGGGATGCCCATCAATTGGCGAATGGTTGAACAAGGTGTAGTATAGGAATGTAATGGAATACTATTGTGCTATAAGAAATGATAAACAGATGGACTTCAGATAAACCTGGAAAGATTATTTGAGCTGTTGCTAAGTGAAATGAGCAGAACCAGGAGAACATTGTACATAGTAACAATCACAGTGTATGATGATTTTGATAAACTTAGCTCTTCTCAAGCAATGCAAGGACCTAAAACAACTCCAAAAGACTCATAATGGAAAATGCTGTCCACATCCAGAGAAAGAACTGTGGAGTCTGAATGCAGATTTTTGCTCTCCTTTTGTTTTGTTTTGTTTTTTTCTTTCTCCTGGTTTCTCCCATTTGTTCTAATTCTTCTTTACAGCATGACTAATACAAACGTATGTTTAATAAGAGTGTTATTTGTAGAGCTTATAATGGATTGCACACCATCTTGGGCAGGGGAGAGGAGAGGAAGGCACAGAAAAGTCAGAACTTATGGAAGTGAATGTTGAAAACTTAAAATATATATATACATATATATATATATTTTTTTTTTTTAAATTGACTGTGCCTTCCCCTTTAATGATGTCTCTTTAGGGATCACAGGACGTGCAGAGGTTTGCCATAATATGGTGAAGCTAAATACAAGAGGCAAATCAATTTTTGCAGTTGCTTCCTTCTGAGAGAAGTACGTTACCTGCCTCATTCCAGTATGGCTAAGAGTGCAGAAGTTAAGTTGGCAGTGTTTGGCCGAGCAGGTGTGGGGAAATCAGGTAAGACTGTTACCATCATTTCCACCTTGTGAATGAGATGTGAAAGATGATTCCTTCTCCCTTTTCCCATATGACACACCATCATGCAAAGCATCTTTTCTTTGGCTAGAATGTTTACTTCAAATTGCCTGTTTTTATCTCTTTAGAGTGAAGTTTTGTTTTTGGTTAAAAAAAAGTTACAATGATAATACTCTGGAACCCACATGGATGAGTCAGACAAGAAATTAAACCAGGCCTGAAAGAAATTAGACTCTTTTTCTACATATTTATAAATGAATGTGTATATCCCTATATATTTTATATACATTTGTAAGCTTTTCACTGATTTATTTTTATCAGATGCATTATTGTTCTTGTGTGAGAAA
Organism: Gymnobelideus leadbeateri; assembly: GCA_011680675.1. Classification (NCBI taxonomy): domain Eukaryota; kingdom Metazoa; phylum Chordata; class Mammalia; order Diprotodontia; family Petauridae; genus Gymnobelideus; species Gymnobelideus leadbeateri. The sequence continues at coordinate 929,837 of WOXC01007789.1, read as the reverse complement.
ACCTAGTAGAAACATTGTAAATTGGTAGTTTTAAAAATTTACTAGCAAGTTTTAGGAACAGATTCTTTAAAAAGTGTTTATGTTTTCCTCTCCTGGCTCACACAGATGAATCAGGCCCTTTATATTCCCAACATTAGTAAAGGACATTTACCTTGAAGACAGAGGGTAAAATAATGGACTGTGATATAGCTAACATCCCATTTTTTAAGTCTTTGATCATTTATGATCAAAGATTGCTCAAGTAGAGGATGCCAAAATGTTAAGTCATTTTGAGCCTTTGGATGCTGTCTCTTTTCTTTGTTCTTGGAGGAAACAACAGTAGTTGACTCTACATGCCCTATTGTCTATCCCTTTATTCCTAGTAAAGGGATTCACCAGTCATCTGAAAGACAGATGGTAGAGTGATGCCCCCCTCAGAATTAAAATGAACAAATCAAATAATAGTCCACAAAAATTGAGTCCAGCATGCCCAGTGACTGAGCTGTAGTGTAATCTTATCTCCTTCAGTTTATGGTCATGCTGTTGGCTTTCTGGGTTTACTTCATTCATAATTTCACTTTTATCTGAAATCTTTTTTTATCTTTCTTAAAGTGTTCTACCTTCTACCCTAGCCTCTCTTTTTTCCTTGTCCAAGACCCAGGAAGAAACCAAACAGAAATTTAACAGTAGGAATGAACAAGAAGCTGCCATTCTTCATAGGAGTTAGAGATATTTAAGCCAGGATGCTGTACTCCTCCATGACCATTTCTTTGCTAGTACTTTCTATATTTCTTTTTGAGGGGAGGCCCATTTCTCTTTGTCCAGGTGATGGAAGTAGGAGGGAAATGAGGAAATTGCTTCAGTGGTTGGGGGATAAAAGTTCACAAGGAAAGCTGTAATAGCTCAACAAGTCAGTCATCCAGTAAGCATATGTCAGATACCTACTGTGTGCCAGGCATTCTGATAGGTGCCTAAATCTAAGTTACATTTACCCTCAGGTGGACATTTCTGTATTATGTTTACCTTCCCTCCCCAGATAAATTATAAGCTATAATTTCGGCTTCATTATATATTTCTCATAGACCTTTTAATAGTGTTGTGCACACATTCAGAATGAAAGTTTTTACACATTGGTCATCTTACACAGACATACATATTTATACTTTTGCTAACATTCATGATCTGGTTAATTTCCATGTTACCTGATTAATACTGATGCTAGCCATACTTATCTAGTTAAAGTTCAATCCTGTAGGAGTAACCTAAATTTTGTAATTGTTGTTGATATAATTTTAAAAATACTTTGTTTCAATTAACAAGCATTTATATTCTCTTCCTCTTGCATCCACACCATCTACTGAGAAAGAAAATACATGAAGCAAAACAGAACCTTTGCTATAAATGTGATTAATTTGGCAAAACAAATTCCCATATTGGCCATGACACAAAATGTGTATTTTTTTATATATTCATTCTTTTGCATTGATCAGAATTCTTAATTCCTTCAGTACTGTTCATGTTTACAATGTTATTGTTGTTATTATTGTATATATTTTTTTACTGGTTCTGCACACTTCAGTCTTCATCAGTTCATAACTGTATTCCTAGGTTTCTCTGAAATTATCCCTTTTATCATTTCTTATAATAGTATTCCATTGCATTTATATACTGAATATTGATGGCATTGTTAAAGAATGACAGTAATTAGCTCTTCAGTTGTAAGATCTTTTCAGTCCTGAAAAACTGAGTCCATCTTCTGCAACGTTTAGTCATTTCTCAGTCATATCTGACTTTTCATGACCCCATTTGGAGTTTTTTAGCAAATATCTTCTCCCTGGTCATCCCTCTAACATCATTCTTCACTGTCTCCCCTTTCACCCTAGTCTCAGATGAAGATGTGGTCTTTTTCTTTGCTGAGGCCAACCCCATTTACAGGCATGCTTGATCATCTCCAGAAAATTGTCCTCCAACATAATCCTCATTCCTTTTCTCATCTTCAGTCTCTTCCTTGTTTTCCGTTTTTTTTTTTTTCTTGCCAAGTACAAACATACTGATGGCTCCCCATCCTTAAGAAAATCCTCTCGGGGCGGCTAGGTTGCGCAGTGAGTAGAGCGTTGGCCCTCGAGTCAGAAGGACCTGAGTTCAGATCCGGCCTCAGACACTTAACACGCACACAAATAAAAAACCTAGCCGTGTGGCCTTGGGCAAGTTACTTAACCCCAATTGCCCTCCAAAAAAAAAAAATATCCTCTCAATTGATTCTACCATTGTCCCCTACTCCCTGCTACCCTCGCCCAGCTATTGTACTATATCTCTTCTCTTCTCTGCTCAACTTTGTGAAAAAATCATCTGTATCTGATGCTCCCACTGTCTTTTTACTCTCAACCCTCTGTAGTCTGACATCTGACCTCATTATTCAACTGTTCTCTCCAAAGTTACTATTGACCTCTTGATTGCCTAATATTGTGTGGCAAATATAAATCTCAGTCCTTCTCCTTGTTTCTTGCTCCTTTATACAAAGCTCCTTTAATAGAGATCAGATATGAGTTTCTTAGGCTATGGCTTCACTTTTACTGTTGAACATGATATAAATATAATTATTTAGGTACTTTAGTCAAGGTGTAGGTACTGAAAGAAATCAAATTCTAGGTAGGAAAATTTTAAATGAAAATAAATTGACTATTTTTATTATGCCTCTCAGGTTAAATTGATGCTCCCTTTCTTCATATTTTTTTAAGTAGTAAGTGTAGGAAGGGAAGCTGGTTAAATATTTTATTGTGGTCTGTTTCTTTTTAAGTATATATTTTCATGATTGACATCCCCTCAATAGAAATGAGCACACTTGTGCAATTTCCCTGATAAATAAATACTGATGCATTTCTTGAATAGGCTATCATCAATAACAGGATACTATAATTCAAAGGCCAATTGCTTCATTCAGTCATGAACTCCCATTTTTGCAGACATAGACTGTTGTAGCATGTTAAGGAACAAACCCAAACTGATCTGTGTATTTCCTTTCCTGGTAAAGTGTTGTGCCTTAATCTATCATCTATCTATTTATCTCTCTATTTGTCTATTTATCATCTCTCTCTCTCTCTCTCTCTCTCTCTCTCTCTCTCTATATATATATATATATATATATATATGTATTTATATATACATACAAATATTCATATCTGTATATCTTCTTTGTAGCCATAGCTCTCTCCATCTCTCAATAAGATTTATTAATTGCCTATTATATGTGCCAGACATTATGCCAGTTATTGGTAATACAAAGACCTAGATGAAATAGTTCTTCCTCTAAAGGAACTTATGTTCTTTTGGGAAGATAATATGTAAATATATAAATATCTGTGTAATAATACCAATATAAATACATGAATACCATTACAAATGGTAAGTAAATGAGGGAGAGTACTAGCAGTTAGGTTAAAGACTTCATGCAGAAAGCAGGGCATTAGCACTTACATATGTATATACATATATATGTTATGCATATCCATGCATACACGCACACATATGTATAGGTATCAGGCAACATAGAGTTGTAGCTAGAGAATTGGTCTTGCAGCCAAGAACACTCAAGTTTAAATCTCGTCTCTAACATATTTGGCTATATGGAATTTCCTTGTTCAGGAATCTCCTTTATCATTGAAATCACAGGTCTAAGCCCTGTGCATACCTGTGTATGTATGTATATATACATAAATATAGGATATAGTGCTTTAGTATAAAAAATTACTTTTTCAGGTCCAAAACTCATTTTAAAATGTGTCCAATAAGAACAAAGAGCTGTGCTCTCTCTCTCTCTCTCTCTCTCTCTCTCTCTCTCTCTCTCTCTCTGTCTCCCTCTCTTTCTCACTCTTTCTCTATTATTTGAAAAGTTTGCATAGTAACCATAAAGATATTACTAATAATGTCTTTATCAGTCCACTTCATCTTCACTGAGATAGATTCCATTTCATCAAGTATTGTTCTTGAATTTTCCTCTCCCTCCTTCTCCTTCCCCTTCCCCACACCTTCATAGTATAATGGAAGAAGTCCATTACTGGGTGTCCAGACAGAGAACTGAGTCCCAGCCCTAGCCCCAGCTTTGCTACTTCATGAGCTATGAAAAAGTCGATGAATCCCTTTGAGCCTTATTTTATCTTTAAAATTGACATGGTTAGAGTAGGTGAACTCTGAGACAGCTTTTACGGCAAAGTTCTATGATTCTATAATTTGAATTATCCTTTCTGTAGCAAGTCTAGAGCTTGCATATAGTAAGTATTTAATAAATATTTATAGACGTGAATGAAATTGGAACAAGAAGAGGTCTGAAGTGGGCTCTTGATAACATCTGTGATTATGTTTATGAAACATAAACACAAAACAAACTCCTTGCTGCTGAATACAAACTCTGTTGTGATCAGCTTGTGTGCCTTTAGTCAAAGAACTCAACCCTACTCTACCATCGTCCCCTACATATACTGCACCAGTAATGCCCTCCCTCTCACTTCATCTGGCGCTTCTGAAACTTACCAGACCTGTCTCAGGTACCTATTCCTACATGAAACCTTCCCTGATCTTCTTGCTCACTGCTGATCTTTTCCTCCTCAGACTTCACATGCCATTTTGTACTTCTTATGACCTGTTTGATAAAGTTACCATTACCTGTGCTTGTATTAGATTCCCCTACTAGGCTGTAAGTTCAGTGGTGGCAGGAACCTTGTGTTCATTATGTTTGTATCTTTTCCTCCCCTAGCACAGTGCTTTGCACATAGTAGGTATTTAATAAACGTTTATTCAATGGAATTAAACAGTTTCTTGGCAGAGCAAGGCCTTACTTAGGATTGTGGTGGGGGAGGGAGTAATTGAAGAGAGAGATCAGTATGACAGGTTTAAAATATTGGAAGGTTAGAGAAGTAATCTCTTTTGTCTTCAGGAAATCTAATAACCTAAAACATCCTCTCTAATTACATAAGAAAGTCAAATAATGGCACACCATGCAGACGATTATATTTCCTTTCTATTACTTCCATGAGTTGAGTAGGAGACTGATTTTTCCAATTTGCATGTGTTTGCATATAAAGAATATACAAAAAATTTGGACAAACACAGGGCCACATATCTCTTTCTTGTATATTATAGAAAGAGTTGCAAGGATGAATTGAACTAAATAGGATCTGGGGACAAGGATGATTTGTTTGCTGAAAAATTCTCAATGATTTGTGATTAGCTATACCCAGGGCATGCAAAACAATTTTATAACTAGCTTACAAAAAGCAAAACAAAACATGATTAGGTAGTAAAACCTGGTGAAAGTATGTAGGGATCTTGTTTTCTAAAGTCAGATAGAAATTAATTTGGACTATTCACTGTCTGGTATTATTTTATTGCTGCTTCCCTCCATTAGAAACGATAATAGAGACTTGATTATTCTTTTATTTAACTATACCTTAATGACCTGCTTGCAAAAACTCAGCCAACTACCAACCATATTTTATTATTGACTTGTTTGCTCAGCATCAGAAGTGATGCTTGATAAGGACTAACTTTGTAGGAAGGAGATGAGGAAACTTCTAAGTCACCCTGTTAAATGTGTCCCCTCTTCAATTCTGTGTTTTGTGAAAGGGCCAAATTTCTAAGGTGTTACTGCTATCATAGTCAATTTCAGTGCAAAAGCATCTCTGTTGCCCAAGCCATTTTCCAGTGTTGATGTTGTTGCAGAAAAGAGACTTTATAGATATCTTTACATCTTTAAAATGAGGTGTTCATTTGAGGTCTAAAAGGTAAAAATATACTGTGCAGATTTTATGCTATACCATTAAAATTACTAAGGGGAGACTTTTATAGAATTAGACAGAATAGAAAAGTATGTCAAGGATCAGGAATTTCTTGCATCTCTGATATAAATCTAACTTTGCTATAAGGTATACTTTTTAATATATTGCCGTAGTCTTTTAGTTATAATTTTTTCAATTGTTCAACCATATGCGTTAGTGATGAGATGAGTCCTGGCCTAGTGGATAGAGGGCTGACCTAAGGGTGAGGGCCACTGGGTCAAATCCTGGCTAATGTGCAGCCAGTGGCTTGGTGGATGTAGCTGCAGGCCTGGGGTCAGGAAGGCCTGAGTACAAATACCTTAGATACTTACTAGCTGCAAATCCCTGGGCAAGTCACTGTAAATGGGGATAATAACAACACCCACCTCCTAGGCTTGTTGTGAGGATCTAATGAGATAATATTTGTAAGAAAAACAAATGCTTAGCACTGTACCTGGCACATAGAGGTGCTGTACTAATGCTTATTCTCTTCCTCTCTTCCATGTGACCCTGGGGAATTTAACTTCATTTCCCAGAGTTGAAGGTTCAGAACAGATGCTTATTAGCATTGATAGAGGAACTTTCTTTCCTCACTAGGGAACTCACTACATGATTAAATCATAGTTCCAGATCCCTCTTTCTCCAAATCATTACTAATATTGAACCTTGTTTCTCTTTACCCTGCTTTCTCATTCCTATGTTTGGGTATCAGGTAACTGCACTTCAAGAAATTTAGTTGCATTCACTTGTAAAAGCATATAGATTTGAAACTCTAGAGTGAATTCTGACTAGGAATATAACAAATATACATATTTTTCATCATTATTTACTACAACTAATCATTTTCCAGGGCATATAGAAATCATAAATAAATATAGAAAAGCAGAAATAAATTCATCGCTTATCTAATAACAATAAAAATAACTTAATAAAGGAAATATGAACAAAAGATTCCAATTTAAATAGAGACTAAGCATTAACATTTTAAAGAAAAGCTAGTTCAAAGAAAAAAAATCATAGAAGCAGGTAATAATTACAGAGGAAAACAGTGGTTTAGCATACCAATATATATATATTAAAGCTAAAGCAATCCTCAGAGAAAACAATTAGCCTCACAGAGGCTTAATTAATTAATCATGCAATTAAAAGATGCCAGCAGCCCTAGAGATCAGTCAATAAGTGTTTTTTAAGAGCTAGGAAAGTTAGCAAGGTAAAAATCTGAAATGAAGCACAAAAAATGAAAATGTGAAAATCAGAGGAGAAATAAAACATGTTGGCCAAATAAAAAGACTTATTGGACTGGCAAGCCAAGACTGTTTTTTTTTTTATGAATAGCAAAATTGATAAATCATTATATAATTTGAAAAGAGAGAAAAACCAAATTACTAAAGTAGAAAATAAAGAATGTAAATTCATAATTATTATCAAGGACTTAAAAAATTATCTTGAACTACTGTAGCCAATTATATATAAATAAAATGGAGATTCTAAAAGAAGTGGACATCCAAAAAATATATAAAATATCAAACTTAACAAAATAGAGAATAAAGCTTTTAGCCTCTCAAAGAGAAATCAAGTAAGTCATAAATTTATTGTCCAAAACATAATAAAACCTTTGTTCTGTTAAGTTTCTCATTTGTTACACATTACTTCAGTTAAAACTTATTCCTATTCTCTGTCTCTGTCTCTCTCTATCCTTTTCTCTGTCTCTCTGTCTCTCTCTCATCATTACAGTTACAGAGCCACAGAATTTTAGATGTGAAAAAGAACTCAAGGGCCAGCTAATCCAATCCAGAAAAAAAAAATCGCCATGAAAGTATATCTCATAAATGCTCCTCCAGTCTCTTCTTGATGATTGCCAGTAAAGGAGAACCCATACCACTCTAGGCAAACCATTTACTTTTCGATAGCTCTCATTATTACAAAATTCCTCTTTTCATCAAACCTGAAAGTTCCTCTTTGTAGCTTTCACCATCCACTGCTATTCATTCTGTCTTCTGGGGCCAGGCAGGATAAATCAAAACTCTCTTTCATGTGATAGCCCTTCACAACCTTGAAGACAGTTATCCTGTCCACAAGTGTTCTTAGCTCACAGCTAAACATCCCCTGTTCCTTCACCTCATGCTTATGTGACATAGACTCAGATCTTTCCATCATTCTGTTTGCCTTTCTCTGAATCTTCCCCATATTTATCAAAATCCTTTCCAAATTGTGGTGCCCAGCAGTTAACATAGCACCCTACATGAGTTCTGACTAGGGCAGAGTACAGTGGGATCATGGCCTCATGATTCTGGGAAGGTAGTACCTCTCTTAATATAATCCCAAACAACATTAGTATTTTTTTACTGCTCTATCACATTGTTGACTTATATTGAGCTTACAGTCTATTAAAACTTGCCTGTCTTTTCAGATAAACAGCTATCCACTCGTGTCTTCCCTGTCTTATAATTGCAATTTTAATTTTTGAATGTATAACTTTACATTTATCCCTTTTAAGTTTAATGTTATCAGATTCAGCTCCATGTTCTGGTCCATTGGTACTTGTTGGATCCTGATTCTGCTATCTAGCATGCTATGTGCAAATTTGATGTGTGCCATTAATGACTTTATCCAAATGACTGGTAAAATAACAAATACCATGGAGTCAAATAAAGATTCATATGTTTTTCCACCAGAGATCCCCTTTTAATTTAACTTCTCCAAAACCACATACCTTATTTAGGGGTGGGTAACCCTGATATGTAAAGCAGGATACAAACCCAGGTCTTCCTGAATTTAGGTCTGGCTCTCTATTTTCTGGGGGCAGCTAGGTGGCAAAGTGGATAGAGTGCTGGGTCTAGAGTCCAGAAGAATTCTCATCATGAGTTCAAACCTGGCTTCAGACAATAGTTGTGTTAGCCTGGGCAAGTCACTTAACCCTGGTTGCCTCAGTTCCTCATCTGTAAAATGAGCAGGAGAAGGAAATGGCAAACCACTAGAGTATCTTTGCCAAGAAAACTCCAAATGGTGTTACTAAAAGTCAGATATGACTGGAAATAACTGAACAACAACAGAACTCTAGTCTCTAAGCTCCATTGAAAATGTTGGCTAGAAAAAGAAAGATATTATGATAATGATCATGTAAGGGTAGGGAAAAGCCACTCAGAAGACCCCAGTGTTCCCTGGAGCCACAATTTTTGGAGCATGGGACAGCCAGTCTGAAAAAGTGTAATTTAAACCAGGGCTGAACAAGCACAGGGGACCACAGTGGAGTAAGCACTAATGAGGAGAGCTCTTTAGCCTGTTACTTTGCAAGTATACTCTGTCTCTGTAAGTGGCCAATAGCAGAGTAGATAAGAGTGCTTATCCTGGAGTCAGGATGACTTGGGTCCAAATCCAGCCCTAGACACTTGCTAGGTAACCCTAGACAAGTCACTTCATCTCTGTCTGCCTCAGTTTCCTCAACTATAAAATGGGGATAATAACAGCACCTACTTTGTAGGGTTGTTGTGAGGATCAAATGAGATAATATGTGTAAAGATGGAGAACGGTACCGGGCATACCATACTTCATAAATGTTTCTTCCCTTCCCCCTTATCTTAAATAAGCTTTTCCCCCTTATGATTTTTAATCTCCCTTCTGTTTTTTACCTAATAGCTGAAAAAAAAATCTTTGACACTGCATGGGGGGGTGGAATTTAGGGAGGAAACTAGAAATTGTAGCAAAAGATACAAGGTCTTAAGATTAAATATGTGAAAAATGTGAAGAGTATTAAGTAGTGGAAAAAGGGAGGATATATTAATAAGCTGACCTGGAAGGACCCAAGAAGCTCTCTGGAGCTGTTCACAAAGGTAAAAAGGTAAAAAACCATGCATATCCCAACTGAAGAAAAAATAGAAAGCTATAAATTTTTAATTGATGGTGTTTTTCCTCCAAATATATATATATATATATGTATAAATGTGTGTATGTAGACATGTTGTTACTGATCTGTGATTTCATTGGTATAGAAAACTGCCTGTGAAGAAACATCCTGTACTGGTAACTTCTCTGCAATTTATAATCTTAGAGTTGCCTTAGGCACTGACAGATTAAGTGACTTGCCCAGGGCCATATGACTAATATATGTCAAGGGTTGGACTTGAATATGAGTAGTTTTTCTGGCTCTAAAAACAATCTCTCTCCCCACCACCTCCTGCTCCCCTTTCTTTCCCTCCATCTCTTTCTGTCTCTGTCTGTCTCTGTCTTGGGATCTTTCTTTTCCCTCTCACATACGTACATACACACATATATACCACATATGTATGTATGTATTTAAAATGGATCTAGGAGTTTATCTTAATAATTCATCACATTTTTAGGGTGTTTTTCTTCTTTGAAATACAAGATGTTCATGTGAAAAAAAATTAGCTGGGAGAGTGCCAGAAGGTTTCAAACATACTGTGGGAGCAGACATATTAGCTGAAATCCCATCAGATAACTAGAAATCTTTTATATTTTCTGAATGATTGATGACTATTGTTGGGAACTTCTGTGTCAATGAATATATTATGTCCAAATAGAACAATTCTAATCTCTCCCCCACTTGACAACCCTTTAAATATTTGAGAACAACTATCCTATTCCTCCAAAGATTTCTCTAGGATAAATATTCTCATTTCCTTCATCCACTTCTTACATGGCATGGAATTGAGACTTTTTATCCTCCAGGTTTCCCACTTTTGGACATGTTCTAACTTGGCAGTGTCTTTCTTAATATGGAACACAGTATTCCAGATGTGTTTCCACACCCCCCCCCCCCCCACACACACACAGTATTCCAGCTCTCTTAGAGAGTTGCCTGAAGTACTAAGAGATTAAGTGACTTGCCCTGGGCCACATGGCTAGTATATGTCAGGAGCTGAACTTAAGTATGAATAGTCTTCCAGGCTCTAAAGGTTCTCTCTCTCTCTCTCTCTCTCTCTCCCTCTCTCTCTCTCTGTCTCTCTCTCTCTTCTTTTTCTCTCCCTCTCTCTTTCTCTTCATCTGTCTTCTCTCTCCCTTTCTCTCTCCCTCTCCTTCTCCCTCTCTCTTTCTCTCTCTTCCTCTCTATCATTCTCTCCTCTCTTTCTCTCCCTCTCTCTCACTCTCATAAACCCCCAATTGGGAAAAAAATCTTTGCATCAGATATATTTGTTCAAGTATCTCAAAGATGGTCCCTTGCCCATACCTGCCCATCCTGTACCACTCTTTGTTTTTTCCTGACATTACGAGGAGAATTTTGCTGTCCACTTGTTATCCTTTGGTCTCACAAGAGATCAGTCCATCTTTTTCAAATGTACATTTTCCTTAATGATATTCTTAACGCCGGTTCTTCAAAGTTCTGTATTTGCTCTGTATCACAACCTGCACACACTTACCATGTCACTTTTCATTGCCCTTTGTCTTTTAATTCCTTTTGTTCAATGACCTCAGTCATATAATATCATTGGTAGAATATTGGTATTAAAAATATGGACCTTTGGGGGCGGCTAGGTGGCGCAGTGAATAGAGCGCCAGCCCTGGAGTCAGAAGGACCTGAGTTCGGATCTGGCCTTAGACACTTAATACGCACAGACAAAAACCTAGCCGTGTGACCTTGGGCAAGTTACTTAATCCCAATTGCCCTCCAAAAAGCAAAAACAAAAACAAAAACATGGACCTTTGTTCAAGGATGTTATTGAGATCATTAACATCACAAAAATGAAATTAATTTTAATTTAAGACAGAAAACTACTGCTGCCTATGTAGGTGTAATTTATGAATCAGTTGTATCAACAATGAAATCATAGACTAGTTAAAACAAAGATCAAAAATATATAAAATTAGAAGAAAGAACTAAAATGAGAAGTAGTTATGGCATGCAGTTAAAGCACTGACCATTTAAATAAGCTGTTGCTGATGGAAAATGGGATGTGCATAAAAGAACAGACATAAATACAGACTTTCACCATTTCCTAAGGACATTTAACTGATGTAAATCAGTTGACACAATTTTGGAGACCAAAAGAGCTTCGAAACTGCCTCAGGAAACACTTCATCTCTATGACTAATGGAAAGATAGGACTGCCAAGGACAATAAGGGATTAAAATATAAACTCATCTGTAATATCTAATGGAGTAGAAAGTTATAGGATATCCTCATTCTGACACCTTCATTTTATTTAAAAATATATTCTTGGCTATACGTACTTGTTATAAGAAATTGTTTTCTTTTTTTCCCAATGGGGTGGGAGGCAAGAGAGAAAAAGTAGGTTTCTATTCGTTTTTTAAATAGAGGTGGGATGGGGGTGCTGCTACAGATGTGAAATATTGTCTATACTTTCAGATGAGATCACTGTATCATTAGTTTTATTTAAATGTTTTACATTGTTACAAGAAACCTCTCAGGTAGTGAAAGTGAATCTTATTTTATTGCTTTATTTTTATTTATTTTTTATTTTATATCTTCTTAATTTATGAATATGTCCCTCCTCTCACTCATACCCAGAGAGCCATTCCTTAGAACAAAATATGGAAAAGAGAAAAATTATTTCAATAAAACTGACCAACACATGAACTGTATCTTGACATTATATTGAATATTATACACTTAAAGTCCCTCACCTCTTCAAAGAAGGGGAGGAAGTATGATCTCTTAACTCTTCTCTAGTTTCAAGCTTGGTAATTATAATTATACAGAAGTCAATTTCAGTTTTTCCCTTTCATTTTTATTGTTGTAATCAATCTAGAGATTACTTTCTTAATTTTGGTGATATAGTACTTATATACTCATATATGTGTTTCCATACTTTCCATACTATATACGTATATATGTATACATATATATGTATATGTATACATATATATGTATACATGTATTTATAAATATATACAGATATAAATATATACACACATATAGCCATTCAAGAACTACAAGATTGCTTCAAATTATTACTGAGATACAAAAGTCAAAAAGACCTTGTACCTTGCAAACTGGCAACAATAAAGTTGAAAGTAGTCAATATGGGAGAGGTTATGGAAAGACAAGTATACTATACATTATTGGTAGAGTTGCAAATTGACCTAACTATTCCAGAATGCAATTTAGAATTACGCTTTTTGAAAAAGTGACTAAAATGGCCATAACCTTTGCTCTAGAGATCCCACATCTAGGCAAAACCGATAAGAAGACCTCCAAAAAAATTAAAAAAAAAAAGAATTCTTTCCCTTCTCACCGCTGTGAGAGGTATCTGATCTGTTTATTTTATAATTTGTTTTATAGTGCCACTTTTGATTTTTAAATCATATATCCATTTTGAACTTATTATGGTATATGGCATAAGAAATTTGGTACGAACCTCATTTCTGACAAATCCCTTTCCAGTTTTCCTATCAGTTCTTGTCAAATAGAGTTTTCAAGATAAATCAAGCATTATGTTATCAAATTTGATTTTTTTATTCTTCCATTGACTTAATTTTCCATCTTTTATAGCCTTTACTTTATCCACAAACCTTTTGCTATTGACTAAACCACTTATCCAAGAGACTAATTGAAATTTTATTTCTTCTCATGTATTTCTTTTTATAATTTTTATTTCTCTCTCCACTATTAGCTTACAAAAGCAAGATACACATATGTAATGTAAGACTTCCCTCCCATCATAAAATAAATTTTTGTGGTAGAAATAGTAATGCAACCCCTTTCCCCATGTGAGTTAAGCTAGCTTAATTTCTTAAAAGGTTTTGAAACCATCCATGAGACCTGTTTGGTTCAAGGGACCAAGGCTTAGGCTGTTGATGTCTCTTTCTGGTTGCCCTAGACAAAGCTGTTCAGAACTGAGACAGGTTCTCTCTAATTCTTGACTGGTGTAAAATAATGGGCAACTCAGGTAAGGGAGCTTACCTTACTCAGATAAATTATCTTAGGTGCCCTCACTACATATCTTCCTTCTTGAATAACCTCCTGCTATGGCCAAAGTAAACTCTTTTTGTTAACCATGGAATGATCTACAAGTGTCTTATTTTATTCCGGTATTAAATGTAAACTACCTGGGACTGGCCTAGTCAGGTCCAGCCCAGAACATATTTCATTGATCATCATTAGTTGTCTCTCTCCTATCCACAATCCATCTTTTGCTCAGCTTCCCTTAGCCTAAATCCCTTATCTTCCACTCAGCTTTCCTAAAGCACAAGTCTAAATTGCCACTCTCCTCAAAAAACCTCCAGTGGTGCACTGTTGTCTCTAGGATAAAATACAAACTACTCTGTTGGCATTTAGATTTCTTTACATTCCTGCCAACCATTCCAAGCTTATTATACTTGATTCCCTTTCACGCACTCTGTGTTCCAGCCAGCCTGGTCTTCTTGCAGTTCCACACATGAGGCATTCCATCTTCCTTTTCCCTGACTTTGTACAGGCTGTATGCCTTGAATGCCCTGCCTTTTTTCCTCTCTTTCCACTCTTATACCTCTCAGCTTTCTTCAGAGCTCAGTTTCAGTTCCAGATGACTATTCTTTTTTTTGCACCTATTAGCTGTTCTATTTAATTGAATTGAGTTGAAATCTGAACTTAAATTACCTTGAATTGTCCTGACCAATCTGGATCTGTTCTTTATTTAAAAAAAATTATCAGTTCCAAATTCTCTTCCTTCTTCTACCCTCTCTCCTGCAAGAAAAATGATACCCATTATACATACAAAGCATAAGATTATTCTTAATATCTTATCCCCCTGGCTGCTGACTCTAAAATGATCTTATGGTTACTTGCATATTGTATATGTCGTTTTCCCTAATATAATGTAGGCCCCTTGGGGCAAAAATTATTTCTTTTTGCCTTTGCATCTCAAGTACTTAGGATAGTGTTTGGTACATAGTAGATGCTTATAAATCCTACTTTGATTGATTTATAAATGCTGTGAGTAGGCTTGCCTTATCAAACAGTGAAGAGAAAAACAAGCTATCAGAAAGTTTGACAAATGACCCAATTAGAGTTAGTGTCCCTAGAGCAGCAAAGGAAAAATATGGAAGGACAGCAAAAAAAAAAAATCCACACCTGGAAAGTCTTCATATAAATTTTATATCAATACTATCAATAACAGTGGAGCTGTCATATTTAGACTCTAACACTACAGTCTCAGATTTGTCCCAGGAGAAAGTAGAAATGACACTCAAGAAAATAATGATGGGAAGAGAAATTGAACTAAACCAAGTAAGCACAGACGTGGTCCATGCTGGACATACTCCCTGCCCCCCTGGAATTTAAAGATGTTAAGGAACAATTCTCCAAATATCTGAAAGGCAAGGCAAGTGCCATTTGGGGAGAAATCATGGACTAATAAAGAACGTGATTGAGAAAATTTTAGTATCCCATCTCTACAACATTATTAGGAGAATAATATATACACATATGGCTGGCCGCTTAGATAAAGGCATGATTTTCAAATCTTGAGAATCACACAATTAACAGAAACTTGCAGAGGATACAAGATCCCACTGGGCCCATTTTTGTTGATTATAGAATGTCATTTGATTTGTAAGAGCAAAGTGCCACCTTAAAAGCTCTCTGCCAAGAAGGTATCTTTCATGCATGTGTCAGAATCAGTATTAAGATCCCTTGAGCAATAAAATGTCAGAAATAATATTGTCTGATGCCCATCTGATTATATAAAATATGGTGTCACACAGGTGGATGTATGCCTGATAAAGGTGTTTCTTTGCCACTCTCACAAAGGATATACAGTACAGAGTTTAAGTTGAAGATAACAAGCCCCTCTGGATGATTGTGGATTGACACCTGCTGTGTTTAGCATTGTATTAACTCTTTTAATATTGTAAAACCTCCTCAATGAGATATGTAATTACTAAAAAACAAAAAGAGTTTGAGCATAAGAGAAACCAAACAGGTGAAGAATGCCTCTTCATTCAGACTGTATTATGCAGTTGTAATGGACAATCCATAGAGTTTTGCTGTCACACTGTGTATCTTGGAAAGACACCTTGTACACACAGTGTAGTATCCCCAGAATTGAACAGCAGGAGAATAATGGGTTGGCCTTTCTCTGGACAATTACACAGTGCTTCTAGTGGACCCATATTTCTCCTTGAAAGGAAAGTTCATCTTTTCAACATCAGTGTTGTCCTGATGTTGGGCCCAGCACACTGAGTATACTCTCTCTAAAGAGTCATATGGGGGCATATGAACAGGAGTCCCATGAGATGAGAAAGTGTGGGTGGATTTTTATCTGCTGCACTGAAGGGAACATCTACATTGATGGAATAAAATCCATTGAACTATCAATATCCTGAATACTTATTGAAAATTAATCAGTAAAAAGATTTCCATTTAGGAACATATTTACTCAGACCCGCTCTGCATAGTCTAAGTCATGTACCCTTTACTAGCAAATATGATGGCCTTTTGAAGTTCTCATATTTCTACATCAGATATTTTTTTTACCATTTCCTTCTCTTACACACTCTCTTTTCCCTCATTTTTAGGACTCTGCTCCTAGTTGTTTTAGCTGTTCAACTGTTCCTCAAAGTTTTCTTTGCTGAATTATCATCTCCGCATTTGTGTTCCCCAGTGCTCTGTCCTGGACTCTCTCTACATGGCTCTGCTTTTTCTACCTATGCTTTCTTAATGATCTCAGCACCCATGGGTTCAAATATTCTCTCTATACTGATAACTCTCAGATCTACATATCCAGCCCAACGTTGTTTCTTCAATTCTGGTATTACATCACTCACTGCCTATTAGACGTTTCCAAACAGATACTCCATTGCTAGCTCAAACTCAGTATGTCTTAAATAGAACTCATTTTCTTTTTCCCAAAACTTTCTTTTTTTCCTAATTTTCCCATTTCTATTAAGGAAACTACTAGCCTTCCCCTCATATTTGTAGTCTGAGAGTTATCCTTGACTTTCCTTTCCCCTAATATCAAATTAGCTGTCAAGATTAGTCATTTCTAGCATCTCTCCCTTTCTCTGTCATTACTTGGTCACCATTTTAGTTCAAGACTTTCTCACCTCTCTCCTGGATTGTTGCAATAATTTCCTAATTTATCTTGCATTTAAACTTCCTCACCCATCATCCACATAGCCAGGAAATCAATATTCCTAAAGCACAGCTTGGACCACAAGCAGTAGCATGGAATAACAAATAGAAAACTGGCTCAGAAACAAAATGACCTGGGATCAAGTCTTGCCTCTGACAAATAATTGTTTGTATGAGAGTCATACAACCAGACACAAGTCACTTATTGTCTAATATCTAATGACCCAAATAACAATAAGTCACTTAATATCTTAGGGCTGCAAGTGACCCTCTAGGACTATAACTTTCAGAAGAGTTGCCAATCTGCATTTTCTGGGAGTTCCTATACTGATGAAATTACAGTTCTGAAGAACAAGAAGAATGAATTACAGTAGTTCTTTTTGTGTCTAACAGGAACTACAAGCTCCTCTGTTTTACTTTTGAAATCCTTTATAGTCTGCCTCCAGCTTGCCTTACAAGACTAATCTACAGTACATGATGCTAAGCTGATTTTCCATTACTTAGGTATGCTGACTGGTCTGACAAAAACACTAAATGAGACTTATATTTAATGCAATCATTCTTTATTATCTATTCAGTGATACAAACATCAGCCTCTAAAGGAACAAACCCACCAACCTGATTCTAAAGGCCCCAGTAGACAGGTGCCGTACCTGTGCTCATAACAAAGGTCCCTCTCTGCTCAGCTGGGGGCCATGTCTCCCTCAGAGGTAGAGTTCTGCAAGTCTCTGTCAGGCAGCACTACTTACAAACAAGGTTGGGATTTCCTATAGTTCTAACTAAAGTTATATTCTAGACATGTGCAAGTTCTGATTTGTGGTTTTCACCTAATTTGTCTACCACATAATCTTATTGGTAGTTCACCAATCTTATGCCATGATAAGAGGAAACTAAAGTATATACCATAATTTTTCACTGGCACTCTTTCCTATCCAAAGGCCTACATGTGTTTATCACTTGTTTAGGAACTCACTCATGTTGTTTATCAAATTTACCACAAAAGTGATTATCTTATTATTAAAAAAAAAACAACAAAGAGAAAACCCAGTAAGGAAAATCACTTAATAACAAAAATGCAGGCTTAAAAAATGGAGTTGGGTATGCTAAGTCAACATACCTATTCCCACTATCCAGTTTGTCTAGTGGGAATAACTGTATGTCACTCTCCTGTTTTACTTTCCTTCATAAATTCTATGTTCCAGTCCAAAAGACCTCCTTGCTATTCTCCATGAAAGGCATCCCATCTCCCATCTCCAGGCCTCTATATAGGTTGTCCATGATTAGAGTTTACTCCCTCCTTACTTCTGAAACCCTGATTGAGAATCCCTTTGATTAAAATCTCTTTTGCTGTTGAGTTGTTTTAGTTGTGTCTGACCCTCCATGACACCTCCATGACACCTCCATGACATTTGGGGTTTTCTTGGCAAAGACATTGGTGTGGTTTGCCACGTCCTCCCCCAGCTCATTTTGCTGATGAGGAAACTAAGGATTAGGTGACGTGGTCACACAACTAGTGTCTGAGATCAGATTTGAACTCAGGTCTTCCTAACTTGCAAGCCCAGCCCTCTATCCACTGTACCACCTAGCTACTTAAAATCTCTAATTTCCTTCAAAGATCAGTTTAGGTTATAATTCCAACAGTTATCTTGTTCTGATAGTGTTAGTTGCTAATACCCTGTGCTCCTTCAAAATTACTTTGAATCTACTCTTTATGTATTTTTCATTTACTTACCTGTCTACATGTTGTTCCCCTTGTAGAATGTACAGTCTTTGAGGACAAGGTTGATTTTATTTTTGTATCAATTCCAGGCAGGATGAAGGTATTTAACAAAGGCTTATGTTAGATTAATATATGTTTAATTTGCAGGATGTTCACAGCAATGAGATAATGAACAGTTTCCATGGTATATTTTTATGTTCAAACTTTTTGGTATCTGAGATATACTTACTTCCTTGGAGCCAAAGAATGATTAAGTCAAGGTGTAGCTTCCAGCAGTGTTGTGCCAATCACATGACAAACTGATAGTGCTAATTATGCCAATTCTGGCAGCCAGGGTCATCTCTTCAAACAGAAAAGGTAATTGCCTGAGCAGAACAAAATGTTCTCTTGGCCTTTGTGTGAATAAATGAAAGCTCTATAGTTTTTTCTTCTGGGAATGGGTCACACAGAGCTGCACAATAGGGTTTCTTTTTCAGTTGACTTAGATTATACCCTTTTTTCCAATTTATGAACTAATGAATGTGTTCCCATAAATCTATGGAGTGCTGCCTCATCTAAGTGGAAAGGTAAATTGGGTAGGAATGCCTCACTCTCCCTAACACAAAAAGCCATGTGTATGGCTGAGATAGTCTCCGGTTTCATGTGACATTTGTGGGTGAAGTTCATAACATATATTTTCTGGTTAAAGATTCCTTTGCCAGATTATTGCTTGTAGTTTTTAAAATGTATATAAACAAAATAGGGATTGCAGAGTTGCAACTGGGTGATTTTCCAGTCAAAGTGGACTTTGCGCTCTCAAAGAAGACAATTAAGCAACATCTTTATTATCACACGTGTGTGTGTGTGTGTGTGTGTCTGTGTGTCTGTGTGCATGCATACCTGGCTTAAATGCCAGGTGGCAACAAATACCACTTCCTCCCTATGTTCTGAAAGCAAAGTTTCTCTTTGCTTTTTATATTAAGTCTGAGACCATGAAGGGCTGACAATTAAAACAAGCAAAGAAAAACAAAAACACAGGCAGTATTGTTTTAAGATAGCTTGTGAAACTCTTTGTCTTCAGTACCAGAAGGCAAAACTGTTCACCTAGCAAAGTAAAGAAAGGCCCACCCTCTTAGTAATAATGGAATGAGTGGGAAGGAATGATTGAGTGATTTACAGTGATCTGTCATGGTTGTCCTAGTCTTTCATTTCATAATTAGCCACCCCCTCATGCTCTGCAGTTTTATCTGCCTAGAGGAGGCCGACACCATGAGGTTGGCTCCTCCTTCCATTTCTGCCTCCCTCGCCTCTGATCTTTAGTCCTGCTTGACCTTGCCTATGGCACCTCCTCCATAGGTGAAAATCTTTTTGCTTCTAGGTTCCTTATTAGAATTCTCCAGATGTCAGCAATTACTGAGTGATTAGCTATGGCCTTATTGATGTTTACCAGGGATTTTCTTAATGCATTTTGCAAGCATTAATTAAGCACATCTCCTAATACTCAGGGATATAGATTGAACATTTATTCCTATAAAGGGCATATAGTAAGGATAGTGTGTATGGATGTCAAATCATTCTGTTCACTTAGTGTCTGATGGATGCCTAGGATGTCATCTAAAATTAATCCTGGCACTAAGGATTGATAGTCTAAGAGGTGGACATTGATCAGGAAAGTTCCTGTTCCATTTAATGAGTCACCTAATCAAAGTAATGAGTTTATAGGGTATAAGTCTTTGTTCTGAAGTATTTGAGAGGTACCTACTCAGAGTGTAGGTTTCTTGCTTATAGGAAATGGAGAACACCTGATTATTCACCTTCTTCAGCTCAGGGAGACTAATCTTAGAGAAGTCCTTTGAGGTCTCACTGGGACTTAAAACTAGTGAAATCAGCTCACTCCCTCTTTTGTCATTTGACAAGAAAGATTAACTCACAGAATAACTCATAGAATAACTATAATATAATAAATAACTCACAGAATTAATGGACCCTTGTTAGGAATGGAAGTAGTGGGGGAGGAGAAACCTGTGCCCATGTGCACTTTCCTCCTTGGAGGAGCACTAGACAGTAAGTTGGTGGCAGATGAGCATCCTAACCTGGGTTGCCATGTACTACAGGACACCTGAGAGGCTAGTTCATAGACATTGTGAACCCCAACTCCCTGGTGGATTAGGGGCCTATTTAAGTCCTAGGCAGCCTGATCCCTAAATCTGGACTTCCAGCAAGAGAAATAAGATATCCTAGGTAAGCACTGACTTTGGGAATTGCCTCCTGTGTAACTCTAAGTTTGGAAATTCCCAAGTTTGAGAGGTAGGATATTGGACATTTTAGAGAAACGAGGAAATTTTCTGAGTCAGCTTGTCCTAGGAGAAAGAAGTTCATCCACATAGTACTTGTGTAGCCTTTTTGGAGAACAGAACTGTGTTAATCAGATGGTGCAGATGTGATGGAAAATGAGATTGCTTGTTCAACAATCTCTGAAATAGGTACCTTTCTGGAGAAACCTGAACCATAGGGTGGTACTGTGAGTTTTGGGGAGACTGTGTAAGGACTCTGTCTTTAAGATGCTCATTGGTGTGGCAAAGCAATAGGAAGCTTAAGTTTAGTTTCTTTCTTGGAGTGAGCAGATGTGTTTTGTGTATCTGTTTATGGGCTCCCATGTCTTCTGCATTTCTTGTCAGGTAAAATAAAGTCTGTCCCATATCTTATTTTCATATACTTCACCTTGACTGTTTCTGTGGGAGCTGTTACCCATATTTAGGGAAGCCTAAATAAGAGTTGTATCTTGAATATCTTGAGATTCTTCTGAAGTAACTCCAGATGCAGCCATTGAGACAAAGGGAGAAAGTGCTTCCCTTAGGGTTAACCTCCAATATTGGAACTGAGTTTTTTGGAGGGCCTCATTTTACAATAGAACTTTTATCACTACCAGACATTAGTACTATTCTTATATTTTCCTTTCCAATTAAGTTGAAATATCTGCTGTGGTCAGGTATAGTTATCCCCTCTTGCCCCACTCAGTGAGTACTCAAGAAAATTAACACATATATTGTGAGACTTTCCAATTTAGGGGGAGCAAATTTAAGGTGAATTAGAACTTTTTTTCTTAAATTTTTTGATGTCTTATGACTTCCGCTTTTCTCTCCCCTTAATCTAACCCTCCATTGTGACAAAGAAAAATAATTAAACAAAAACAGTATTTGGTCCTCGTCTCTCATCTCTTTGTCCTGAAAGGAGATGCAATTTTCATTATCTGCTCTTCAGAACCATCATTACTTTTTCAGTTACTCAAAAAGACTGCTTTTTAGTGATTTTTAAAATGTCATTGTATATATTGATCTTTTCAGTCTACTTACTTCACTCTTGTTCAATTTATACAAATATTTTCTCTGAATTTCTCCTGTTACCTCTCACTGCACGATAAATATTCCATTAAGTAGAACTAATAAGTTCTATTTACTTAACATCACCTGCACTAAACTTCAACCATTCTTGGAGATAGGGCCTCTCTGAACAACATGTGTGCTGTGTATACATAAATGAAATTTGCATATTGGAAACCTTTCTTATTTACTAATCTTTTTCCAAACATCCATTTCCCCAAACATATGGGTTTCTTCTCTCCCTCCCTCCCTCCCTCTCTCTCTCTCTCTCTCTCTCTCTCTCTCTCTCTCTCTCTCTCTCTCTCTCTCTTTCTCTCTCTCTCCCTCTCTCTCTCTCACCTTTCTTTTTTTCCCTTCAGACTTGTAGCCTATTACAGAAGCCATCCACCAAAAAGTCACAAGTTATGGAAATGTGTATGTGTATTTTTTGTGGGAGGGAATAGGTCTGTGAAGAAGGGTTGTACTGTCTCAGGGGATTTAGGGTAGGAGAACAGATGAGAGATTTTCTTATAGCTGTTGAAAGACTCCTTTTTTGAAAAAGTATTATTTTTTTTCCTAAATGACAAGTTATGGAATATTATGCTTGAAGGAAGCCAGTGTTTGTTATTTGGAGACTAATTTTCATGTAGTCAGTATGTACTCTGAAAATATAGAGGTGCTGCAGCTGCTTTCTCCCTTCATTTATCCCTTAGATGTGTAATTTCACATATTTCCCTGAAGGTTCTTAAAATAGCAAAATAATCTGAAATCTTTCCACAGTCCATGAATCATTTTTTAGATTGTTCTTGTGAAGGTGTTTACCATTTTCTTGGTTCTAAAGTGAAATTTCAGATTCATATGTTTCTTTCCTGGTTCACATGGGAAAAGAGGAGACTGGCAGCTCTGCTCCTCCCTCTGGACCTTTCCTTGGCAGCAAGAATGCTGGCAAAGGGCCACCAGCCCTGCCCTTACCCTCCAGACTTTTGGTGTGTTGGGCTTAGCCCAGCTTTAGGATCTGTGGGCTTTATGCGAGTTGAAAGTATCTGTGGAATGGACTGTTCTAGGCAACCTGATAGAATGAGTGGGAAGGGCTGTGTATGATGTGTGTGAATCCTCCACACTGCCATAAGAAAGAGCTGAGTAAAATTCAGTCTCTCTAACTCAGTAAAGAGTAAGGACTGGAAACCTACAGAAATTATCAGGCTTTCTGTTATTTGCAAATAGAAAAAAGCAGCAGGAAGACATAGAAAAGACATTCAATTCAAAATATCTACAAAATGCATAAAATTAGCGCTGGCCCTGGAGTCAGAAGGACCTGAGTTCGGATCTGGCCTCAGACACTTAACACACACACAAACAAAAACCTAGCCATGTGACCTTGGGCAAGTTACTTAACCCCAACTGCCCTCCAAAATGCAAAAAAAAAAAAAAATGCATAAAATTTCTGGGAGTTAATCTACCAAGACATTCTTAGAAATTATTTGAGTAAAATGATGAAACATTCTATACAGAAGTAAAGGAAGACTTAATTGGAGAAATGCTAACTGCTTATCACCCAGTCAACCCACTAATCAGCAAGTTTTACTAATAGCCAGGCGTTATCCTAAACTCTGGGAATACAAAGAAAAATTAAAAACAAAAATTAGTCCCTAACCTTGAGGACCTTGCATTCCAGTGGGGATGGCGGTGGTGTGAAACAAAAATAGGTACATTTATATCGACATACATATAAGATACACATAGAGTAGATAGAAGATGGGATACAAAAACAAAAAATGAAGTAGTCTTGACCCTCAATGAACTATGGAGAGAGACAGATGTCCAACATGATCACATAAGCATGTAAAATACAAGTATAAGGTAATTTGGCAGAAGGCCCTGGCAGTTTGGGAAAGGACTCATTAGGATGATGATGTTGGAGATGAACTTTTAAACTAGGTATTCTTAGAGCTAGATTTGAGGATGATGAGCATTCCAGGCATGGGAACAGCCTAGAGAGATGGAAGATAGCATGCTCCCTGTGAGGAACAGCAAGAAGGCAGTTTGGGTTGGACTGAAGAGTGTCTGAAGGAAAGTAATGTATGCTATGGCTAAAATGTAAGTTTGAACCGCATTGTAAAGCTATTTAAATTTCAGTCAAAAGAGTTTGCAGTTGTAGAAGTTATTGGAAACCTCTGCTTCACTGACTTGTGCTGGGGAGGGTAGTGGGAGGCATATATTGAGATTTCTGGGGCTCTCTCTTTGTTGTTCCCTTGTCCTGTCTATCACTGAACCTATCCTGTCTAATTCCATCCCTGAATTACTCCCAGCATCTGCCTCCTTCACTCCTGTTCACAAACTTGTAAATGGAATTGGAGGAAATCACGAAACTACTGGGTCTACTACAAATTTGTGTTACCTAATCTCAATTGGATTCTCACTGCAAGGAGGCAACCCCACAGTCATACTCTCATTGATCCCCTATTGCAA
The DNA here is from genome assembly GCA_011680675.1 of Gymnobelideus leadbeateri. Classification (NCBI taxonomy): domain Eukaryota; kingdom Metazoa; phylum Chordata; class Mammalia; order Diprotodontia; family Petauridae; genus Gymnobelideus; species Gymnobelideus leadbeateri. The sequence goes on along the minus strand of WOXC01007789.1, from coordinate 905,489 downwards.
TCACCAGAATGGCTATTCCAAATCTTTAATTTCTTAACTCCTCAGTACTGTCATATCGTCTTTCCTAAACTTTGTTTATAATCTTACATCATACTTTATCAATAAAATTCAGCCTATTCACCTAAAGCTCTCTCTTCTCCCCTCCTCCTTCTAAAAGTCATAGTGTATAATCTGGCTCCTGAACTTATCTAACTGAAACTTCTCTCTCCAAATTACAGGTCTCTTAATTGACCAATTCAATGGCCTTTTCTCAATATTAACCTCTCTCTGCCATCTTTGACACTATTGACCATCTTCTCTTTGTGGTTATTCTTTCCTTTCTGGGATTTCTTGACTATGTTCTCTTTTGGTTTTTCTCCTACTTGTCTGACTGCCCCCTTCTGTCTGGATCCTTATCTTGTCCATTGATTATTGGGGTCATCTAGCACCCTAACTAAACCAAGACTCTGCCCTAGTCCCTCTTGTCTTATCTCTATGCAATTATTTATCTCCAGTATTAATGGGGTCAGTTTTCCCCTCTGAAGATAATTCACAGATCTATATACCCACTTTATTGATATCTTTGACCTGTGTATCATGAGCTTCCTATAAGACACTTCAAACTGATTATCCTGCTCTCAAACTCAATACATCCAAGAGATAATTCTTTATTTTTCTTCCCACATTCAGGGGGAGAAACCAGTCAGCCAGGTTCCCAGCCTTGATGCTGTCCTCAGCTCTTCACCCTTGCCTACCCCACATATCCAATCAGTTACCAAATCTTGTACTTTCTTTGTTTACATCTTTCCTCCCATACATCCTCTTTTCTCTACTCACACAGCCACCATGCTAGTTAAGACCCTTAGCCTCTCTCACCTGCACTGTTGCAGTAAGCTTCTAAGTGGAATCCATACCTCATGTCTCCCTCCATTCCAACCCATCTTCCACTCAGCTATCACAGTAATTTTCCTCTGACCATATCACCCCACTACTCAAGTAAAGTGTAATAGCTGCCTCTTACTTCTAAGATTGAATACAAACTACTCTTTTGCCAATTACAGCTCTTCATAACTTTGCCCTTTTCTGTCTTTAGTCTTCTAACAATTCATTTCCAAACATGCTATAATCCAGCCATTCTAACTTACTTTCTGTACTTTATGCACATGACAGACAGTTCATCTCAGATCTCTGTGACCTTGCACTGACTTCCCCATACTTGGAATATTCTCCCTCCTAATTTCAACCTCTTAGAATCCTAGGTTTTGCTAATACTCAGCTCAAGTACAACCTTATGTAGGACTTTTTCAGTCTTCCCCATCTCCTACTACCTTCCTCTCTAAGGCTACCTTGTAGCTACTCTAGAAGTATAATTTATGTACCAATTGATATAAATGTTGTCACCCTCCTTAGGATGTAAGTTCTTGGAAGGCAAGGCCCATTTTTAGTTTTTCCTTATGTCCCCAAATTTAGCACAATGCCTGGCACATAATAAACATATACTACATGGCTGGAACTTGATAGATGATAAAGATCTCAAAAGTTTCAGATAGTAAGAGAGTGCATTCCAGGCATGGGGATCATCTTGTGTGAAATCACGTAAGTGAGAGATGGAATGCTGAGTTCAGGGAACAAGTTGAGTTCAATTTGGCTGGAACATAATTTGTCACGATGGGGAATAAAATGAAATAAGGTTAGAAACATGTGTTGGAGTCAAATTGTGGAATATCTTAAATAGGTAATATTTTAGACTAGAAACAATATGGAATTGCTGAGCAGGGGATAAAGCAAAAGATTTTATTCTTTGGTACTGTTCCTGACAACAGAAAAGTCAGCTTGAAGTCAGTTGTACCTTAAACAAAATGCTATGAGAATCAAGAGTTAAGACAAAAGATTAAGAGTTAAGGCAAAAGATTAGAAGGTTGATCACAGTGTTACAAGGCTGAACTTCATGGATGGGTCAGGCAACGTAGAAATGGACAAGAACGGATATTATTTTCTAGTAGACTTCAACACTGTTTTCAGGACTTTTAGCACTAAGAATAATCCCTAAATCAGGTTGTGATGCTTATGCTTAAATGGACAGTATCGGAGGGGACAGAATTCACTTGTTGTTAAATACAAAATTCAAAATGACCATGGAATGGTCAGCTTCCTGCTCCTGTCAATATTTTTTTTCCTTCAGATCTCTCTTTATTCTTACTTCAGGGGAGATAAATAAAGCCCAGCTGTTTGTTATATGGCCATGGCTCCTCACACAACTTCAAATCTTGCCATTTAAATGCTATTTCAAATCTTGTAGGAAAAAAATTAAGAGAGAAGACAAGTTGGAGAACAGTCAGTAGGGTGGGAGTATGGAGCAAGCTTAAGATACAGCAGGATTTCAGGAGCTGGTATGTGACCTCTGTTGTTTTGGTTTGTTTGTTTTTTTCTAACCAGGCATGATTAACAGCTAATTTCCTAAACATTTCAGCAATACAAAATAAATTGGTCTAAGGCATCTGTTTTTAGACTGTGGGTAGGGGATTGTTGCTTGCATTTAAAACTTATCCTTACTTTTAAACATGCTTTATCCCATATCTCAAATTGCTGAATTGTTCCTGAGATGATTCACATTTCAACCACGTTGTTGTATGCCAGGTGCTTATAACTAAATATTTTGGTTTAGAGACCTGGGAAAATCATGTGACAGCATGTGATTTTTTTTTTTATCAATAGTCACAGGATCATAGATTCAAAACTACAAGAAACTTTAAAGGACATCTAGTGCAATAGTGACTTTTTAAACTTCTTTCTGCCTCAGTTTCCTATAAAATGAGGAGAATAATAGCACATAGTTCCCAAGGTTGTGAGGATCAAATGAGATAATATTTAGAAAGTATGAAAATCTTAAAGCATTTCATAAGTGCTAATCATTGGTAGTATTATTGTTGTTACTCTGTGTATGATTCTAGCTTACTCTTCAATCTTCTCCTGTTTCTTGATAAAAAGAAATTCATGTAAAGAGGAAAAACATACTGTTTCCATTTTCCATTTTTCGTTTTTTCCCCATCTAATGCAGAGATGTGGTTTGTGTTAACTCTTTATGAGCAGGTTTTGTTTCATTCTTTGTATTCATATCCCCAGTGCCTGACCCTGGAAGAGCGTGTAGTAAGTGGAAAATGTACTAGACTTGGAAATACAAAGAACCCAAGTTCAAATCCTCACCTAATGACCTCTGTAACTTTGGTCAAGCTGCATAACATCTCTGGGTCTCAGTTTCCACACCTGTAAAATAGGGAAATTTGATTGGATAGCATATGAGGTGGTCGTTTCCAGCGCTCATGTTTTTTGTCAATAACTGCTGACTTTATGGAGCTCTGTAGTCTCAAGTCATTCCCCTTTGTGATGCCTAAAGGAAGACATGAAGTAAAAAAAAAAAAAAAGGAAATCAATATTCCGTATGTGGTTTAGCTTTAATGGACAACTGATACATAAGCAAAAAATCTTTAGAAACAAACCTAAGTATAATACTGATTTTCACTTTTATTTAATGTTGTCAGAGATTAGAGCCAGGAAGACCAGCTTTAGACCCTGGAATGGACTTGTTTTGCAAGACCATAAAGAATGAAACAATCCCTACTCTTAAAAAGTAACTCAATCCCCCCCCCCCCCATTAGATGAGAATAAGCAAAAAGGGAGAAGGAAAAACCAAACAAATCACCTAGGGCTTTTCCTCCATTTTCTCAGTTCATGATAGAATTCACAATGTGAAATACCAACTGCTGCTGAGAATATACTTAAAGCCTGTGGCAATTGACTACCTAACCTTATGTCTCAACAAGATCTGTTCAGATCCTTTTACCCCCTGGTATTCTGCAGTGTGCCTGAATAGCACTAGAGGCATACATCTGTACTTCCAGGATCAGGAGTTTTTCAGTTCAGGTGGTCCCTCCAATGGCACAGATTATAACCTCTCTGCATCTTAGTAGAGGGTATTTAAGAGCTTCTGTGGCTGAGAAGTCCATCAGCCTTTTAGCCAACATGGTGATGAATTTTCTATACTTAGCCAAGCTGGTTTAGGAAACAATCCAAGTTATAACAAGGCGAATACGAAAAGCCTTTTCACAGCTTGATAGAACTTACCAGAACTTGGGCTCAAGTAGCATAACTTCTGAGGGCCCAAGGTCATCTTCACGAATGTTAACTTGAAAGTAGGCATGACTGACCCCTGAAACTCATGGAAGGACTCTACTGACTATGTTGCCCTGACTTCCTCCCAAAGTGATCTTGAATCCACTTAGACTGGATAGGAGAAGGACCGAGGTGGCATGAGAGTTAAAACGTTGGACTTGAAGTCAGGAACATCTGAGTTCATATCCCACCTCAGACACTTACTAGCTTCGTGACTGACCTCAGGAAAGTCACCTAACCTTTCTCAGCCTCGGCTTCCCCACCTGAAATGGTGATAACACCACCAAAGTCACAGGATTGTTGTGAGACTCAGATGAGATAACATGTCATGTGCTTTGCAAATCTTAAAGACATATAAAAATGCTAACTATTATTTCTAAGTTTTATGTCATATAGGTTTTGGCTGGAGAGGGGAATGTGACTTAGAAAGCTGACCTCAAGGTCAGAAAAATATGGGTTCAAATCCTCCCTCTGACACATACTAGCTGTCTGACCCTGGATAGGTCATTTAACCTCAATGTACTAGGTGTTTCTCTGAGACTCTGTTATGAAGTATGTGAAGCTCATTGTGGGGATAGGGAGTTCCCTCATCAGGAGATCTCTGAACAAATGCTCTAAAAAGGAAAAAAAATGAATGACAGGGAAAGATGAACCCAAGCTGCCTAATTATCTCCTTAGGGATCTTAATGAAGCCCAACCGTCCATTGATGGGGAGCAGGGAAGGGAGAAGAAAAGACCAAAACAATCACCTAGGGCTTTTCCTCCATTTTCTGCTTAATAGAGGAAATCATATGAAGCAATTCCTGGGAATTATTCTTTGACTGAAATTCTTTGGCTGCCCCTGGGGCTATCAACTCTTCCCAGCTGCTTCATAAATCTCTGGTAAATTCCCTATGCTTTAATTGTCACCGTATAATTGAATGTTTGTTTATTTTCACATGGTTCTATACTTTGGCAGTTTATTTTAATTTACCCAACAGTGCCTGTTCTTTGTCATTTGTCCCATATGGTTCTGGAAGGAGCCTCCTGGATGAGTCCGAAGTCTGGAATTTGCGAAAGTTGCTTCCAGAATTTTCCTTCCATCTTTTTTTTTTTCTCTATCTCTTGCTTTGTGATCTCAAGTATTTTGAGCCAAATTCTTTAAGAAATATATCAAATTGATATCCTGGAATTTCTTCTCTCCTGCCTCCTCCCCTAACCCACCTGGAAATTCCCTACCTCTCTAAGGAGCATTTAAAGGGTTAGTATTTAATGTAAGTTTCTATGTTGAACTTTTTTGGCCTGAAACAGAGGCACAGTGACCACCCAGGCCTTTGAGATGAAGATATGAACTGATAGAGAAAAATAAAAGGGTTTCATTTCCTGATAGCTATGCAGTTATCCCAGTGTCAGACATTGTATTACCATGGTAACAAACACCATTACCCAACAATACAGCAGACAGTTAAAAATCATTCTCCCTTCCCCCTGGCAATTAGGCTCAGAATTTTCTTTTCTCACATGTAGTTCAGCTTGGAGTTGGCATAGATGACTCCCATGTTCCTGTGCAGGATGGATAGAATTTCTGATACCCCCATATATAGGACATTTTTCCCATCTGGTAAAGTTTACAAGAATTTTAGGAGGCCCTAGTGAGCAGGCAAGTTTTAAATATACGTGATAAATAAGGGAAGCTCTGAGTGATCCTGAAGTGCACCCCATTTCCCCCATCTGCTACAGCCTTGTGACCTCATTACTCTCCCTGCAGGGCTTGATTCACCAGCTCCATCCTTCCTTCCATCCTGATTTTCTTTCTGCCTAGCTCTCTTGTGGGGAGAAAAAGGAGTGTCCAACTCTCTTTTGCCCTGTTGTCCCTGAAATAAGAATAATATTAAATAATATTGAATTCACATTTGTGTACAGTCTTCCTTAAAGTTTTCAGAGTTGTTTCTTCACAACATTATTATCCCCATTTTAAAGATACCTGAACTGAGGCTCAGAAAGTCTAAGTAACTTGAACCCTACGCTGCTCTCTGCAGTGATAAACAGCAGATTACTTTGGGTTCGTCTTTCTGTTCAAAGCCCTAGCTTCTACTGACAGCTTCTCTACTGCCATCCTCAAAAGACCCTTATTTGATCTGTTCATCCCAGATATTTATCATCCTATGTTTCTCCTCGATTTTATGACTAAACTCCTCAAGAATGTCATCTATAAAAGGTGCCTCCACTTTCTTCTCATTCTCTTAACTCTGCAGGCTGGTTTCTGACTTTATCTTTCAATCAAACCCACTCTTTCCAAAGTTACCAATCATCTCTTAATTGCTGAATCTAATAGCCCCCTCTTAACTCTCATCCTTGACCTCTCTAAAGTCTTTGACACTTTTGATCACCCTATTCTCTTTGATATTTTTTTCTTTCTAGGCTTTTGTGACAGTGAACTTTCCTGGCTCTCTTACCTGTCTGATGGCTTCTTCTTCCCTATTTCCTTTGCTTGAAAAGGAAACATCATGGGGTGGCTAGGTGGTGCAGTGGGTCCCTGGAGTCAGGAGGACCTGAGTTCAAATCCAGCCTCAGATACTTGACACTTACTAGCTGTGTGACCCTACATAAGTCACTTAACTCCAACTGCCTTGCAAAAAAGGAGAAAAAAAAAAGGAAACCATGCCTGCTAACAGTAGGAATGTCCCAAGGCTCTGTCCTAGACCCTCTTCTCCTCCCTCCTTATACCAGTCGTTTGATGATCTCATCAACTTCCATGGTCTCAGTTACCATAACTATGCTGATGTCTCACAGGCCTCCTTGTCCAGTCCTAACCTCTCTCCTGATCTCCAATCTTGTCTCTTTAATTGTCTTTTAGATATTTGTAACTTGATGTTCTGTAGACATATTAAATTCACCATATCCCAAATTAAACTTATCACCTGTTTACCCCAAACGATCCCCTCTTCCTGATTTCCCTATTTGAGGGTACCGCCCTCACCTGTCATCCAGGCTTGCCACTTGGATGTCATTTTCAACTCCTCACTCTCAGTAGCCATATCTAATGAGTGGTCAAGTCCTATCATTTCAATCCTAACATAGATGCCTATGTAGATGTAGATGCTTCCTCCTCTCCTCTAAATTGCCAACACCATGGTGCAGGCTCTCATCACCTTATATCTGAACTATTGCAAAAGTCTTCTGGTTGGTTTCCCTGCCTCAAGCAGCTAAATGGATAATAGATTGCCTCTCCCCATTCCAATCTGTCTTCCATTCAGCTGTTAAACTGATCTTCCTAAAGCATGGTTCTGACCATTTTTCCCTCTCACCCCCATTCAAATGTAAATTCCAGTGACTCCACACTGTCTTCAGTATCCACTATTACATTCTGTATTTGGCTTGTAAAACTCTTCATCAACCGTCCCATCCTACCTTTCTTGTCTTTTATGCCATATGCTTCTCTGTGTACTCTGCAGTCCAGTGACACTGGTCACCTTGCTGTTTCTCACACGTGGCACTCAATCTCCCTACTACAAAAATTTTCCCTGGATATATCTCATCTCTTTAACTCTCTTCTTTATTTCCACCCCCTGGCTTCCAACAAGTCTCATCTGAACTCCCACGTTCTATGTGAAAACTTTCCCAGTCCTTAACTTAGTGCCTTCCCTCTGAGAATACCCTTGATTTATTCTGTATATGTCCTATTTGTACATAGTTGTTTGTTTCGTCTCCCTCTTTAGACTATCAGCTCTTTGGGAGCAAAAACTGTCTTTTATCTTTATTTATATCCCCAGTGCTTAGCATGGTGCCTGGTAAATAGTTGGCACAATGCTAGTTAACTGACTAAAGTAGTAAATAAAGGTATAGCTCAGTCCTCCTTAGTCACAGGTTCAAGGAATGCTTTGGGCCAGGCACTTACATGCTTACAATCATAGTTCAGTTCCTACCAATGTTTCTTTTACTAACAAGCCAGAAGATATATTAAGCAGTCTGGCAGAAATAACAAGGAGAATTTCCTCCATATTCAAAAGGCTACATACAGTCTCCCACAGGTTGCCATATTGCTGATGGGACAGGAAGCATGAGTAGGAAAGGATATACACTTGGAAAATACGTTGGAAAAATACTTGGAAAACACTGATGATGCTTCCTTCCCTGAAGATTCAAATGCAGATATTGTCTGCTTTTCTGATTAATCATTTGACTTCAAACTGAGGAAATCCAGTAACAGAGGGAATCCAATTATCATTGGACTTTAAACTGCTTTCTCTACTGATGCACATTGCTGGGATCCTCTGCTAATACACATTTCTTTGCTGCCCTACTATCTGCTCAGAAGTGGAAGAAATTGATCTTTGTGGGTTCTCTAATGCTGCATCTCTGGTACTCCATTTAATCATAATTTTTACATGACCTTTTCTCAGTTGAACTAGAACTCTATCTGTTCTTTTAGCTCCCAGCCACAGTGGCTATCCCAGCTCATTTGTGGTTCAAACTTAGTAGAACCAAAGAAGCCCTTAGGCATTGTTTGCCTTTTAAAATTATTTTGGTCTGTTTTTTGAGTTACCTTGACTAAAGTCCTGATGCCTCTTATGTGTCTGGCTACTCCATGCAAATCACCCATTAGAAACTGGAGGGACAGATTGGAATTTACCAACTTTTACCCTATCTTTCTGTCAGCACTTCCCTCCCCACTGATGTAGGTTGTTGCTATTATTTTATCAACTCTATGATTGGGTATAATAGTAGACAGCAGTATTTTTCAAGGTATTGAATTAATCAGAACAACACTGTCTTCAGAACAAAAGAACAACTAATTTGTAGATCCAGGGAAAGAATTCATATCATCATTATTTTCCCCCTTTCTATTTACTTGCTTTTGCTGTCAGGAAAATACACAATGTTCTTAAATGGTAAGATATTTCTAAGAATATTTGGCTCAATCTGGCATTGTTATGTCAGAAAATTTCTGGGGCTGGGGGAGAGTAGAAAAGTGATATAATGTAGGCTTTTGTCAGTGGACTATTCAGATACCTTTTCATTGTCATAGTGAAGAATAGATGTAGCAACCTTATATTTTATTTTTTTAACTTATACTTAGCTTTTGTTTTATTTAAGCCTACTATTTCTCTAAAACTATCATTTAGGAGCAGGAGCCAAGAACAAAGAGGAGGAAAAAGGCACAATTTTTGTGGAAGGGGAGAAAAGGAAAATTCCCTGGTTGACGAATGACTGAAAAATTATAGTATATGGATGTAATGGAATATTATTGTGTGGTAATCAATGAACAATATGAGGAACTAGGAATATGTGAAAAGACTTATTTATATGAGTTGGAGCAGAATGAAGTAAGTAGAGCCAAGACAACAATATATAGAGTGATTACAAAAATATTGTTTTAAAAAAAAATACCATAAGGAAGCAAGCATTTAAGTTATTTGTAATGATCCGTTTTATCCTAGAGAAGAGATGATGAAACACATTTCCCCTCTTTCTGTAGAGTGGGACACTGGATACAGAAATCAGGCACGCGCTTTTCATATTGCTGGTCTGTTTTTCTTTATTGTTTTTCTTTTTTTACAGCAAAGGTTCAGTTTAGGGATGGTAAGATGAAAGGAAAAGGAGTGGAGGAAGGGAGGAAAGGCTAGAGGGAGGGAGAGAGAGAGGGAGAGGAGGGGGAAGAGAGAAGAGAGAGTGGGGAGAGAGAGGGAGGGAGAGAGAAAGTGAGGGGGGAAAGTGAGGGGGGAGAGAGAAGAGAGAGGGGGAGAGAGAGAGGGAGGGAGAGAGAAAGGGAAAGGAGGGGGGAGATGGGGGGAGAGAGAGAGAGAGAGAGAGAGAGAGAGAGAGAGAGAGAGAGAGAGAGAGAGAGAGAGAGAGAATTCTCTAATGTCCCCAAGATTTAGCCCAGTCCACTGAACTCAGTTTTTTGGTCAGCTGTTTGTAATTACTGTTGTAACACTACATCCTAATGAGGAACTTCCACATTTGTTATCTCAGGGTTATCCTGAGTTAGTCTTCTCTTCCCTCCTTAAATTATCTTGTATTTGCTTATCTGCTTAAATGGTATATCTCCTAGTAATCACCTTGGGGAGAGGTCTGCTTTTTGTCTTTGCTTTGTATCTACAGCATATACCACAGTGCTTTGCAAGATGGGACCTAATAAATATTTGTTGAGTTGGACTGAACTCCTAAGCCATGAATAGCATTTTCTATCAGAATACAGAGCATTTAAAAAGAACTGCTTTATTTTTGAGGATGCCCTAAGCCTGGGTGGGCTGTGGTTTCATAACGGGTATCACCCTATATCCAGAGATTTTAAAATTTCAAAAATTTAAAATTTCAGAATTCAGTAACGCTAACCAGCTAATTCCCTAACCCGTTCAAGAATCGTTAGTTACAGCCCCTCCACCTCCAGAATGTCTGTGGTTGTGCAGTGGTCCCAGTTCTCTTCAGGCATGCCTTGATGACATTCCCTCTCCACTGTGATTTGCTATTTGTTGTCATTAAATCCTAGTGTGTCTGCACAGTGTGCCTGGTACTGCTGAGGTGGCCCCTGCCAGAGTACTGGTATCTATCAGTGAGGCTCCAGAGCAAAGGTTCCCACACTTTTTGGGCCTACCACCCCCTTTTCAAAAAAGATTACCTAGCACCTCCCTGGAATTCTACTTCCTTTAACCCTTTAACAATTTCTTGGAAATTTGCATCATTTTGAAAAAATATAAAATTTTTAAATGACATATCTTAAATTTAATAATTTCTTATAAATTTGTGAGTTTTTCCTGCATTGAAATTCTGACGATAGCATTGCGTTATATTCATGATATTGTGTTGTAAACAGGTCATTACACACACACATATTCCTGCCAGTACATGCTGGACTTCCTAACAATGTCCATCATGCTCTCCTGCCACCTCTTGCTTCTTAAGACTTGTCAACAGACTTGACCACTGATTGGTTATATAACTTGCTTTTTGTGTGTTTATTTGGAAAATAATGTAATCACTACAACTTTAATTCTGTTAACACAACAGATAAATCATGCATAAATGGTTTCTTCTTTCCTTATGCTTCCACTGCACATTAAGAACTACTGCCCCCGGGGATCATGCCAGCACCCCCCAGGGGGTGGTATCGCCGATTTTGGAAACCCACGAGAGTTTCATTTTGTCCTATGGAGAAGAAGGTTTATTGAATTTTAAAATTTCATACCTTTCTGTTTATTGTGCATCCCTTAGAGAAAGCATACCATTTTCACGGACTAAATCCTGTCTATAAAAATGCAAGCCAGGCAGTTGAAAAGTACATACAGCTTCTAATCAGCCATAAACCAGCCTTCATTATCAAACCAGTTTCTTCCTCTGATGTATGCTAAATGTCTGCCTCTGAACCAAATAAAGTATACTTTAGTTCTACGATTTTCACTGCGGGCTGTGATGGAACCAGTTTCAGTACCAGTCAAAGGATCATATATTCAGAGATAGAAGGCACCGTAGACATCTAGTCTAAACTTGATTTACAGATGAGGAAACTGAGGCTCAGAAAGTGTAATTAATTAATGGGGGGAAACGGCATTTATTAAGCATTTACTGTGTGCAGAAGACCATGCCAAGCACTGGAGATGCAAACAGCAAAACAAAAAGTCCCTGCTCTTTAGGAGTTCCCCTGGGGGAGACAACATACAGGGAAAGAGTCAACTGCAAATCAGTTAGGAAGGTCCCGGGGTCTTTAGAGTATAGTAGCAAAGCAGATGGTGATGCTGCTTCTTTTGTGTTATTTCCTCTGTTAAAAATATAGCAGTTTTTGATGTTGGACCACTTGACAGTGCCAAGGACTTTCTGTTTTGTCAAAAAGAAAAACACTGTGACTCCAGCATTTTGCTATAGCATTATCAGGCTGCATCTTCACAAAGATGCTCCCCAAGATGTTGGCTATGGACACTGGAACCTTTCTGTTAAGATCTGAGGGGGAATCAATACACTGCCTCTCACCTTTCCCCAGGCTGCTTTGCTGCTTCAACTAGGGTACCTTGCCAGCTTTATGAGTAGCAGTTGCTTAACAGTTGTTGGGGATAACTGGCCCTTTTCTCCACAGGATCCACCATGGGGCTAATCTGGGACCAGTGGTCTAGAGGTGCTTCCATTCCTACAGCTCTTATACTTATCTGTTTGTTGGGGCAATTACCTGCCAATGGTTGTTGGTAATAATTAAGATAAATATTATTTAATTACTTAAAATATTATATAAATAAACATATACTTTATTAAGCATCTGCTGTGTGTCAGGCAATGTAATGTGCAAGTTTTCATCTCCACATTTCATTTTCACCTCTCCAAGGGTAGACTAGAAAGAAGCAAGTCAGGTGGTCAGGGCTGCAAAATATCACGACCAAAAATTAATTCAAAATCAAACGCCTAATGAATCCGAGGTGTTTCTGGCAGCACTTGTCTGGGTTGCATCACGCAACTTCACTGCAGCCTTGGTTCTAACATAAAACATGCATGCTTTACTCTGTTCATGCCATCACACCATACAATGCAACACTAACCAAGGCTACCGAAACACGAAAAGGGCTTGCAAGTAGAAAAAGAAAGGAAGAAGCCCTGGTTTAGAAGACACTGCTATTCCCAAGACTCTTGAGTTCAGAGCCCCCAGCTGTCTATGTGAGAATCAAAAGAATGATGGGAGTTAAAGCAGTGATTGAATTTGCTTGGCACTTGCTTCCACTTGTCTTGTGATCTGCACAGACCCATAGGTTCTTCAGATCCATTGTACTTTCCAGTACATCACACAATCCCTGATATTTTAAGTATATGTATATACCACAGGCTATTATATAAGCATTAGCATAGTAGTTGTATGTACTTACTGGTATATCGAACTATCTCAGATACTTTAAGTATCTATCTACCACAGGCTATTGTATAAGCATTAGCATGGTAGTTGTATACATAGTCATAAACATATTTTAAATTAGCATAATGCTGAAAATTGCTACCCCATGGTTTTTAATATATACCTTCATTATCATCATCATCATCATCATCATCTCATTTACAAAGGTGCTGATTTGGTTGTTTTCAGTATCAGTGCTCAGGAAACTTTGGATCACTTTGTATGGGAAATACTCCTCACTTTTGAGTTCAGGAATGCAGATTTCAAATATTCACTGCCTTTTTCTGCCCACACTGCCTTAGTCACCCCCACTCTCCTGGTTAATAGTAGATTAGCTGGCATAAAAAAAAGTTAGCATGTAATGATAGCTTGTTCCCCAATTTGATTTAAAAAAAAAGAAATAAAAGAACTTAGGAAAGGTTAGAGCTATTTGAAACCTCTATCTGAAGTATTTAAGCATCTATCTATCTGTTAGTAGGGATTTATAGAACTGTCACCCAAGAATAGGGAGAATATCACATATGTATGTGAACAAACTAATGTTCAACCATAATTTGTTACTAGCCCTGAGAGGATCAAAGTAGACTTCATAGTAGTTTTAACCACACCTTGTACAAACAAACATATTTCACTAAAAAGTATGCTTTAGTAGTATAATCCCTTTTTTAAAAAAAGTTTTTATTTACAGTAATCATTTTTTTCCTTTTTTATCCTCTCTGAAGGAAGGAAAACACTAGTAACAAATAAGAAAAATTGAGTAAAACAAAGTCACCTTAGCCATGTCCTAAAAATGTGGATCTCATTTGTATGTTAGTCTCTCACATCTCTGTCAGGAGATGGGTAGCATTTTTCACAATCGTTTTTCCAGAATCCTGACTAATCATTGAGTTGGTCAGAATTCTTATATTTTTTTCAAAATTCTTTATTTTTACAATGTTAACATTATAGTTTAAGTTATTCTGGTTCTTTTCACTTCACTTATCATTTGTCCATACAGATCTTCTCCAGTTTCTCTGCCACCATCTCAGTCTTTATTTCTTACAGCACAGTAGCATTCCATTATATTCATATACCACAATTTGTTCACTCTTTTCCCAGTTAATGGGCACCCACTTATTCTTCAAATCTTTGCAAGTAGAATAGTCTTTAAAAAGAAACAGACTAGGGACAGCTAGGTGGCACAGTGAATAAAGCACTAGCCCTGGAATCAGGAGGACCTGAGTTCAAATTCAGCCTTAGACACTTGACATTTAACTAGCTATGTGACCTTGAGCAAATCACTTAACCCCAATTGCCTTGCCTTCCCCCTCCAAAAACAAAAAACAATTAAACAAAGACACAGACTAAATTTTAAATATTCATTTGATATTCTTACTTTACTGAAACCACTCTTTCCAGAACTTTCCCATTATTTCTCTGTCCTATGCTAACCATCCTTCTTGCTAATCTCTGCATGAACTTAGCAAGTTTTTAGCAAATCTACTTTTTGTCTGATTCTCTCCAATGCAAAACTCAAATTTTGACTTTGAAAAGTTCACTTGATTTCTTTAGAAAGTATAATAAATAAAATTCAGATATTTGGTATTTGGGGGGATCTTAAATATCCATCAGAACCAGATGAGCTTCAGGCAGCATTAGATGTCATCCCAATTTCCAAATGAGATGCTTTTGGCTCATGACCAGTGACAAATGAATCCTCTACAATACAGGGAATTTATGTAGGAAATATTCTGTTTTCAAATTCATATTTTTGATACTCATCAAACTTTTATTAAGCATCTATTTCACACAAGATGGTGGCAACTAGGTGGCTTAGTGGAAGTCAGGAAGACCTGAGTTCAAATTTGGCTTCAGACACTCACTAGCCATGTGCCCCCCAGCAAATCACTTAACCTCTCTTTGCCTTATTCCACTGGAGAAGGAAATGGCAAACCACTCCTATATCCTTGCCAAGAAAACCCCAGGGACAGTATTGGTGTGTAATGGTCCACAAGTTCACAAAGGGTTGATTATGACTGAATGACTGAACAACTACAAATATGCAAGACATTGTGCTTAGCACTTTCAAAACAAAGACAAAACATCCCTTGCCTCAAGGAATTATATTCTATTGAGGATGAGAGAATGGATGGATGGATGGATGGATAAAATTATAAAGAGTAATTTGAAGAGGGAGAGGACACCAAACTAGGTGAATCTAGAAAAATCTGAAGGAGGTGGCACTTAGGCAGAGTTCAAGGAGTACAATCTGTGCAAAGGTATGGAGGAAGGAGGAAAAGGCATATTATATATGGGAAACAGATGACAGGCTAATTTAACTAAAATAGCCAGTGTTAGAAGGGAAGTAACAACTAAACAAAAGAGCTAGCAAGGTAGAAGGAGACCATATAATGGAGGACTTTAAATACCAAACTGGAAAATTTGTAATTTATTCTATAGTCAATATAGAATCACTGGAAATGTTTAATAGAGGATTGAAATATTAAGGTTTGAGTTTTAAGAGTTTCCAGTTGGGCAACTGTGTGGAATATGGATTGGATAAGGAAGAAACTGGAAGCAGGGAAACCAATTGAGAGGCTATTGTAAAAATTTAGTTGTTCAGTCATATCCAACTCTTCATGACCCCATTTGGACTTTTCTTGGCAAAAATATTGGAATGGTTTGCCATTTTCTTCTCTAGTTCATTGTACCTATGAGGAAACTGAGATAAATAGAATTAAATAACTTGCCCAGGGTCATACAGCTAGTAAGTATCTGAGGCCAGTTTTGAAATCAGGAAATTCAGTCTTAGCTAACTCCAGGCCCAGCACTATATCCATTGTGCCACCAAACTGACTAAAAATTTAGTTGTACCACTAAACATTACATTCAGTTTTTTTTTTTTTTAAGTAAAAATGGAGACCATTCATTTAAGGAGAGGAAAACAAGTCTGACACCTTCCGGATCTTCTGACATCTCAGAATAACAATGTAAAATAAACACAAGAAAATATAGACTTCATGAGAATGAACTTCTATACATAGACTACAGGTTTGGAAGTCATCCAGCTAGCCAGCCAGATACCAAGACCTAGCCAGTGTGGACATTTGCCCTCTAGTCTACTATAACCTGTCTTCTTTTCACCAGCATCAGTGATCTTCTCCTTCCCAAATCCAGAGATTATATTTCCCCACCCAAGGTGAGTTAATCCACTCAGTTTTGGGACTCCCTTTAAGGCTAAACTATACTGATTGGTGGATAAAGAAGTATATAAACGTATTTAAAGCACTATGTCTAGCCAAGCATAGACTGTGTTTTACATTCTGTTTAACCATCCACCCAGACCATGAGACCTGCTCAGTCAAAGCATCTTGCCACCTTCCTTGCCACCATGTGCACAGTGTGTCCACATTCTGCCCCCATGCGGCTCCCTCCCTCCAAAGTCTACTTCTTATTCTTATTCTGGGAGTGTTTATCAAATCAATAATACTACCATTACTCCCAGAAAGAGTTTGATAATCTTCTGCCCAATGGCTTCACTCACAATCCATTTGACCAGCTAGATCGACTTTCTTTCCTTTACACCATTTTCCTTTATGTGTTACATTCCCCATTAGAATGTAAGCTCCTTGAGGGCAAGGCATTTTTTGTATTTATGTACACATAGCATAGTCCCTGGAACATAGTGGGGTAAAAATGTAAAATGATTTTTGCGTGATAGAGTGAAAAAATCTCTGCCTTCAATGTTTTTTTCTTTCACTTAAAATTAAGCCGAATGACTGTATTTTTGACTTCCAAAGGAAAACTTTTTTTTATATACTCCAAATTTATGGTGCATTGTTTTTGAGTTGAAAAAGTAATTTAAAATGTTTTAAAGACATGCTAGGATCTCTTTATGAATGGCAGAATCTTCATCCAAAGGTAGTTTCTACTCCCATTCACTAACTCCTTAGGGTTATGTATTTTGGGACACCATTGGAATGATACTTGTGGTCATAGCTATAAGTGTGAAATTTTTTCTTCTCTCTCTCTCTCTCTCTCTCTCTCTCTCTCTCTCTCTCTCTCTCTCTTTCCTCCTTCTCCCTCCCTCTCTCCTCCTCCCTCCCTCTATGTCTTTCTCTCCCTTCTTCCCTCCTTCCCTCCACCCCCCCCACCTAAAGGCATACTTGACAATATGTGCCTTTACAATCATCTGTTTCCTATGTCCTTTCTTCCACCTCCCTGTGAGAATGGAAAACTTACTATCTTTGAATCTTCTCAGATAAGACCCATCATTGAAAGTTTTCATAGCTAAACCAGAAACCATTAGAAATCTGTATAGATTGAGTAATTGTGGATTTTTATTTGGGGGTGGGGAAGGAAACCAGCCACAGCTATTAAAGCAGGTTAGCTTAAGATATCCTGTGAAGTTTCCCTTAAAATAGTTTACTTTTTAAAATTTAAATATTATATCTGAAACTGCATTGAATATAAAAACAAGTAAAGTTGTTTAGTAAGTATATACATTTAATTTCAATGAATAAATTATAATGCCTTTTTCAGTCCTTTTCTTCAGAGTTTACACCCAGATTCTTTGTCCATTTATTTCCTTTACTTTTCCTCATATCATCATGATTAGTGTGTATTCCATTCTTATAGTTGTACCTTTTTTGCTTTACATTATTTCATCAATTTACATTATAATTTACATTATTTCTTTTTATTTGTCATGCTTTTTGGTCTTTATAATATTGACGTATTGCTTTGCATATATTTTATAATTTGGTTCTTATAACAACTCTATGAGGTGGGTGCCATTATCTCCACTTTGTCAACTAGGCCACACCGCCTTGCTATATGTTAATTACATTATAGTATGCCTCCATATTAATGTAATTAATCATTCTCCTTCTGTTGGATATTTAAGTTGCATACAGTTTTGGGCAATAGTGTATATTGCTTCTAGGAACATTTCTGAATGGATCCTACCTTCCTTTTAAGTAAAACTTTCAAAGTATATTCCCGACATGGAATTATTAGGTGAAATGGCATTATTATTTTTTAACTTATTGTATGCTAGCAGATTGCTTTCCAAAATGATTCTGCAAGTTTATAATTCCAGTAATGGATGAGAGTACCTTTTTCTTTAAGACCCTGCCAGCACTGAGTTATTGATAGATTAAAATACTCAGGTTTTTACATGCTATTTACATTATTGGGATTTTTTGGAATAGAGATTAATTTTTTTATACATTCTGATGTTAAGTCACAATAGACTTAGTCATTACCAGATACCCCTAAGTACTCTCAGAGGGTGAGATAAATATTTGTATGCCTTTGGGACACTATGGACTCAGGCTTTGGTTGGTTAGGGCTAAATAATCACTATTGATTTTATCCATACTTATACATTCTGTGTAGATACAATCTTTGTAGCTTAGATCAACCTCAGAACCTAAGCAAAGTGAAGTTCAATTCTGGACTTCTGGACAATTCTATCCATGTTAGTTTGTCCCTAGGGCTGACCGCAGCTTCATGATTTTACCACATAAGGACTACTTATGTGATTAATAGATTAATAGAGAATATTTTACAAGATGAAAGGCTTAAAAAATTGATGGCATAAATGGAAAGCAAAAATATATATATACATATATACACACATGTATATATCTATATATACAGATATATAGATATAGATACACATAAATTGGAATGCTCGGGTTGAAGTGATGCATTAAGTGAAATGCCTAACCCTGGAATTCTGTTCAAACCTGAATGGTGCTTCATGAAGTTTAAGCATTTTTCAGCCTGCCCTGAGAGACTCCTGCCGGGGGTAGGGCGTGGGGGATTTGGAGAGGAATATAGTATCCAACCCTAAATA
Organism: Gymnobelideus leadbeateri; assembly: GCA_011680675.1. Taxonomy (NCBI): domain Eukaryota; kingdom Metazoa; phylum Chordata; class Mammalia; order Diprotodontia; family Petauridae; genus Gymnobelideus; species Gymnobelideus leadbeateri. Next base: position 886,647 of record WOXC01007789.1, on the reverse strand, counting down.
TTGCCATTGTGACCATGACCATTTCCTACTAACAGGCTGGGAAATCACAGGAATTAGATAGCAACTAGGTTATAATTTTTCAGGAGTTACATGAATTGCATCCATTTGAGTACTGGAATAAAGAAAGCTTTTATTTCCTTCCTTGTTTATGTTGTTTCAAACTTAATTAAATGCTTTAGTTATTGCATTTATATGTTCCTTTTATTGTTTAGACAGAGTTGCATAATTATTTACAAACAAGATTTTTAAAATAAATTTTTTAAATTTTTTTTTGTTTTTATATCCCCTGAAATTTCCCCCATATCCCTTTTTTAAAAGAAAGAAATAAAAATGAAGAGGTTTTTAAAAAAAAAAAAAGCAAAACTAATCAATACTTTTTTAAGAAAAACTCAAAATATATTCAATGTTCCAATATTTATGTACCTTCCGCTTCTGCTGAGGAGTTGGGGGACGTGCTTTTTCTTTGTATTTTACAGCATTCATTTTAGATTGTTCAGTGGTTGTTATTCTTGTAATCATTGTTATTTTGTTTTCTCAGTTCCGTTTTCTTTACCCTTCATTCTTTCATGTAATACTTTGCATGCTTCTCTGTGTTCATCATATTCATTGTTTCTTACAGCACACTAATATTCCTGTACTTTTCTGTACCACATTTTGTTTAGTTACTTTCCAATTTATGGCTGGCCCGGAATTCCTAAATTACCAGCTTGTCACGTCTTTGGCCTAGCTTTTGTAGAACTGGTCTTACTGTTGGTGTGTTTCTAGACTATGGGAAACTATTCTCTATGGTTCATGTAGGACCCAATGTCAAAACATTCATTTGAATTTCGTTGGGTTTCCCAGACTGACTCTATCACTGGAATTCTGATAAGATATAAAGAGAATTGTAATTGCTCATTCTGTGTCAGGATGGTGTTTTTTTGGTTTTTTTTTTCTCAACTTTTTAAGGCAGTGAATCACTCTATTTAGGCTATAAGAAATGGAAATAGAAATCAGAAAACTTGTAGGCATGTTCTCATATTCTTGCACTTCTTTTAATGTCTTAATGTTTTAGACTTCTCATGGCAACATTCAAGTGTTTAACAGTTTCTTGGAGAAAAGTTTTATATTTATACATATACATACATATAGACATACAAACATGTACATATGTGTGTATATATGTGTGTGTGATAATACATTTGGAGGAATTTAGCAAAAACATTTTATGTGTTTCTATACATTCATTGTAAAAATGGAAATAATCCAGAGGTCAGTGTTTAAGCACAAAATTGTGTGCAAAATGAAATGTTTCTAGAGCAGGCTTTAGGCTGAGAGTCATATCAGGAAACTATTCTTACTCTTATAGAAAGCAACCAGCTAGGACACTGCAGGTGATCTACTTGGAATGTCAGGAGACTTTATGCACTTAAGATCTAGGCAGACACACCAAGTGTGGAGAGAGTTCAGTGATTCCAGCCTTTTCTCAGCCACTCCATCTACTGAAACCCTGAGGGTCAAAGGTATATAATATTTAGAACTACAGAAGCTCAGGGAGGTAGGTAACAAAGTAGGTTTTAAAGTGCTGGACTTAGACTGAGGAAGAACTTTGTTTAAATGTTGCTTCAGACACTTACTAGCTATATGGTCCTAGTCAAGTCACTTCACCTCTGTTTGCCTCAGTTTCCTCATCTGTAAAGTGGGAGTGCTCCCAGCATTGTTGTTAGGATCAAATGAGATAAGATTTATTAAAAAAATGTTTACTAGGGTCAACTATGTGGCACAGTGAATAGAGCACTGGCCCTGGAGTCAGAAGGGTCTGAGTTCAAATGTGACCTCAGACATTGACACTTAACTAGCTGTGTGACCTTAGGCCTCCAAAAAGAAAAAAGTGCTTAGTATAGTGCCTGGCACATCATACATAGTAGGTACTATATAAAATGCTTATAACTTCCCCTAAGCACATTGCCTGACACATAGCAATCTAGCTATCATTATCATTATCCTAAAAATATAAGTACAGTTTTAAGCTTTAATTTCTTAAAATTATTCTGAAACTTTTTGTAGACTCTGTTTCCTACTAGAAGGATTTCATCTGTGTAGACAAATATAAGGTGATTTAATAACAGGGTGAGATCAGAGAAAGCTTCAGAGAGATGATACCTGAACTAATTCTTGCAGGGTGGAGGGGGGAGCAGGGAAGAGGGCAGGGAGGCAGTTAGAGTTAGGTGATTTACCCAAGGTCACACAGCTAGTTAAGTGTCAAGCATCTGAAGCCGTATTTGAACTCAGGTCCTCCTGACTCCAGGCCCACTGCTCTATACACTATGCCACCTAGCTGCCTCCCATGTGATTTTTTTAAATTAAATTTTATGTTTATTTTTAGTTTACATTATTCATTTCCACAAGATTTTGAATAAAAAATTTTTCTCCCCATTTTTCCCCTACCCACTACATCAAAACAGCGATCCCACTATATACCCACTCTCCCAATCTACTCTCTCCTGTATCCTCCCCCATCCCTCCTCCAGCTTTCCAGTAGGACAAGATGGATCTCTATACCTGTAGCAGCAAGCACCCCAGCACCCCAGCATCCCCAGGGTGGCTGTCAACACAGGTTCTTAGATCTGCTTTAGTAAAGGAAAGCAACTCAAAATGGGTTAACAAGCTTACTTCAATCAAACATACATATATCATTTACCTAATTCAGGGGAAAAAGGTCAGCACCCTGAACTTCAGAGTATACAGACAGATCAAACAGATAGCCTTCCAAACTGTCCAACCATTATATCAATACCAAATCACAGTTACCAGAAAGGGGAGCATCAACATCTGGGTTTTCAAAGCTGGGGGGCTCTCAACGGCTGCCCAGAGTCTCATCTGGTCAAATCACACAACACTTCTCAAAGTGAGGCCCAAAGCAAAGCCTCAAATCAGGGATTATATAGTCTTCTCCTGGCTCAGAGAATGTAACCACCCTCTTGACCCACTGCCCAATCACACAGCATCAAGGTGTGGTCATTCCTGAAAACCAAGCCTCCTACCACAGGCTCCATGTGACCACATTCAACCTGTTAGGAGGCAGAGCATATTTTCAAATCAAGGAAGGTTTTCAGAGTCTCTTAAAGCCAATCAAAGTCTCTTAAGCCAATCAAAGGGCCTAGGAGCAGGGAAGATCTTTAAATCTGCATTTCCATTACAATACCCCCGTGCCTATATATCTTATTTAAAACATTTGATTTTAAAACTTTGGATTCCAGATTCTTTCCCTTCCTCCCTCATCTCCCATCCTTACTGGGAAGATAAGCAATTCAATATAGGTTATACATGTGTGGCTACGAAAAACATTTCCATAGTGGATATATTGTGAAAGACTGACCATATTTCCTGCCATCCTATCTCACCCCCTACTTGTTCTATTCTCTACTTTGACCCTGTCCCTTTTCAAAAGTGTGTGCTTCCAACTTCCCTCCCCTGAACCTGCCCTCCCCTCCATCATCCTCCCTCCTATCCCCTTCCCCCCTACTCTCCTGTATCATGAAATACCCTATTTAGTATATATGTCATCCCCTCCCTAAGCCAAATTCAATGAGAGTAAGGTTGACCCATTTCCTTTTGCCTTCCTGTTCTTCCCCTCCATTGTAACCATTTTCTCTTGCCTCTTCTATATGGGATAATTTATCCCATTCTGTCTCTCCCCATCTCCTCTCATTATATTCCTCTCTCCTATATTCCTATATTCCCTCCCTCCTATCCCACCTCCCACTTGATCTATTCCCTCCTTTGATCCTGTCCCTTTTCAAAAGTGGGTGCTTCCAACTTTCCTCCCCCCTTCCTCCCATCATCTCCCCTCTCATCCCCTTACCCCCTACTCTCCTGTAGAGTGAGATATCCTATTTAGTATGTACGTCATTCTCTCCCTGAGCCAAATTCAATGGGAATAAGGTTTTGCCTTTTTGCCTTCCTGTTCTTCTCCTCCCTTGTAACCATTTTCCCTTGCCTCTTCTATATGGAATAGTTTACCCCATTCTGTCTCTCCCCATCTCTTAATCATTATATTCTTTTCTCACCTCTCAATTTCACCTATTAAGTATCATGCCTTCCTATTCCAACTGGTCCTGTGCCCTCTGTCTATGTATACCTGTACACATATATACACACACTCATATATGTATCCATATGCTTATATACCCTCCTATATAGACATATGTATGTATGTATACATATATGTATATATGTGTATATATACATATATAATATGTATATATATAATATGTATATATACATTATATATAATATGTATATATATATACACACATTTATATTCCCTTCAACTATTCTCATACTGAGAAAAGCTTCATAAATTACAGTTATCATTTTTTCATGTAGGAATGTAAATAGTTCAACTTTGATAAGTTGAACTTCATTATGATTTCTTTTCCCTGTTTACCTTCTCTTGCTTCTTGTATCTGAATGTCAGATTTTCTATTCAACTCTGGTTTTTTTCATCAAGAATGCTTGAAAGTCCTCTATTTCACTAAATGAATATATTTTCCCCTGAAACATGATACTCAGTTTTGTTGGGTAGGTGATTCTTGGTTTTAATCCCAGCTCCTTTGACCTCTGGAATATCTTTGATCCCTCAGTGTAGAAGCTGCCAGATCCTGTGTTATCCTGATTGTGTTTCCACAATATTCAAATTGTTTCTTCTTGGCTGCTTGTAATATTTTCCCCTTGATCTGGGAACTCCGGAACCTGGCTATAATATTCCTAGGAGTTTTCTTTTGGGGATCTTTTTCAAGAGATGATAGGTGAATTCTTTCCATTTCTATTTTGCCCTCTGGTTCTAGAATATCAGGGCAATTTTACGTGATAATTTCTTGAAAGATGTTGTGTAGGCTTTTTGTTTGATCATGGCTTTCAGGTAGTCCAATAATTTTTAAATTATCTCTCCTGGATCTATTTTCCAGGTCAGTGGTTTTTCCAGTGAGATATTTCACAATGCCTTCTATTTTTTCATTTGTTTGGATTTGTTTTATAGTATCTTGATTTCTCATAAATTAATTAGCTTCCATTTGCTCCAGACTAATTTTGAAGAGAATATTTTCTTCCATGAGCTTTTGAAATTCCTTTTCCATCTGACCAATTTGGCTTTTAAGGCATTCTTCTCTTCATTTGCTTTTTGGGCCTCTTTGCCATTTGAGTTAGTCTATTTTTTTAAGGTGTTATTTTCTTCAGTGTATTTTTGGGTCTCCTTTAGCAGGCTATTTACTCACTTATCATGATTTTCTTGCATCATTCTCATTTCTCTTCCCAATTTTTCCTCCACTTCTCTTGCTTTATTTTCAGAATCCTTCTTGAACTCTTCCATGGCCTGTAACTAGTTCATATGTTTCTTGGAAGCTTTTGATGCAGTAGTTTTGACTTCTTCTGGTTCCTTGTTTTGATCCTTTTTGTCCCCAAAAATGGATTCTATGGTCTGATTGCACTTCCTCTGCTTGCTCATCTTGCCAGTCAGTTATCTGACTTTTGAGTTCTTTGCCAGGGTGGAACTCTGCTTTCAGAGTGGATAGAGGTGTGTCCAACATCACTGGGGTTTTCACAGTTGTTGTCAGAGCTGTGGTCCAAGCTGTGAGGAAGGTGCCCTGTCTACAGTCACCACAAGCTCTGGCACACTGGACACACACCCTAGGACCACCACCCAAGACTGCAACCGAGCTCCAAGCAGGTCAAAGCAAGAGCGATTACCCTCTGAATGATCGCATGGTTGTCCTACGATCTGCAGGCCAGGAGCTCCTAAGCCGCTGTGCTACAACTACCTCTGGCCCTGGGGGGTAGAGGCTAGACTGCATTCTTCCATCACCCAGTTCCAACAAAGTTCCCCTCTGACCTTTTACTTTCTCTTTGGCATTTATAAGTTGAAAGGTCTGGAAACTGCCACGGCTGCAGGTGATTGACTCTCCTGAACTCTGCTATGGCCAGCCTCCTTATGTCTGGGCCGCTGTGGCTCATGAAGAACCATGCTCGGCTCTCAGTCTGGTGCGATAGACCCTTCATGTCGTCCTGCCAGGCTAGTTTCAGCATGGGGTTTGTTTCTCTCTGTCACTTTGTGGGTTCTGTAGCTCTAAAATTTGTTTAGAGTCATATTTTACAAGTATTAGAGGTGGTTGGAGTGGGAGCTCAGGGAAGTTCCTGTTTTTACTCCAACATCTTGGCTCTGCCTTCCAGAGGACCTTCTAAATGAGGAAAAAGCTTCTGGCTGGGGTCTCTTACTCTCTGGGATAGTTCCCTTGCTGCTAGGCTATTCCTGCCACTGATTCAAGCACAGTTGCTTGAGTAAATACTCCTACCATCACTAGCAGACTTACAGACCCTTCTAGATTTACAAGGGAGAGAAAACACAAAGAAGAGATAAAGTTAACTGGAGCTAGCATGGAGGCACTATTCCTGGGAGTACAGGGGTTAGGGAACCAGCCCTTACCTGTTCTGGACCTATATATGTCGTCCTGTATATGGCTCATTCATAGAGAAAACTATCCTCCACTTAGCGGAAATTAGACTCCCCATCCTCACATTCTTTGGTTCACCAATAAACCCTCATCCTTGAGTTCCCAAAGACAATATTACTTATAGCTCTTACCTATAGTTATTCCATAAAGGAAGGTACAAATGAAAGTATTCAGTGTACAATATTAATTACCTCCTACACAGAAAATTCTAATATGCATTAAAGAATCCTATCACAAATTAACAGAATGAATTAGAATGTAATTTAGTAACTTTGGTTATAACCACTGATATAATTAGCTGTGAGGCTAGTACTTAAGTTTAGTTTTTAAAATTTTTTCCCTAGTTACATGTGTTTTAACATTCATTTTTAAAACTCTGAGTTTCGGGGCGGCTAGGTGGCACAGTGAGTAAGAGCTCCGGCCTCGGAGTTGGGATGACCCAGGATCGAAACCGTCCTCAGAAAATGAACACTCACACATAAATAATGACTAACCATGTAACCTTGAACAAGTTACTTAACCCCAATTGCTTTAAAAAAAAACTCTTAAGTTCCAAATTTTCTCCCTTCCTCCCTCCCCACACCCTCTCATTGAGAAGACAAGCAATCCCATATAGTTATACATGTGTAGTTATGGAAAACATTTCCATATTAGTCATGTTGTGAAAAAAAACAGACCAAAAAAAACCCTCAAGAAAAATAAAGTAAAAAAATTTATGTTTCAATCGGTATTCAGACATCATCAGTTCTTTCTCTGGGAATGGATAGCATTTTTTGTCATAAGTCCTTCAGAGTTGTTTTGGATCATTGAATTGCTGAGATTAGCTAAGTCATTCACAGCTGAACATCTTATAATATTGCAGTTACTTTGTACACAGTACATTTCACATTGCATCAGCTCATGTAAATCTTTCCAGGTTTTTCTGAGAGCATTCTGCTCATCATTGCTTATAGTACAATAGTATTCCATCATAATTGCATACCACAATCTGTTCAGCCATTCTCTAGTTGGTGGGCATCCCCTCAATTTCTAATTCATTGCCACCAGAAAAGAGCTGTTATAAATATTTTTGTACACATAGGTCCTTTTCCTTTTTGTTTTTATCTCTTTTGGGGATACACACCTAGCAGTGGTGTTGCTAGATCAAAGGGTACATACAGTTTTATAGCCCTTTGGGCATAGTTCCAAATTGGATCAGTTCCACTGACAGTATATTAATGTCTCATTTTCCCCAAATCCCCTCCAGTATTTGTCATTTTCCTTTTCTGTCCTATTAGCCAATCTAATAAATATGAGGTAGTATCTCAGAATTTTTGTAATTTGCATTTCTCCAATCAGTAGTGAATTGGAGCATTTTTTCCTATGGCTATAGATAGCTTTGATTACTTCATCTGAAAACTGATTATCTTTTGGTCATTTATCAATTGAGGAATGGTACTTATTTTTATAAATTTGAATCATTTCTCTATATGTTAAAGAAATGGGGTCTTTATCAGAGAAACTTGTTTCAAAGTTGTTGTTTTTTTTTTAATAGTTACTATTGCTGTTATTTCCCTCCATCCTATTCCTAGGCCCCCTACCCCCATTTATTCTATTCTCTCTCCTTTCATCTTGTCCCTCTTCAAAAGCATTTTGCTTCTGACTACTCCCTCTCCTGATCTTCCCTCCCTTCTATAATACCCTGCCCTCCTTCTCTTATCTCTTTCCCCTTCTACTTTCCTGTAGGGTAAGATAGATTTCTATACCCAGTTGAGTATATATGTTAATCCCTCTTTGAGCCTTTTCTGATGAGAGTAAGGTTTTTATACTCCCCCTCATCTCCCCCATCTTCTCATCTATTGTAAAAGCTTTTGCTTCTTTTGTGTGAGATTTGCCCCATTCTTCCTCTCTCTTTCCCCTTATCCCAGTACATTTCTCTCTCTCACCTCTTAATTCTTTTTTTTTAGATATCATCCTTTCCTATTCAACTCACACCTATGCCTTCTGTCCATATATACTCCTTCTATCTGCTCTAATAATGATAAAGTATTTATGTTACAAGTGTCATCTTCCTTAATAGGAATGTAAACAGTTTAACCTTAAGTCCCTTATGATTTCTTTTTCCTGCTTACCTCTCTATACTTCTCTTGAGTCTTATATTTGAAAGTCAGATTTTTTATTCAGCTTTGGTCTTTTCATCAAGAATGCTCGAAAGTCCTCTGTTTCATTTAGTGTCTGTTTTGCCCCTGAAGGATTATATTCAGTTTTGCTTGGTAGTTTATTCTTGGTTGTAATCCTAGCTCTTTTGCCTTCTGAAATATCATATCCTAAGCCCTTTAATGTAGAAGCTGCTAAGTCTTGTGTTATCCTGACTGTGGCTTCACAATACTTGAATTGGTCTCCTTCTGGCTGCTTGCAATATTTTTCCTTGATCTAGGAACTCTGGAATTTGGCTGATACATTCCTGTGAGTTTTCATTTTGGATCTCTTTCAGGAAAAAATGGTGGATTCTTTCAATTACTATTTTATCCTCTGGTTCTAGACTATCAGGACAGTTTTCCTTGATAATTTATTGAAAGATGATGTCTAGACCCTTTTTTGATCATGGCTTTCAGGTAGTCCAGAGATAACTTTTAAGTTATCTCTCCTGAATCTGTTTTTCAGGTCAGTTGTTTTTCCAGTAAGATATTTCACATTGTATTCAATTTTTTGTTGTTTTGATTCTGTGTTATTGTTTCTTGATTTCTCATAAAGTCATTAGCTTCCATCTGCTCAATTCTAATTTTTAAGGAATTATTTTCTTCAGTGAACTTTTGTACCTTCTTTTTCCATTTAGCCAATTCTACTATTTAAGGAGTTTTTTTTTTCTTTTCCATTTGGCCAATTCTTCTTCTTAAGGCATTCTTCTCTTTGTTGTATTTTTGTGCATCTTTTACCATTTGGCCTAATCTGGGTTTTTTTTTGGGGGGGGGTTGCCTCTTTTTTTTTAGAGGACAGTTGGGGTTAAGTGACTTGCGCAGTGTCACAAAGCTAGTTTTTGTGGGTTTTTGTGTTAAGTGTCTGAGGCCGGATTTGAACTCAGGTCCTCCTGACTCCATGACCGGTGCTCACTGCACCACGTAGCTGCTCCTCTAGTCTGTTTTTTAAGGTATTATTTTCCTCATTATTGTTTTTTGTTTCCTTTATCAAACTATACACTTGTTTTTCATGATTTTCTTACATCTCTCTCATTTCTTTTCTCAGTTTTTCCTCTACCTCTCTTACTTGATTTTCAAAATCCTTTTTGAGCTCTTCCATGGCCTGAGACCAATTTATATTTTTCTTGGAGGTTTTGGATTTAGGAACTTTAACTTTGTTACTTCTGATTGTATGTTTTGATCTTCCTTGTCACCATAGTAACATTCTATGGTCAGATATTTTTTCCTTTTGTTTGCTCATTTTTCCAGCCTATTTCTTGACTTTTAACTCTGTTAAAATGGAACTCTGTTTCCAGGGAGGAGGGTGCACTGTCCTAAGCTTCAGGAGTTTTGTATAGCTGTTTTCAGAGATATTTCTAGGAACCTGTAAGTTTTCAGTTCTTCCAAGGTGGCATGATCTAAAGAGAGGTATGTTTACTCCTGTCCTGGCCTATGTTCTAATCTGTCAGTGACCACAAACACTCTTTTATACCCTACAGTTGTGAGGAGGATCTCTCCCCCACTGTGGCCCCAAGATCTGCTATGCTAGTCCTCCTTTTTGTCCTGGGACTGCCACCTAGGACTGTGACCCAGATCTGAGCACGGGTAAAAGCAAAAGAGTCCTGTTTCAGTGCTAGCAAGGAGACCCCTGTAATCTCCTTCTGATCAGTTATTCAATCCCATTACCATTTGTGGTCTGAGAGCTTGGCTAGCAGCTGTTGCCATTCCTGATTCAATGACTCCCAAGGCCTGCTCTGGTTTACTGTGCTGGCACAACCAGCACTGGACTGTGCTCCACTCTCACCCAGGTGCGACAGACCTTTCCTGTCAACCTTCTAAGTTATCTTTGGCTGGAAAATTATTTCACCTCCTCCTTTTGTGGGTTCTGCTGCTTCAGGAATTGTTTCATGGCATTATTTAAAGAGTTTCCATGGCCTTTTCTCTGCCATCTTGGCTCTGCCCCACACGCAAAATATTTTTGCATGGCTTCTAATCATGTGTTTTACAATTTATCTCTATTGGGCATCGTCTGATTAACTTCTAGTCCAAGCCTACCAGGGAAATAGAGAAATGGGCTATGTTTGGGCCTTTTCTTGGACATGACTGCTGTCTCAGCATCTAATTATGCTTTCCTTAGTGCTAGCCTATTTTCAATGCTACAACTTTTTAATATTTATGATGTTTACCTACTAAATGAAAAGTAGAAGCCTTTACTAGGGGGCTCCTAACTCAATTTTGTTCCACCACTAATTGTCACATGCATAGGATTGCCTTAACATCTGAGTAGAGATCCTATTATTCCCCTGACCCCTCATAAACTCACATCTTGTCACCCAGAAAACTGCAGCTACAAGGCCCCAGCAAGAGTAAGGAACCTGTGACCTCGAGGCCACATGTGGCTCTCTAGGTCCTTGGGTGAGGCCTTTTGACTGTGTCCACATTTTATAGAACATATCCTTTTATTAAGGGGATTTGTTCAGTGAAGTCTGGATTCAGTCAAAGGGCTGCACTTGAGGACCTAGAGGACCACATGTGGTCTTAAGGTTGCAAATCCCCTACCCCTACACCAGATGAAAGTGGTTTCTTCTTTTAAACTCTTCCAGTTAAGGAAACAATGTGAATCATACATGGCCATAGCTGACCCCTAGAACTCCTATATGGTCTATAGAAAGTAGATAATGAATATTTGTGTATACTGTATGTGATGTTTTAATTCATACTGTATATTGGTATAGTGGGAAACTATTGGTTATAGCCAGCAGTCCTAGGTAGAAATGCAAACTCTGGTACTTATTATTTGTGTAAAACCTGAGAAAATCACTTAATCTCCCTTGGTCTTTTTCTCCTTTTTTTGTTACCTGTCCCCCTATCACTGTAATATTCTTATAAATATTTTGGGTTGAGGGCACAACTTCTAAGGTGTTGATACCAGGATGATTATTTTAATTTCCTATTCAAGATCAAGAGAAAATGTTCGAGCCTCTGGGGTTTCTCTCTGTGTCTCTGAAATGATCTATAGCTTCTTCCTTTCTTTCATCCTTAATAAGTTTTATGTAGTTAATGCATTGGTGGGGAGGGGGATGTCATTATTTTTAGATTTAACAAACATTTTAAAATATCTTCTGTGTGCCAGGGACTAGGTGTTAGGTCCTGCGGATGAAAGAATTACTTTTATAATGACATAGTCCCTGGCCTCAATTAATTTCAAATCCAATAAAGGAGAATTGAATCTCTTACAAATACTTTTAAAATCAATGTGTAATATATGTATACAAAATTCTAAATGCCTTATAACATTATTGAATATGGGTCCTAAAATTGCATGGTTCTCTGTACATTGATTTGGCTATCTTAATACTTACTATCATTTCTATATAAAGATTGGACTGCAAGGGGCGGCTAGGTGTCGCAGTGAATAGAGCGCCGGCCCTGGAGTCAGAAGGACCTGAGTTCGGAGCCGGCCACCGACACTTAATCCACACAAACAAAAACCTAGCCGTGTAACCTTGGGCAAGTTACTTAACCCCAATTGCCCTAAAGGGGCGGCGAGGTGGTGCAGTGAGTAAGAGCGCCGGCCTCGGAGTTGGGATGACCCGAGATCAGATCCGGCCTCAGAAAATGAGCACCCACGCATAAATAATGACTAGCCGTGTAACCTTGAGCAAGTTACTTAACCCCAATTGCTTTAAAAAAAAAAAAAAAGATTGGACTGCTGACTCTACATCAGTAGCACACTTGCTTTGAGATTTTTATTGACTGATGGTCATAGTTTTGTGCTGAGCCACATAAGCTGTTAGATCAGTTAAGAATTAAAGTATGCTTCAAGTAAATCCCTATTTTTAGGGAAGTTTATCCCAAAAAATGTGTGTGCTAAAGGAAGTTTGTATTATTATGATATCCACAAATTTTCTACACTTTTAAAAATTAAACACACACACATACACATACATATACACAAATTTATGTATATACATATATGTTCATATACATGTGTATAATATATTCACATATATAAATGTACGTATATGTGTGTTACATACGGTTGCATTGTATATAAAATTAATGAATCTCATTTATTCTGAATTCATAAAAAAGAGATCTTTACCCAGATGTTTTTCATGTCTTTGCACAGTGATAATCCAGATTCTTAAAAATGAAGTTGACATACCTGTAAATCCTGAAGTAGCTTCTGAATAATCAAAGGCAGATTAAACTATATTCAGGGTAGTTTTTACTGTTAAATGTATTTTATGGCATCTGGAGTCTGAAAACTGGTAATTATCTATGTTTGATTTCTATGATACTTATGTTTACCAAAGGATTTGGTTAACCAGAAGTATTCCCCGACATTCAAGATAAACCTGAGTTTATTCTATGTGGTATTTCTGTCCCTTAAAGGCCCTTGTTCAGATTATAGATGCCTTATTTGGAAAAGCTGATACATTGAGTTACAGTATGGCATAGGGGGGAGAAAATACTCCATTTAAGGCTGGAAAATCTTATTGAAGTACTAGTTCTGAGGCTTTAAATAAGTCACTTTCACATCTTGGGCCTAGGGATTCCCTTATCTTACTACTTTTTTTTTTTCATTTCTCTTAAAACAGTAAATAAAAATCTCTCCAGAAGACCAGAGAACTCACATTTTGGATTTATTCAGTACTTAACAATAATTTGCCATTCCTTTAGGTATCCTTAAAAAAGCAAGAAAAGAGTAATGATTTCTGTTTCAGTCACAGAAATGTATTATATTAGAGGTACTAGGGGAAAGAGTCCTGGATTTGGAGTTGGAGAATCTGAGTTCAACACCCAGCTCTGCTAATTGCTACTTGTGTCACCTAGGGCAAAACACCTACCCTCTGGGCCTCAGTTTCCTCATCTGTAAAATGATTGGTTTAGAGCAGCTAGTCTCTGAGGTCCTACTTAGCTCTTTTTATTATACAATGGAAATAATCTGTATGTTGCTATATTGTATTAGGTAAATTTTAAGAGTACAAAAATAATTTATCAATAACTGAAAATTGCATCAGTCATATATATTCCATACTAATCATCTTTTCTTGAGGGCAGTTGGGTGATACAGTGGATATAGCGTCAGCTCGGGAGTCAGGAAGACATGAGTTCAAATCCAGCCTCAGACACCTAATAGCCATGTGATCTTGGGCAACTTAACCCTGTTTGCCTCTTTCCTCATCTGTAAAATGAGCTGGAGAAGGAAATGTCAAACCACTCCAGTATCTTTGCCAAGAAAACCCCAAATGGGATCATGAAGAGTTGGACACAGCTGAAATGACTCAGTAACAACAAATCTTTTCTTGCTTCCTTTTTACTTCTCTATGGGATCCCTATTTCTCTGTCCCTTTTACCAAACTCTATTACATTCAGAATTCAGGTTTGCTAGAGTGGAAGACTGGGTGAGTACTATAGACATGCCAAAGTTTGATTTCTCCAAATCACTGAATAAAGTGGCTCATTATATCTTTAAAGGCAAGAAGAAACAATAGCTGGGAATTTGGGTGGATTGATAACTAGTTGAATAAACATAATTAAACATGGGAACAATGGAAGGAAGGCTGGGCTTGGATCAAAGACCTGTATTCAAATCCTGGGTTCAATGCCTATGGCCATGTGATTTAACCCCTCTAAGCCTCCAAGTTTTCTTTATCTGTAAAATGAGAAAAAATATGCCTGTATTTTCACATCAGTGATTTTAACAAAGGCATGCTTATCAAATTGTTAGGAGACATAAATGGGTCTGGGTCCATGACCAGTTCATGTTATACCTCTGAACTAAGCCTTTGGTGTTCCAAGCAATCCTTTTACCTTTCCATAATTTGTGTTACATTCACCAATATTTTTTCCAAATTTTCTTTTCTCTTTTCAAGTCCCTCCTATACCACATAATCTACCCTCCCATTCCACAGAGATTCTCATCTTTTAGGTAGTGAAAATACAGGCTCTTTTTCCACAATTCCACATGAGATTCCCTCAAATTCATCCCACATTTTATTTTAGTTAGTTCCAGCCTTTAAAGAGGTAGACCTTCTACCAAGGCCAATTCAGTTAATTCAACAGACACTAAGGGCATTGTGGTAGGACCTGGAGATTAAAAGGCAAAAATCAAATGGTACTTCCCTGCAAAGAGTTTGTCCAATGGTGATAACCTTGCAATCAGACCTGGAAATGATAGTCTGACCTCTCTGCTTGTAAATCCCTATACAGCTATGTTATACTCACAAAGCTACAACTCTTATTCAGGCCATAGACCTTTTTTGCCTTCACTATTGCAATAAACTACGTTAGTCTCCCTGCTTCCAATCCCTTCCTTCTGGAATCCATCTTCCACAGGTACCAAACTGGTACTCCTAAAGCACTGGATTGACCATGATACTCCCCTGCTCATGAAGCTTCAGTGGCTTTCTTTTGCCTCTAGAATAACCTACAAACTACAATCTGTCTCCATCCTCATTTTTTCTAGATTAAGTTTACTTTACCTAGAATCCTCATGGAAGGTTCCAAGTATAATGGCCTACTTTTTGTTCTCTGTGAACAATATTATATCTTCCACCTCTGTACTTTTGTACAAGACGTCACCCAGTGCCAAGAATTTCTCACCTTGTTTAGGTCAGTACCCCACTGGACAAGAGAGCTTTCCCAATCCCTGACTAAATGCTAGTTCTCTCCCCTCCTCACCTCAACCCCACCTGTAATTCCTACTTTATGTATAGTTTATATGTATTTCTCTATATACTTGTTGAAGAAACTTTCATTTTTACATTTGTGTCTGGCACATAGTAAATCACTTAATAAATGTTTATCTTGTTGAGTTGTAGATGAATAGATTACTGTTACACTTATTCAGAGTTTGTACTTTTTGTTGATTTCCCCAAACACTTCAGATTTTGGTATTTGTAGTCCCCAAGAATGGTACAGGCTACAGAAACAGTAAATGATATGACTAATAGCAACACCTAATGCGTTGGGAATAATTTGTATAAGACAAGAGCATTAACTGTATTGCTAGTTTCTATATGCAAGGCACTCTGCTAGGAACAGAAGATAAGGTATGGTCCCTGTTTTCAAAAGTTGAGCTCTTTTTGAATATTAATTGTCATGAAGTATAGTAATTATTCTTTCCAATTTAGTAAGCATTTGCAATTTTTCCTAATGTATTCATGTGAACAAGGCACTGTACTACATACTGGGACTACAAAGACAAAAATGAAACAGACCTTGACCTCTGGGAGCTTTGATAAGGGGGAAGGGGGACCATACAACATGTACATAAATAAATACAATGAATATACAAACTAATAAATAGTACTAGAGAGAGGGGGTGACGAGTTAGAGTGACTTTGAGTAGTTTGCATCCTTGTGCTTAAAGGGAGCTAGGACTCTATGAGGAGCTAGGAAGATGATGAGATGGTATAGCACCAATTTACAGTGCCCATGATCAGGATAAAGACCATGACTATAAGTATCACATGACGGTCGATCACAAAATGTACCAAACTCTCCAGATACAGGATAGAACTGAAGCATTTGTTTAGACACCAGAAAACCGAATCCCCAAACGAGTAAGCCGATTCCATCATAGCACCAAAGATATTCAGAAGCCATAATAACGCTGAGAGCCACAGCATCCTTCAGCCTTCCCACAAACCAATACAAGATCAATATTTACTCACAAACCTCTCTATCTCCTTGCCTGAGTGTCCTCTCTCTCCCACCATCTGGCTAGCTCCGACCAGCTTCCTATGGACTCTGCTTCCCTTCAGCAAACTCCTCCTACCACAGGCTCCATGTGACTGTATTTAACCTATTAGGGGGCAGTTTATCTTCACAGCGGGGAACCTTCCTGTGGGCTCTGCTGCACCATTCAGCAAATTCCCTCCATCACAAGCTCCATGCGATTACATCCAGCCTATTAGGGGGCAGAATTTACTTTCATAGAAGAGGAGGTCTTCAAACCCCACCCCCCCAGGTCTGTTAAGGGGCAAGGAAGATCTTCATATTCCCATTCCCATTACAAATGGAGAGAGGACATGTCATAGAAATGAGAGGACAATCTGTTCAGAGATGGAAGATTGAACATTGTGTACAGGGAACAGAAAATAAACACATTTGGCTGTAAGGAGTATGTAAAGAGACATCATTCAGTATGGCTAGGTTAGAGACATCTTTGTGAATGACCTTACATGCCAAAGAGAGGAGTTTCTACTTTATCGTAGAGATAATATGAAGTTACCAAAGCTTCTTGAGCATGGGAATGTCTTGGTCAGACCCCTGCTTTAGAAATATCAATTTGTCAGTCACAAGGAATATGGAATGAAGAGGGAAGAAATGAGGGTCAGAAAAACCAAATAGGAAACTATTACAGTAACCTTGGTTATTGTAACCAAACTAGAGTGGTGACCATGTAAGTAGAGAGAAAGGAACCAATCCAAGTGATATTGTATAGGAAGTCTTGGCAACTGATCAAATATGGGGAAGGAGAGAGAGTGAAAAGTTGAGGATGACAGGTGATTGTAAAGCCAATCATGAGCACCTTTCCTGAGAACTGCTGCTATGAATAACTTTAAGGATATAATCGCATAATATAATGAACTCTATTTATTCAGCAATAAACTAAAGCAGAACATTCAAGAAACTAAAGCACAACATTCACAACAATATAACATAACAACTTATTACTAAGGTGGCCACGTAGTCTTAAACAAAATATATCATTCAGCAAGTCACAATCTCCTCAATCAATAAAGTACCCAAGTAGAGTCTTCTTTCTTCTTGACTGAGGCTGGCTTCCAATCATCCTTAAGGGTAGCAGGAAGTATAAACACCATCTACCCCTAGATCACAATAAGTCACAATCTCATCAATCAGTGCAGAGTAAACAAGTAAAGTCCTCTTTCATATTAACTCAAGGCTGATTTCCAAACTCCATGGTTCCTCTTCCACAGGCTGACTGTTCCCAGCTCTTGCCTGGATTCATCCAACTCTTGCATAGCTTCACCCATAGGCAGCTCTCCCAGCTCTTGTCTGGACTCACATGTAGGCAACTCTCTGCTCCTGTTTCATACTTCAGCTTACAGGGATTGCTTTTCCAAGTTTCTGCTTCTAGGAAGACAAAGTTTAACAGAGCTACAACAATATTTACACACATTGCTGGCACTATCATCTCAGTTCACTTTCTGTCTGACAAAGTAACACAAACCAACAGAAAAAGCTTCTGTCTGAGAAATCAAACACAAATCAACAGTAAAGTACCAGGTCTTCTGTAAACAGCAGTAAAGTCTTCTTTCAGGATTTCTGTGAACAGCAGTAGAGTCATCTTTCAGGGCTTCTGTAACAACAGTAAAGTCCCAGGACTTCTGTAAAGAGCAGTAAAGTCTTCTTTTAGGATTTTTGTGAATAGCAATAGAGTCCTCTTTCAGGGCTTCTATATCAGAGGTAAAGTCCTCTTTCAACAGACACGATGCTTCGTTCTGACAAGTAACATCAACACAGACAGAACAGAGTGCCAAAATCATAAGCATTCTCCCTCTCAGTTCTCCTTCATCCCACCTCGTGCTTGAGCTTTTCTCTGCTCTGCTCGTTCCTGTTCCATTCTTCCTATTCCACTCTTCCTTTTCCACTCTTTCAGCAAGCTCCTCCCACTGTGGGCTCCACATGATGATGTTAGACTTAGTAAGGACAGGGAAGGTCTCGAAACTCCCTTAGGCCTATGAAGGGCAACACAATGTGTACTATTTCCAACAAATACTTGACACAATCATAGTTGAGCCTCAAAGGCACTTGAATAGCTGAAACAAGCAGCAAAGTACTACTTTGCTTGCCATTACAATTATAAATATAGATAATTTAAAGGATGATTGCTACCATTGACCCAAGTAGGGAAATTAGGAAGAAATGAGTGTTGTGAGAAAGATCATGTTTTGTTTTAGACATGTTGAGTTTGAAGTGATGACATGACACAAATGTCTATGTCCATCTGGCAGTTAGTGATGTGGGTCTGGAGCTCAGGAGGAAGATGAAGGCTAGATATATAGATTTGAGAATCATGGGAACATTGATGGTAACTGAACCCTTGGGAGCTGATAAGATCATCCAGACAGAATATGAAGATAGAAGAAAAGAGGACCCAAGACCTACTTAACAGGTAGGCTAGCTTCTAATCATCAAAACCATTTTCCCCTTAAGGAAAATGAGGGCTACAATTTTGATATTTTCCATATCAAATTGGTGACATCTTACGTCAATCACATCCTCAACACCAAGACCCAAAAGATCTTAAGATTTTAATGTACTAATATAGATTGGATTGACTGTTGCCAAATGTTCTCCATAACCTTCTCTGTTTGTAAAATGAGGGCAATAATAGGATTTAAAACTGAAAAGGAAGCTTAGAAATAACCTAGGCCAACCCTTATTTTTCAGAAGAGGAAACTGGGGCCCAGATTGCTTATGTGATTTATCCAGGATCTTATGAGTAGTGAGGAACAGAACCTCTTTTAAAATACAAGTTCTCTAGTTCTCAGTGCAATTCTTTTTCCCCTATGCCATTGCTACATTGGTCTCAGTCTTTTAACTGGGATAATAAGAAAGTGATTTAAGATTCTCAGTAGATCTTTGTGGTTACAAAATAGTAATTCTATATGCAAAATAGAAAGTGGCATTTAATTTTGCTCTAAGTGTTAACTCCTACCATGTTTCAAGGAATAACTTTGGAGAAAATGAAATAAATGGCTATGCTTGAGCCATCCTCCCTTTTAAGGATCAGAGCAATTCAGTGAGTCTCGGAATGCCAGTGTTCTCATGACTACTGCTGTGTGAGCTGGAGCAGTTATCTCATCTCAGAGCTCCACAGCATTACAGAGTCTGCAGGCTTCTTTCTAATTTAGCTTTCCATGTGTTTTATAAAAGGAAAATGTGCCTTAAAAAAAATGGCTGTGTCCAAAAGTCAAAGCAAAGAAGAGGTAAGACTCCAAGTACATAGTGAATGTCCGTCACTTCATCCCAGCATGTACTGACATTAGTACAAATGTTATGGTCTGGTAGAGTTAGTGGAGACACATAAATATTTTTCCCCAGCACTTTCTTTTAAAATGTTTAACAAAGCACTGTAACTTCAGGGTGGCTTTCATGTGTTTTTTATAATTTATAAATGTTTATTTTTTCAAATATGAGAAAGGATGGATTTTGCTAACACAAACATGCTTCTTTTGGTTTGGTTTTTTTTTTTTTTTTGGTTCATTTTAAATTTTTTTTATTTATTTTTACTTTTTAAATCATGAATTCCAAATTCTCTCCCTCTCTCTTACTCCTCCCTGCCCACTGAAGAGGCAAGCAATATGATAACGATTAGCTATATATATGAAATCATACAAAACATGTTTCCATATTAGCTGTATCACCAAAACAAAATAAAATGAGAAAATTATACTTCAGTTTGCACTCAGAGTTCATTAGTTCTCTCTCTGGGTGTGGATAGCAGTCTTTCATCATGAGTTATTTGCAATTGTTTCAGATCATTATATTGATCCGAATTGCCAAGTCTTTCACAGTTGATCATCATTTTAGCATTTCTATTACTGTGTACAATGATTTATTAGTTCCTCTCGTTTTTTCTTTGCACCAGTTCATGCAGGTCTTGCTATGTGGTTTGTTTTTTGTTTTGTTTTGTTTTTGTGAAACCACTGCTATAAATATTTTGGCACATATAGATACTTTTTTCTTTTTCTTTGATTTCTTTGGGATACAGACCTAGTAGTGGTATTACTGGTTCAAAGAATGTGCACAGTTTTATAGCACTTTGGCATAATTCAGATTGTTCTCTAGAATGATTGGTCCAGTTCAGAACACCACCAGCAGTTTATTAGTGTGCCTATTTTTCCTCATATCCTCCGATATATGTCATTTCTGATAGATGTGAGGTGGTATCTCAGATTTGTTTTAATTTGCATTTCTCTAATCAATAATGATTTTGAGCATTTTTTCATATGGTTATAGATAGCTTTGATTTCTTCTTTAGAAAGCTGCCTGTTCATATTTGTATGTAAGGAGAATTTTGTTATCCTTCTTAGAGTTAGCTTCTCAGGATCCATGGCCATGGGAATGTCTAGTTTCCAAGTGTTTGATAATAACACCCAGACTAACCCCAAGGATTCTAGATAGTAGTTCCCAGAATCATAGTGAGATAGTCCTTCTGAGGCTACACCATGTGATAAGGGGTGACATAATGTAATATTTACTAAGCTTGTACAGAATGACAGTATTGCTAAAGTTAACTTGTGAGCTTAATATTGGCAATGTGCTGTAATGGTAATGGTAATTTGAAGATATTCCCTGCCCCTTAATAGGCTGAATGTAATTACATGGAACATGTGGTAAGAGGAATTTGCTGAGAGATAGAGCAGAGCTGAGAGGAAAGTGGGAGTCAGAGCAGCTAGTTCTTTGGGAGAGAGAGCACATAGGCAAAGAGACAGCTAGGATTGGATTGTGAGTATTTGTTTGTGGGAAGGCTTTGTGATAGTGTTGTTTCCTGCAGTGATAAGATATATTAACTTATAAGTTAAGATGTATCAACTTCTTTGTTGCTATGATGGATTTAGTTTTCTGGTGTTGGGATTTGGCTTTCTGGTATTAGACTTTTTGCTGTCTAAATAAATACTTTGCTTCTGTCTTCTCTATAGAGAGTCTGTTATATTTTGTGATTCAGAACTATGCTGGCATATTTATAGTCGCTGTCAGTGTTGTAAATATCATGTTGGCACTACAGATGCCTTCTTTGTCTGTTACCCTATAAAGCAGGTAGGCAGCTGGTCAATGAGTGGAGAAACCACAGGGAACTCATGGGGAAAACCACAGGGAACCTATCTTTGTGTGCCTCAACTGGTTCCCATTGAGGATTGAGGGGATTTAAGTGAGTGTATAAGCTGCACCTGTCTCAATTGACCCCATTGGATGTAGGGGTAGTTTTGCTGGCCCCTGTGAGAAGCGTTATTAAGGAATATTGTAGGAGTTGGTTCTCCCAGCAATTACTTGAGAAGACTAGACTAGAATAAAACTGATTATTAACCCTCTGAAGCTGTCTGCCTGTCTGACCAGATCAAGAGTGAACGTGTTAGAGACTGGAGACCAAGAAATCCAGTGCCTCCTGTGTGTTATCTGTGAAACAATACTCTTCAGCCATTTATTAGTTGTGAAATAGTTCTTATTTTTATAAATTTGACTCAGTTCCCTATGCATTTGAAAAATGAAGCCTTTATCACAGAAACTTGGTGTAAATTTTTTTAATTACTTTATTATCTATGGTACCTTTTAGCAAAATATAGCTTCCCTGGATTATCTCTTCTAATTAGGTTTATTTTTATTTTTGCTTTGTCTGAGATCATGATTGCTGCCTTTCCCTTTTTAACTTCAGCTGAAGCCTACTAGATTCTTCTCCAGCCCTTTATTTTAACTGTGTTTCTTTCTGTTATCAAGTATGTCTCTTGTAAACAACATATTGTTCGATTCTGGTTCCTAATTCATTGTGCTATCTGCTTTTGTTTTATGGATGAGCTCATGCCATTCACAGACACAGTTATGATTACTTACAGTGTATTTCCCTCTATCCTATTTTCTTTAGTTTATTATTCTTTCTCTCTTTTTATCCTGTCCCTCCTCAAAAGTCTGTTTTACTTCTGACCACTACTTCCTTTAATCTGTCCTCATTTTTATCATCCCCTCCTCTCTCTATCTCTCATTCCCTTCCCCTCTTAGTTCCCTTTTGGGAACTAACTCAACTGAGAGAGAGAGAGAGAGTGTGTGTGTGTGTGTGTGTGTGTGTGTGTGTGTGTGTGTGTGTGTGTGTGTGTGTGTGTTCATCCCTCTTTGAACAAATTCTGATGAGAATTCAAGCACTGCCAGCCACCCACCACCATTTCCTCCTACATTATAAAAGCTCTTCCTTGTGCACCGCTTTTATGTGAAAATTTCCCCCCATTCTATCTCTTCATTCTCCCAGTACATCCCTTTCATTTTTTTAGATCATCCCAACATAAATAACTCATACTCTCTCTATGGAGTCTCCTACCTGTCCTAATAATGATAAAACCCTTAGGAGTTACATAAATCATTTTCCCATATAAGAATGTAAATAGTTTAATTTTATTTAGAGTCTTTTATGATTATTCTTTCATGTTTACCTTTTTATACTCCTCCTGAATTTTGTGTTTGAATATCAGATTTTCTATTCAGCTCTGGTCTTTTCATCAGGAATACTTGAATGTGCTCTACTTTACTAATTGTTCATTTTTCCCCCTAAAGCATTATACTCAGTTTTGCTGGATAGGTTATTCTTGTTGTAATCCCAGATCCTTTGACTTGTGGGATATCATATGCAAAGCCCTTTGGTTCTTTAATGTGAAAGCTGCTAAATCTTATGTGATCCTAACCGTGACCTCACAATATTTTAATTTTTTCTTTCTTGTTGCTCGTAATAATTTTTCCTTGACCTAAGAGCTCTGAAGTTTGACTATAATATTCCCAGTAGTTTTCATTTTCGGAGCTCTTCCAGGAGGAGACCAGTGGATGTTTTCAATTTCTATTTTACCTCTGGATCTAAGATATTGGAGCAGTCTTCCTTGATCATTTTTTGAAAGATGATATCTAGGTTCTTTTTTTTTTTTTTTTTTTTTAGCTTTTTGGAGGGCAGTTGAGGTTAAGTAACTTGCCCAAGGTCACACGGCTAGGTTTTTTTATTTGTGTGTGTGTTAAGTGTCTGAGGCCAGATCCAAATTCAGGTCCTTCTGACTCTAGGGCCAGCACTCTACTCACTGTGCCACCTAGCCGCCCTGGTTCTTTTTTTTTATCATGGCTTTCATATAATCCAATAATTCTTAAGTTATCTCATCTCAATCTATTTTCCAAGTAAGTTGTTTTTTCTAGTGTTTTTCTATTTTTTTCACTCTTTTGACTTTGTTTTATTGCTTCTTGATATCCCATGGAGTCATTAGCTTCCATTTGCCCAATTCTAATTTTTAAGGAATTATTTTCTCCAGTGAACATTTGGATCTCTTTTTCTATTTGGTCAATTCCGTATTTATTTGTGCCTCTTTTACCAGGCTGTTAATTCTCTTTTCATAATTTTCTTACATCACTTTCATTTCTTTTTTCCAATTCTTCCTCTATTACTCCTATTTCTTTTCTTTACCACTTCAAGAATTCTTGATAGGCTTGGGTCCAATCAGCATTTTTTGCGGCTTTCTTTGTAGCTATTTTCACCTTGTTGCCTCCTTCTAAGTCTATATCTTGGTTTTCCCAGCCTTGTAATAGCTTTTTATTTTCAAGTTTTTTGTTGTTGCTTGCTTATTTTCCCAGCCTATTTCTTGACTTTGAACTTTATATTAAAGTTGAATTCAGCTCACCTGGGGTTGAGGAGATAACTGTCCCAAGCTATGGACTTTTTTTGTTCTTCTGCTTTCAGAGCTAGTTCTGGGCATCTGTAAGTTTTTGGTGTTTCCAAGGTAGTGTGATCTGGGGAGAGGTATGGTCTCCTGGCCTTCACTCTGATCTTTACCCAGGAAAGGCCCCTGCTCCCCTTAGCTGCAGTTGCTATCACTGCTCTCTGCCCTCCAGCTGTGACTCAGGTGGCTGCTCCATTGTGACCAACCAAAAGTGCCCTTCTCTACTGTATAAACTGTGACCCACAACTGCTTCAGCTCCAGCTGCATTCCAGTGACAACAAAAGGCCATCCCCTATAATCTCTTTCTGACTGGTTGTCCAACCTCCTCACCATCTCTAGGCTGAGAGCTCCCAAAGCTGCTGCTGCCACTTTTGCAGCTTACCACTTATCATGCTCCAGGCTGGCAGCCATGCTGGTGTCACAGAGCTCTCCTACTAAATTCCAAAGTTGTTTTGGGCTAAAAAAAAAAAAAAAAGTTTTACTCTGACCTTTTGTTGGCTCTGCTGCTTAGAAATTTGATTTGAGGAGTTATTTTAAAGTTGTAGGGACAGGGATATTGGGAGAGAGTTCAGTTGGGTGACTGCCTCTCATCTATCCTCTTGACTCCACTCCCAGACATGCTTCTTAAGTACAGAATTGGTAATACAAGTCACATACCTGAGAAAAAATTAATTTAAATAAATTTAGCAAATAGATTATGTACTTTTCTTCAAAGGGTTCTCGCAACTATAAAAAGGGTGAAAAGGCTCCCAATTAGGTCCTAAGTGATTAAATTCCCCTGTATACTAGATGTGTATATGGGAAGTCTTTCATTTTGCCCCTTGATAGATGTAAATTCCAAAGGACCATTATTCATTGCTGTTTGTTGTTCTCTTTATAGTCCCCAGTCTCCTGGACCTGATAAGGAATGTCTCTTAAACATTAATGAAAGGTCTAGTAGTGGTCTAGAAGTATTGTCAAGTAAGTACATAGCAGGAAGAGCAAAAAAAAAAAATCTAAAGACTTGAGATGAGGCAGGGCCCGGTGTGGTAAGAAGTAACTACTGATCTGTAGAAATGTAAATTTGAAGAGGGTCTCAGAGTCTATCTATTCCAGCTATTAAGAGAGCAAAAATTCCCTCATAACCATCCTTGACAAATTGTACTCTATCCTACCTCAGCTTCCATGCTACTGTTTTCTCTTGTTTATCTGCTCTCTCCTTTTCTGACTCCTTTGATGTATCACAGAATCACAGAATGTCAAAGTTCAAAGGGGCCTGTGACCTGTCTAATCCAATCCAATCCTAAAAAAGAATCTTCTTTACAACCTACCCAACAATTAGTCTTCCAGCATTTGCTTGAAGATAAGATTGTGCTGGTAAATGTTTAATAGCCAGCTCTCTGGGGTGAAATAATATATGCATGAGACACTTTTAAGTTTCATCCTGCCTTATTAACATTTTGTCCATCATTTGCTTAAGATTAGGCAATTGACAAAACAGTAAATCAATCCTTGATTTGCATTTGCTGATTTCTAAGGTATAAATGCTCTCACTGAAAATTTATTAATTTTCTCAAGCCTGTCCAGCTAGCTCCAGCATGTCTCTAGGAACTGAAAGGAAGCCCACTCTCATTGAGCTCCCCCATTCTACTTTAAGATAGATAAAATTATTAGGAAGTTTAGGTTGTTTTCTTTTAATCAAATCTAAATCACCAGTTTTTATACCTTCCTCTGAGTGCTATTCTAAGGAATTGAGTAGAGTGAATCCAGTAGTTGTAGTGAAAAGACCGTTGGACTAAAAGTCAGGACAGACCTGGGTTCAACTATTGCCTCTAACACTTATTAGCTATGTGGCCATGGACATGATTTTTTCCAAATTAATAGAATTAGATCTTCTCCCCCTTTTCTCTCCCTTTCCTTCACCCCATTGGGAAAAAAAGGAAAACAAATTCCTTTTTAACAAATATACATAGCCAAGTAAAACAAAGTTTTTCATTGATTATGTTAAAAAATATTTGTCAGTTTATACATTAAAATTCATCACCTCCCTGTCAAAAGATGAAGAATATGTTTCATCCTCAATCCTCTGGAATCATGGATGGTCATTGTGTTGATTATAGTTCTTACAGTTTTCAGAGCTGTTTGTCTTTAGAGTGTTGTTGTTTTGTATAAATTATTCTTCTGATTCTATTAATTTCATTCTTCATTAGTTTATAAGAATCCTCAAAATTATCACTTTTATAATATTAATACAATAGTAAATTGTTCTTCTGGTTCTACTTACCTCACTCTGCATCAATTCATGCAGATCTTTCCATGTTCTTCATTTCTTACTGCAGATCACATCCCATCACATCTATGTGCCACAATTTGCTCAGCCATCCTCCAATTGATGGACATTCTTAGTTTCCAGTATTTTACATCACAAAAAGAGCTGATGTAAACTTTTTGTGGATGTAAAGTAAATGATTAAATCCCTTAGCTTCTGATTTTAGGATCAAATCTTTTCCCTGTTCCTAAACACTGTGATTCTGTTAATGTAGGGTTGAAGGATTTTTTTGACTGCCACATAATATTACCAACTCACTTTAAATTTGTAGTCCATTATATTTGTTTTCTTAAGTGAAAGACATTGTATTTGTCCCGATTAAATTTCATCTTGTTAGATCCATGCTATTATTCTAGCATGATGAGATCTTTTTAAATCTTGATTCTGTGTTGGCTCCCCTTCCAAATTTTGTGTCACCTATTGATCAGGAGAACTTGACATCATCCATGTCATTGATAAAAATGTTAAAACAGAACCAGGGACAGGGCTAAGTAGCATTTCACTAGAGACGTCCTTACAGGAGAAAGTCTTTCCATGAATAACTCTTTGGATCTAGTCAGTCATAGAATCTCCGAAGTTCCAAGTTGAAAAGAACAGTGGGGCCATCTAGTCTAGCCTGTGCCTGAACAAGATTCTTTTCAAAAATGTTGCTAACAAATGGTTATTCCAGGTCTGCTGCTTGACCCAATTTCTAACTTACCTAAATATACTTTCATCTCATTAATAGTCCTCTACTTTTCCTATAAGGATAGCACAAAAGAAGAATGCCTTTCAGGGAGAGGGGAGTGGACTCATGTAGTAGGTCTAATCTAAACTCTGAACACAAGTCATCGTGGTCCATCTGCCTTAAAGTTGAGATCTGGAGTAGCAGTACACAGTTACAGACCCACCCAGACAGTTCAAGTGTCACACTACTTCCCAGTCTTTTGAATGCCTTTCCCAGGGGCTTACCAAACAGCTGCAAATGTATATAGAGAGTTGAAAAAAGGCAGCAGTGAGCCTCAAACGATGTGCCTCTCTGACAGTTCTACCTAGTTTCTTTGATGGCAGAAATTTCCCTAGGGTAGAAGAGAAAATGATTAAGTTCTTAGTGGTACTGGCAATGATACACAATGTTCTTTCCCTATAATGGAGTTACACTGCCTTCCCTATTGTGCTAACAGTGTCTGTTATTTTTTATTCCTCCGTGGTACATAGTAACCCTGGCCTCTCCATGTGCCCTACATCAGCCTTGGCAGGAATGGGTAATGATGTTTCACTATTTCCCTGAGATGGACCATTTATCATAAAACCTGAGTCACGCAGGGCTTTAGTATTCTTGATGTAATGGTTATGGGATCTAGCTACTACTTTATATTCAGCCTCAATTATCTTTCCTTTGTTCTACAATTTATACTTACCATCTTAAAATCTGAGTTAATTGATTACGTTTTCTGTACAGTGACATCTTTAGAAACCTTTTCCTTTCTCATTAGAATATCCCTTAGATCTTTTGGAAAACTTTTTCTTTTTCTTTATCATCAGAATAAATTGTAACTTCCACAAGAATTTTGTTCTTGAGAACTTCCCATTTTTCTTGAGATAGGGATGGCAAATCTATGTGGTTTCCACATCATTCATATTGGAAAGTTTGCTATATATTCCTTCTTTGTGGTCATAACTTAGTGAGGCGTTTGGGAGTAGGAACTAAAGCTTCCTTCAGAGTTTGGCTGGAGTAGAAAAGAACTAAATACTAGTACAAAGTAATTTGTGGGAACATGTCCTCCATAATTTTTTCATTCATTCATAAGTGATTTCTCCATTTTCTTGGAGACTTTCCATTCAGTCATAAAAAATTATTTCTCCATTTATACTATAACATCAATATTTCCTTCCTCTCCATTTCCTCCCCTTACCCTTCCTATTATTTGACCAGAATATTACTAATTGGCAATAAAATCAGTTCCTCTAGCAGAAAACCCAGAACAACCCCATTGCTTTGGAGTGGTTGGCCCTGTGTAAACAGATTGCCAAAGTGGGTGTAAGCCAAGATTTCTTGTGGAGACACAGATCAGGAATAGGATACTAAAGGCTTGGTCAACCCAATGTTTATTTTATTTAAAATTTCACTAGCCCTATTTTGTGTCTTTTTCTCTCATTTCATCTTTAAAAAAAAAAAGCCTTTGTTTCCCAAAAGATTAGTAGAGGTACTTTAACCATGGAACCAGTTGTGTGTGTTTTGTCAGATACTAAAAAGTTATCTTAAATCCTTACAGAAAAATGAAACATTCATACATATGCATTTTTCAAAAGACTACCTAATGCATTTATTAGTTAGCCTTTTTCCCTTTCTTTTTCAAATTATTTGTTTTGTAGCCTTCGTGCCATTTCTTTATCTACATTTTCCCAGTTTAGAGAATTTCTCATATTGAGAATATTCATGAGAATATTGATATTCTCATATTGAGAAAATGATTTATATATAGCTTGGCCCATTTCTCTCCTAGGGCTTTTTATGTAGTAAGGATCATAGCAGTATTGGTTCACTATTTAAATTAAATTTTACTTTTAAGCTCTCTTCACTTATATATCCAAGAAATATGAAAACATGGTACCATATTTATTTATGTTAAATTCCCTAAAAATGCCAGCAAGTGCCAGGTCCATTCTATTCTAAGTCTTTGCAATGTCTTTATCTTTTTTATTGTTTGTCTTAGGCAGATTTTAGAACTAATTTGTATCCCTTGAGTGTACCTAACTGCATGAGCGTGCTGCCCAGAATCCTGCTAGATGCCTGACGTGTAACGACAGTCTGCCTGGGACATCTGTCACACCAGTGATTGCCAGGATTGATTTGTCTTCTGGGTAGCAGAGAAAAACCAGTCTAGATGGAAATAATATGTCTTGGATAATCCACAAGATGAATAATTTCTAGAGATTTATGATGTTGATCAAGACATTTGACAGCTTATCTATTCACAAATATATTTAATGCTCTGTATCTTATCCGTAACACAGGAAGCTCAGTCAATATGTGTTTGCTTCAAGATCCTGAGAAGAAAAAAAAAATCTGTGAATGGTATCATATTAATTCATTAATTCCTTCAGACTATTTCTACACTTATTCAAATCTGTGGATCTCCACTATTTCCTTTAGAAACTCTGCTGGCATTTTAAGTGATTGATTGCCTTTTTCATTCTTGACTTTTTATTCTGTCTTGCCCAATGGCCATTGTCTGGATGTTATTAAAGAATCTGAGATGGGGCAGGTAGGTGGCACAGTGAGTAAGAGCACCGGCCCTGGAGTCAGGATGACCTGGGATCGGTTCTGGCCTCAGAAAATGAGCACCCACACATAAAAATGAATGGCTGTGTAACCTTGAGCAAGTTACTTAACCCCAATTGCTTAAAAAAAAAAAAAAAAGAATCTGAGAAGGTCCTGAGAAGCACCTGTCAATTAGTTAGCTACCCTCTAACAAGCTTTGTCACCATGATCCCATTTCTATACAACAGGAAGACTGGACTAAATTTAAATTATCTCTAGGTTTTCTTCTAGCTCAAAAAAGTCTGTCCATTCCTTCGCAAACATTTATTAAGTGCCCACCATAAATTCAATGAGTTCAGGTCACTAGGCACTGAAGAACTAAATATTGGGACACATAAAGAGCTAGCCGATATCATTGCTGAGAACAAGAGAGGTACTGTAGGATTGAAGGAAGGTAAATATCGTCATCTTGTTTTTTAAAAAGGGAAGAAAGGTTGTATTTTTCAGTTGTAAGTGGCCAAGCTTGGATTCAGTGACTAGCATAATTCTCAAAACTTATTGTTAAAGGAAGGTGAGCATTTGGAAAAAGAAACCGTGATACTTTAGTGGCAGCATGGTTTCATCAAGAATAGGTCATGTCCTTGAATTCAAGTTTTATCTCTGATGCATATTGGTGTATGACCCTGGGCAAATCACTTGACTTATCAGAAACTTAGGTATAGATATGTATTAGGACAGAAGGTTTCCCTAGGCCAAAAACATAAAAATTAAAAGATCAGGGAGTAAGTCATGCCAAAATATTATTAGAAACTAAAAGCAAAAACTAAAAGTGGATAAATATTTAGAAAATATAAAATAACTATATTAATAGAACAAGAAATACTGAATCTAAACAACTTGATCTTAGAAACAGAAATTGAACAAACCAAAAATCAGATCCCAAAGCAAAGAATGGGGAGAGTGAGGAACCCTGCCTGGTACCAGATGTATTTATAAACAGTTTCCATTAAATATTTAACAAACAGTTAATCTCCATATTATATAAATCACTTGCAAAATATAGAAATAAAATGTATCTTACCAAATTCCTTCCATGAGACAAATATGATCTGTTCCCCAAACTAGGGAGAGGAAATAGAAAAAGAAACCTTTGGATTATTATCACTAATAAATATTGATGGCAAAATATTGAATAAAATGTTAGAAAAGAGGCCACAGTAATATATTTCGACTTCTTCACTATTATTAGATTGGATTTCTGCCCAAAAAGTTTGACATTAGCAAAACTATAAAAATAATAGATCATATTAGAGTGCTGCCTCAGACTTCCAGTAGCAGTGTGGCCTTAGGCAAGTCAGTTAACCTCTCTCAGCCTCAATATCCTTATCTATTAAATAAGCATCATAATAATATGTGCTTCACAGATTTGTGAGGATGAAAGGAAATGGTAAAGTAGTTTGTAAGCTTTAAAGCAGAATATAAATGTTAGCTCTTATTACATTAGTGACAAAAACTGTTAAAAATAACATCATTACATAACTAGGTGAATAAGAAGCCTTTGACCAAATATCATACTCAGTTATGTTTGCAACACTGAAAAAGCAAAAGAATAAATGGAGAGATAACATTGTGTTTTGGAAAGAGTGCTGAATTTGCAATCACAAGACCAGAATTCAAATTCTGGTTCTGCCATTGACAATTTGTGTGACTTAGGGCAAGTCATTTAACCTCTCCAGGATCTGTGTTTGTCATTTTTTAAATGGAAGGTTGAAGTAAATAGTGTCTGAAGTCTCTTCTGCCTCAAAATCTGTGAGTCTGTGAGCCTATGAGCTTAATTTTCTTTAATTTGACCAACAATATCTATCTAAAACCAAAAGCTGTGCCAAAACACAAGAAGCTTCACCAATAAATATTGGCATAAAGTTAAGATACAGTTGTTCCCACGATTATTTGATAGAGTTCTAGAATTATTCATGAAAGTAAAAAGACAGGCAGTTACTTGTAGTTTCCGTCGCTGCTCGGGCTTCGCTGGCGCCTTCCTCGGTGCTGCTGTTTGTCGCCGGCGTAGCTCTTCGGGACTCAGCGCTGCCGTCAGCATGGCCCACAAGCAGATCTACTACTCGGACAAGTATTTTGATGAGCACTACGAGTACCGGCATGTTATGTTACCAAGAGAACTTTCTAAACAAGTACCAAAAACCCATCTGATGTCTGAAGAGGAGTGGAGGAGACTGGGTGTCCAGCAGAGTCTTGGATGGGTTCATTATATGATTCATGAGCCAGAACCACATATTCTGCTCTTTAGAAGACCTCTTCCAAAAGAACAACAAAAATAAAGTTTATTTGGGTTCTTCGCTTAAATTTTTTTCAAACTATGTATATGTGTATATATGGTAGTATTCAGTGAATACTTGAAAAAATGTACAAATCATTCATCCATACCTGTGCATGAGCTGTATTCTTCACAGCAACAGAGCTCAGTTAAATGCCACTGCAAGTAGGCTGCTTTACAATGTTTAAGATACAATTTTTCTCGAGTCAATTTTCTCTTTAATATAAGTGCCTGACTTCTCCTTGAATTACATTTGTTTAATAAAGTTCATATGTTACAAAAAAAAAAAAAGAAAGTAAAAAGACAAGAAAAAGAAATGAAAAGTATAACTGTGGCCAAGAGGTAATCGAAGCATCCGTAGTTGCAGAAGTCACAGTCCTTTGCTTAGAAAACCCCAGAGAATCAGCAGTGAAACTAATTGAGATGATTAATAGTTTTAATAAAGTAGCAGAAACAAAACAAATCCACAAAAAAGTCAGTATTTCTCTATAGCAATAACAAAATTCAGGGAAAAAAATAATAGAAAGGGAAATTCCATTCAAAATAACTTCAAAATGTTGATTGTATCTGGGAGATTATCGACAAAGAGCCATGAAAGATATGTAAATAAAATTATGAAACAATCTTTCAAGAAAGAAAGAATGAGACATATCCATTTTCCATGGTTGGACCATGCCAATAAAATGAAATGGCAATACTGTACCTATCTAGTGCTATATCAATACAATTACTAGGAGTTACTTTGTAGAGATTGATAAAATATTAACAAAATTCATTTAGAGGGACAAAATATCTAGAATGTCAAAAGAAATTATAAAAATTATAGGAGTTAAAGAGGAATAGTACTTTCAGACCTCACTTTATATAATAATGCTGTAATGGAAAAAAACATTGGTAGGTTTTTTTTTTAATAGAAAAATAAATGAGACCAGATAAGCAAATATCAGAAGCAAACTCAGTAATTGATAAACTTGAAAATATAAAATACCTGGAAAACTCCCTGCTTGACAAGAGCTCTGGGAAAACTAGAAAGTGATTTGACAGAAATTATATTTATCAAAGGTTCTTAACCTAGAGTCCATGAACTAAATGCTTTTTAAAATATATTTTAATAACCCTGTTGTTGTTGTTGTTGCTCAGTCATTTTCATTCATGTCCAACCCTTCCTGAGCTCATTTGGAGTTTTCTTGGCAGGTATACTAGAGTGATTTGCCTTTTCCTTCTCCACCTTATTTTACAATTGAAAAAACCAAGGCAGGGTTAAGTGACTTGCCCAGGATCATAAAGCTAGTGGGTGTCTGAGGACAATTAGGTGACACAGTAGATAGAGCACTGGTCCTGGAGTTAGGAAGACCTGAGTTCAAATGTGGCTTCAGACACTTACTAGCTGTGTGACTTAGTATCTGGGCAAGTCACTTAACCATGTTCGCCTCAGTTTCCTCATCTGTAACATGATCTGGAGAAGGAAATGGCAAACCACTCCAATATCTTTGCCAAGAAAAACCCAAATGGGGTCATGAAGAGTTGGACATGCCTGAACAATTGACAATTGTATACCAGTATAATTTATTTTCTTTGTAATCCCATGTATTTTACTTTATGTATTTAGAAATATAATTCTGAGAAGCAGTTCATAGACTTTCCCAGAGTGCCAAAGGATTCTATGGGATGAAAAGAAGTTAAGAACCCCTGGTTTCCATCTTATGTAATATCTGTGACCAGATTTCATCATTTCTTTCTCTACAACACCTCATATACATCCCATTCTCTCTATTCAACACAGCCGCCATCCTAATTCAGTTCCTCTTGGCTTCTTGCCTAGATTATTGCAGTAGTCTCCCAAATGAACTCCTCCAAGTCTCTTTCCACTTCAGTCCATCTTCAGCACAGCCACCAGAGTGAGTATGCATAATTCTAACTATGTCACTCCCCTACTCAGTAAACTCCAGTGGCTCCCTCTAGGATCTTATATAAACTTCTCAGCTTTGCATTAAAACTCTTTACAACCTTTCCAATCGCTTTACAAGTTTCTTCCTTGCACATGTTCTACTAGCCTTCAAGCATACTGGCCTCCCTGCTGTTCCTCATATCCTAAACGCTGTCTAAGAACTCTGTGTCTACCTTGGTTGTCCTCCATTCCCTGAATCTTTTTTCTTCTAACCTTCTCTTAGAGTTTCCTTTAAGTACCTCTTCCCTTGCTTCCTTGTGTGTGTGTGTGTGTGTGTCCTTTGTTTTCGAAGAGGACTATGACATCAGGGAGATGGTGACATGACTTGCAGCTGACCTGATTTGAGGGAGGGAGGGCTGTGCAAGGTCACCAGCCTCACTTTCTCCTTCAGAGCCATCTGGATCCAGTGGACAGATATTCATCAGGACAACTGGAGATGGCCCAGGATGCAGTGGGAGTCCCTGTCCCTTTTCAGGTTCTCACTTTAAGTGAGGTAACACCCATTCAGAGAATAGGCCTCTTAAAGAAATGAGTGGAGGGATGGCTCCTTTAATAAAAAAAACAAACAAACAAAAAACCTCATCAAACTGGTTGGGGAAGACCCTCAGGGTTGCTGACCAAAAGAGAAACAGTTATTATTTACTTTCACTACTTTCCATCTAATGTTACAAAGATGTATCTTGTATAGACATATATACACATATGATCTCCTTCCTTCAAATGTAAGCTTCTTAAGGGCAAGAACTGTTTTACTTTTTTCTTGTACTTAGCACAGTATTTAGCATATTGTAAACAATTAATAAATGCTTGTTGATTGAATTATTGAGTCAGTTTATGAGAGATAATTTTACATTTTCACTGCTAATGGCTCTCTCCCAAAGTTCAAACTTTATTAGTTTTTGAGAGAATCTAAATAGTTCCTATTTGGACAAGGTTGTCAAGAACCAGTGGACAGATTTCCACAGGTGACATGAGTTTCCATAGTTATAAATTGAAGATTATATCACCTTATTTATTTTCCTAACATCAGTGATAACTAATATCTTCTCTATATTGGAAAGCAGAAAGTTGCCTCTTGGTTTGGAGCTATATAGAATCTATTCATGTCCAGAAGGAATGTCTTCTTCTTCTTCAATTGCAGGTTGTTTCAACTTGAGTCATCAAGATTGGTACTCCATTTTTCTCAGAGACATGATTTTACTTAGGTACAAAGAAAATAGGATGTTACAAAGTGCTTTTCATCCATGAAACAAACTTTTATGGTAGAAAGTGTGTTCATTTTTAAACCCATATTTTAAAGTTTTGAAACTGTACACCAAACCCACATCACAAATCATCTTAGCCTTTGTGGCCACCAGCATAATTATGTACTATAAGTTAAGGTTCAAGGGGTGGAGGAGCCGATTTTCTTAAAATAAGAATTGGCCTGAACTTCTATCCCCCAAGCTTAACTGAAATAAATATAAACCTTTTCTGAGGTTTCAGGAAATTTGGCTTGTGAGCTGGCAAGGATTTTTTTTTAAGTAGCATGCCAAGTGGTTAAAAAAAAAAAAGTGTTGTATATCTGGTTGATTGTTTTGTTCTTTGTTTTTCAGAGCATTTAGATATAAAACAAATTCTGAAAATAATGTAAAATTCAGAAAACAAGGCCATTATTATAATATTTCTAAGTTAACTTGCTGCTGAGTTAATCCAACTATATTTGGATAGCATGCTTATCCAAATAATAGTATAGTTATTAAAAGCCAAATCCCCAGAGGCAAACAACTTGGGAGGCCTCCTGTCTAGAAAACCCAGGCCTTGCCCTGGCCCAGCCACTCACATAAATGCAATATTAAAGCAATCACATACATTCCATATGCATCAGAGAAAGGACAGTTTATCTCATAAGATTAATACTAAGGAATAGCAAGTCAAAATACTGTGCTTCTAGAATATTTAAAATACATATTATCTCCAAAGATTTTTCCTTACTTATTAATAAGCAAAGTGACTTGTCTTCCAATTTGCTCAACGTTTCATATTTGTCATAGGCATCTTTGATGTAATGGAATGGTTTCTGAATATGTAATCAGGAGAGCTGCATTTAAATCTTGGCTTTGCTACTTAATACCTATGAATCTGAGTGAACCATTTAATTTTACTGGGCCTCAGTTTTCTCATCTTAAAATAAGGCTAGATAAGATGATCTCCAAGGTTCCTTTCAGCTCTAAATTCTACAAATATATAAAAACATGAATAACTTCCTAAGAATTAAATACTAAAAGGTATAAAGATTTTCTTAAAAGTTCCATTTGTCACATCCAGTGTGCTACCTTCAAACAAAATAGTGACTTAGTCGAAGTTTTCAAATAGCTATGTCTTCTGTGACCTTTAACTAATTTAGTTGTATTTTGTAAGTGGGTAGGACTAAACTATAGCATGGGCCAGTGAGTTGAAATGAGGTCACCAAGAATTGGACACTTCTGAAAACAGCCAAATGACAATAATAAATATTTTTCCGAGATTATTCTCCCTCCCTAGATCCCATTCCATCATGTCTCAGTGATAGGTATGAATCCCATTTGCCTCTTTTCCTCTGGGCCTCTAACTCACTCTGCTTGTTCCTCATGGAAAGGAGTATCCCAGTACTTCCAGTTCCTTCATACTCCTTTTCCTCTTCATGCTCTTTTCCCTACTGGAAAGAATAAGACCTAGGGGAATGGAGGAAGATTAGAGGAAGGGGAATGGCAGATGGAAGAAATGAAAGACGGCAGAATGGTAGGTGTGCTGAGCTGAAGGGCAAAAGCCTTCCCTGTTCACCAGCTCTACAACCACTGCCACCACCATGAAACTATTCTCTCTCTCCTGATTTTTCTGGATACTTTTTCAGGATCTTTTCTCTCCTCAGATTCTACATGGTCTTAAACTTATTTGTATACATGTTATCTCCTCCCTGGTAGATTTTTCCCAAGTAGGGACTCTACCGTTGTTAAACTTTGTATCCCCAGCATCTAACACAGTACCTTATATATAACAGGTACTTACTAATATTTTTTTAATGAAAATGAATTTTCTTTCCTTTGTCTTTGCCAGTTAGATTTGCAGGTGCCCATGTGGCAGGCAGTGCTACTATTGCATTACTAAGGGGAGAGTGAAAAGAACTTTTGTCTTTTTGAGAAATATAGAAGTATGAAAATTGTGAGATTTTTTTTTCAGGAAAATTGTGAGATTTTTTTTTTTTTTTCAGAAAAATCCAGTTTCAAAACAGTTTCATTTCTGTTGCTTATCACATTCTTTGTGTTTGATGTCATCTTTTCCCTCATGTGCTGGAGTTTTGCATGAAGACAAGAAAGAAGCTTTCTGTCCTCAGAGTTTGTTTTCTCATTTTCTGAAATTCAGATTCTCTCTGGTTGCCATGGTGGCTGACCATAGATGTTCTCACGCTTGAGGAGGAACAAGTCTAGCCATATTAGGGATTGAATGATGATAGCAAACATTTGGGGTTCAAAAATTATACTTCTCAATGTTCTTCTTAGAGATCTTTTTTCCTTAAGATTTAAACATAAATGCAAATTTAGAAGGGAAATTCCATCCACATTGAACTGATTAGTTTCCAATTAAACCATTCAAAACATTTTGTGGTATTTCGTTTCCCAAAAGTCTCAGGACCATTTGCACTTAAAACTATTTATACTTTCTACAGGAATAAATAACATTGCATTCAAAAATCAGGATGTTCACAAGACCAACAGAATAAATTCCTTCTGTGTTAAACCATTTCTATTAGTCAAAATCATATATCCCTGGGGTAGTGGTGGTGGTGGTGGTTGTTTTGTAATGAGAGGCTCCTTTTTCCTTTGACATTAGTTGGATATTTGACAGTGAAATCACAGAAGCTATACATGAGTGTAAGGAATGACTGGAGAATGTCATGAAATTAGTAACCAATCATAGAGGAAAGTGTTGTGACAACTCAGATATGCTCCTTTGATGCTATAATGCCTCAGTGACTCTGTTATCCCATCGATAAGGACATTCTGCCCAATGATACACTTTGCTATCCATCCAGCCTTGCCTCTTCTTATCCATGTCCTCTCATAAATACTTCACGGGGGAGCCACCCAAAACACCAGGGACCATCCTCTAATTTTCTTGACATTGTTATGGAGAGCAATAGAGCATGTGGGCTGTCTATCAAGTCATCCTCTGCTTTTGATAAATAACTGGCCCATCTGTTTTTCTAGTCACATACTTTTTAATATTATTTTTATTGATTTTGTGAGAATTCTTGTTTGTCCTGATGGGCTTTTGGGTGATCCTTGAATTTAATTCTTCAGAAGCTGTTGTATTCTAGGACTCATAGTCAGATAGTATCACTAGAAGATTATTGTTATTAAAAAGATAAATCTTTATTTCAGAGAGAAGCTTGGGTCATTAAAAGCATTATTAAAATTGCCAAAGGTAATCTAGCCTGCTGTCTTCTGTCACTTTAGCTCTGAGCCCAGTTCATTGTTTACTCCTCATTGTCTAATATAATATATATATATTATAGGAATATATATAGGAATGAGCCAGTTCTGTGAGCTTTACATCCATGTTATAGTTTAGACAGTTATAGTATAGACTATGGACTGCGGGTTATAGTATAGACAACAGCCATTTTTCATCTTCTTAGTTTTTACTGTGTAGATAATTGGACCAAATTATTTTGAGAGTTTATGGACCTCATTTAGTAGACTATCATGTATCAGGCCTTAATGCAGCCAGTCCAACATCACCTATAAACATGATCATCTGGAACACCTCTCCATCCATAGAGAATCTCTCTTCCATTTGAACTCTGTACTAGACATTCAACATGATGGTACCAGGTCCTTTGGGGGCATATTATCCCTGTTTTATTTCTTGTCGGGTATTAATAATCACATCGTTGTCTAACAAAGGTATATGTCTTGGTACTTTCTCTAGGAATCTTGTTTAATTTTGACATATGCATAGGAGTTGCCTTTTGGGGATATAATATAATATAAGTTCCCTGAGGGAAATAAACATATCTGATTTTGTCTTTGTATTTCTAAAACCTAGTACAGTGCCTTCTTGCACACAGTAGGCCCTTAATAAATGCTTATGAGAAGGGATTTGTTTGGAGAACTTTTTAAAAAAGGTTTTCTCTCTATGGGATCAAATATTTATTTAAGTACCATGGGATCTTGTAGTCCCTA
Source organism: Gymnobelideus leadbeateri (assembly GCA_011680675.1). Classification (NCBI taxonomy): domain Eukaryota; kingdom Metazoa; phylum Chordata; class Mammalia; order Diprotodontia; family Petauridae; genus Gymnobelideus; species Gymnobelideus leadbeateri. The sequence goes on along the minus strand of WOXC01007789.1, from coordinate 847,521 downwards.
CCCCTTTTAGTCAGTTGTTTGATGATAAAGGTATGGTCTTCTGCAAAATATTGTTTTAGAGTCTTTCTTCTCAATTCTCTCAAAACTTTATCACCTACAGAATGGACCTCTTCTGCATAAATTTGGTCTAATCTCAGCTGCTGTTGGTTTTCGTTAGTAACATTTCTACTTCTTAATACAGAACATCTGGAACTATGATGTTTTAGTCCAAATGCACTAAACTCCATTGGCATTAACAGCAAAAAAAAAAGTTTAAAAAATCTTTACAGATCATCTCTCTCCATTTCTCATGTGTTATTATCTACCAAATGAGATCATCTGGTACATAGTAGGTGCTTAATAAATGCTTGTTCCCTTTCCTCTCCCCATCCAGTTTCATTGCTAAGTGCCCTCTGAATGACTTTGTTCAGTTGGGTCTCTTGCCAGGTTTCCCATAAATTTGTTTTTCCCTCCACTGCTCCTCAGTGATTGATGAAGCAACACTTCTACACTCATTCACCTTCTCCTTTGGAAGATATTACAGCTGAGTTTATCCTCTAAATTGGTGTTGCCCTTGGCTGCCATCTCTCTCCAGTTGGCAAGTAAATCTAGTATTGACTGACTGAGTAGGTTTCCAGGCTCTCTTGGTCTTCTTATTGTAGTGATTGATTTATAGCAAATATATTCCTTTAGGAAATAGTGGTGGTCTATTCTGCGCTCTCTCTCTCTCTCTCTCTCTCTCTCTCTCTCTCTCTCTTTTTCTCTCTCTCTCTCCCCCCACATCCCCCACCTCCCTTCATTGCAGAGTGGCGCAAAAGGAACAGACTACACTAAGAATCAAGTGGTTTTTAGTTATCTATGGAATTTAACCATAGCTGTTTGCATTCCCTAGTCCAGTGATCAGTTAATGGGCAGACTACTAAGAATTGAATCATATTAATACTGATAGTCTCATCATAATTGAAAACACAAGAAGCAAGCTGGAACAGAATGGAAAGATGTCTCATAGGTTCCCTTGGGGGGAAGAGGAACAAATAAAGGGAGTTGGTGGAGTTAGTTTTCTCACATACCTACAGGCAAAAAGAATCATTTCATGTGACATTTTGTCAACAAATATTGTAGTGCTCATGATAAGTTTGTGCAAGAAGATTACCATGAAAACAATGACAGAGAAAGTCTGCAGATAAATAAAACCCTCCAGAGCAAAATTATTCATATTTGTCACAAAGGCTCTATTTATCAACTTTTTCTTTTAATTTGGACATAGGGTAAGGAGAGGGGAAATGTATATTAATTAAAAATAAAACAAAACAGAAAAAAAAATCCTTCAAAGCAAATCAGCATATACTTTTCACTTTGGTGACTCAGGTCCAGAAAGAGGGAATAGGTAAGGATGATAAGGAGTAATTGGAAAATACGGTTCTAAAGATGAGAGGCTTGGGCTGGCTAGGTGGCGCGCTGAGTAGAGCATCGACCCTGGAGTCAGAAGGACCTGAGTTCGGATCCGACCTCAGACACTTAATGCACACACAAACAAAAACCTGGCCGTGTGACCTTGGGCAAGTTACTTAACCCCGGTTGCCCTCCAAAAAAGCAAAAAAAAAAAAAGATGAGAGGCTCAAAACTCATGAATTACATAGAAGATTCACATTTATATATTATTTATTTGATAAAATAATAGGTATGTGCTTTGCATAGCAAGCACCACATATCATACACACACACACACACACACACACACGTGAAATTCTATTTCAGCAGATAGAAAGTGACCCCTCAACTGATGTGGGAGTCATTCCTGAATTAGCTGTCCATACAATACTACTTGTTAGAGCAAAGATCAAAATTAGTACAAACATGCCCAACTCTGCTCTATTCTTGAAAAATCTTCCCTTGACCTTACTGTGGCCTTAAGCTGTTGTCCTATATCTATCATTTATTTCACAGCCAAACTCTTAGACACATCTGTCTGTACTCACTGCCTTCAACTCAGTTCTTAACCTCTTTCCATCCGGCTTCAGTCCCCAACATTCAGGTTGTGACTTTTTGTTCCAGGTTGCCAATGATGTTGAATTCAATGGCCTTTTATGTTGTCCTCTTTTTAACTCTCCACAGCACTTGACTCTGTACTATCCCCATCTTTTGAGTATCCATAGCTTCCTGACCCTGCCTTGTCTGGGTTGTCTTCTTACCTGTCTAAGCAATCTTTCCAAGCAGCTTAGCAATGTTATTAGCTATGGCCTGCTTCCATGCTTGAGTGTCCCTGGGATGCTGTCCTAGCTTCTCTCCTTTGCTCTCGTCTTTGGGTTTTCACGACATAACTCTCTTCAGGTTTTCCTTCTACCGTCAGGCCACTTCTCAGTCTTCTTTACTTGTTCATCAACCCTAACTCCAGTTATTCCTCAGGGTTCTGTGCTAGGTGCTCTTCTGTACTCTTTCTCTCAGTAACCTCATCCATTTTCATGGGTTTAATGATCATTTCCATGCAAATGACATAGACATATACATATATAAATGTGCATATATTTATATATACAAATATACATATACTTACATGTATACTAATACATATTAAATTGAATATCCAGACCCAGAGCTTCAGCTTCACATCACCAGTTGCCTGTTAGGAATTTGAAACTGGATGTCATGTAGATATCATAAATTTAGCATGTCCGGAAACTAAATGAATTATCTTTCCCCTCAGACTTTCCCCTTTGTCCATGCTTCTCCATATGTCAAAGGTGCCACCATCCTTCTAGTCTCCCAGGTTCATAACCTTGGCATTATCCTTGCCTCTTTACTTAGTTGCCAGATCTTGCCTTTTCTCTCTCCATATCTCTTGAATGTTCATCTAACCCCTTCTTTCTAATCACATAGCTACTACCTTAGTTCAGGGACTCATCATCTCATGTCTATTTGCAGCAGCTTCCTAACTGGTTTACTTGCCTCACTCTCCCACAGTTCTAGTTCATCATACATACTGCTGCTAAAGTATTTTTCTATAACTACAGAAACATAAGTATTTAAGTGCCGTACTGTTAAGGACAAGACAGGACTCCCCTATTGAATCAATTCCAGTAGTTTCCTGTTGCCTCTAGGATAAACTACGAACTTTCTTTTAGCTTTTCAAGCATTTCACAACCTTGCCCCGACTCTTTTCAGCATCATTGCCTCCTTTCCCACACCCCACCAAGGTAGACCATCCACCCAAACTGGTCTTCTTTCTGTTTCTCACATTGCAGTGGCTTCCCCACACGTGCCTGGAATGCTCTCCCTCTTTACTTCTGTCATGTAGAGTCCTTCTCTGCATTCAGAATGAAGTTCAGGCATCATCTTCTGCATAAAGCTTCTCCTGCCCCTCCATCCTCCTCTCCAAGTCCTAGTGCCTCTCCCTCAGTCTTCCTTGTATTTAAATTCTTTGCACATCTTTGTGTTTCTTTATATTTATGCTGTGTATATTTTTACATATACTTGTCTTCTTATTAGAAAGTAAGCTCCCTGGGAGGCTGTATTATTTATTTTTTTATTTGTATAACCAAGCACAGTGCTTGGCAAATAGTTGGTGCTTAATAAATACTTATTGAGTGCTTGACTGAATCGTTTCCTAATTGCTGTCATTGGCAGCATACCTAAAGCACAGATCTGACCATTTCACATCTCCTCATTTGGCTAAGGACATTTCAGTGGCTCCTCATCTCCTGTAGGAAATGAACTCCCCTGTTTACCATTTAAATCCCTTCACAATCTCATTCTACACACCACCCCTTCCTAATGTGTTCTGTGCACTCCAGCCAGACTGGATTACATTGATACTCCCTCTTCTTCCACTGAGCCTTGATACAGGCTTTGCCCAGTGCCTGGAACACTCTCCCTCCTCAACTTCTTGGAACCAATAAGATATCAAGGATTAATTCAAGTGCTACTTTTTGCAGGACACCTTTTCTGATTACCTCCCAGTTATTAGTGCACCTATATCTTGAGATCACTTTGTATATGCTTGTATGTTGCTTGTATTTGCTTATCTATGAAGAGAAGTAAATGGTCCTTACCCCAGTTACCTATAAATTCCATGAGGGCAGGAGCTCACTCATTTTTGTATTTACTTCCTCAGTCCTTAATGCATTGGCTAGCATGAAGTAAACATTTCACAAATTTTTAATAACTACTTACCTAGGCTAGTCTTTAATAAATAGATATAGCCTATTGGCAGGACTGCCCTGAAAGACTTCCAAACATGACAGAGCCTGCCACAGTCTGGGAACTTCTAAGAGGCATAGCCTTTAAGGCTCTGGGTCCCAGAACCACCTCTCTCCCAAGATGAAGAACCAGAACAAGGCTTAAGCTGACCTCTGCTAAAGCACAATCTTATTAGATTCAGCACAGTGTCTAACCTGTCAAGTGTAATGGAAATGCAAATTTAAATGCAAATTTAAAGATCTTCCCTGCCCCTAGCTTAAGTGCACCTGGAGCCTGTGGTGGGAGGCTTGTTTTTCAGGAAAGCCCACACCTTGATACTTTGTGATTGGGCAGTGGGTCCAGAAGGTTGTTACATTCTCTGAGCCTGGAGAAGGCTATATAAACCCTGAGGAGAGGCTTTGCTTTGGGGCTCACTTTGAGAAGTGTTGTGTGATTTGGCCAGATGAGACTCTGGGAAGCCGTTGTTGCGAGCCCCTCCGGCTTTGAAAACCCAGATGTTGATGCTTCCCTCTCTGGTAACTGTGATTTTGATATTGATAATGATTGGACAGTTTGGAAGCCTGTCTGTTTGATCTGTATGAATACTCTGAAGTTCGGGGTGCTGACCTTTTCCCCCTGAACTAGGTAATGTGTGTTTGTTTGATTAAAGTAAGCTTGTTAACCCATTTTGAGTTGCTTTCCTTTTGAAAAGCAGATCTAAGAACCTGTGTTGGCAGCTACCCTGGGGATATTGGGGTGCTTGCTGCTACATCAAGGTCTTCTTGAATCTCGATTCTTTCATCCAGTGTATTAACAATCTTTCACAGACATGTGTCATTGGCAAATTTGATAAGTGTTCCATTAGTATACCTTTACTCAAGTACAGGACAAGGATTTGAAACAGCACAGAGCCAGATACAGATCTGTTTCTGAGTATTTCACACGGCATTTTATCTTTGGTGTTTGGCCACTTAACCAGGTTTTTGTCCATTTCATTGTACTGTACCATATAGCTTTTTCATAGGAGGGGCATGAGAGAGATTTTAAATGCTTTGCAAAAGTCTAGGAAAACTCTATCCATCCACATCATCAGTTCCATTCCTCTGATTGACCAGACTAGATCATCTCTGACCTTTATCTAAAGATGGGCAGAACAGTGATCTGAGAGCCTTTTTGATTATTTTTTTAAATTATTTAATAGAAAGTTACATAAGGACTGTGAAGGCAGTTTATGTTAAACTACAGAGATAACATAATGAAATGTCAAAGGGTATGAGACATATATTCATGTAAACTATTTAACTTTTAAAAAATATTAGTGTATGGCCTATTGTGACCTATATTCAGCTTATTTCCTTATTGTTGCCTGGTAAGTGCTGAACTGCTACAGAAAAACTGGCTTTAATGTGGACATAAATAATAATTCAATATCCTTTGTGCTTATTGTTTTTTAATTTTCAATTCCAGATTTTCCCCCACCTCTCTCACCCATTGAGAAGACAAGAAATTTGATACATAAGAAATTATGCAAAATATATTTCCACATTTGCCATATTATAGGAGGAGAAAAGCAAGAAAAATAAAGAAAGTGAAAAAATATGACCCAGTCTCTACTCAGAGTTCATAAGCTCTTTTTCTGGAGGTGGATAGCATTTTCCATTATAAGTCCTTTAGAATTATTGTGAATCAGTGTATTGATCAGAGTAGCTAAGTCTTTCACAACTGATTATCATTTCAGTATTGCTGTTACTGTATAGTATTCCAGTTCTTCTCACTTCACTTTGTATCAGCTTATATGTCTTCCCAGGTTTTTTTAAAATCCATTCTTTATATTATTTCCTACAGCATGACAGTACTCTATCACAATTATATACCACCATTTGTTCAGTCATTCCCCCAATTGATGGGCATCACCTTGGTTTCTAATTCTTTGTCACTACAGAACAAGCTGCTATAAAATATTGTTGTACAAATAGGTCGTTTTCCTTTTTCTTTGATTTCTTAGGACTGCAGACCTAGTAACAGTATCACTGGGTCAAAAGGTCTGCAGAATTTTATAGCCCCCTTAAGGCATCATTCCAAATTATTCTCCAGAATGATTAGACCAGTTCACAGCTCCACCAAAGGTGCTTTAGTTTACCTATGTTTCCATATTCTCTCCAGCATTTGTCATTTTCCTTTTCTGTCATGATAGCCAAACTAATGGGTATGAGATGGTACCTCAGAGTTCTTTTAATTTGCATTTCTCTAATTATTAGTGACTTAGAGCATTTTTAGCTCTAAGAAAGAACTAAAGCTCAAAAAGCTAAAAGCTTTTTAAAAGCTAAAGCTCAAAGTTCAAAAAAAGCCTTGCTTTCTTTTTCTGAAAACTGCTTGTTGATATTCTTTGGCCATTATCAATTGGTGAATGGTTCTTATTGTTATAAAATTGACTCAGTTTTCTATATATTTCATAAATGAGACTTTTAAAAGATTTATTTAAAAAATTGCCTATTTCCTGCCTTCCTTCTGATTTTGGCTACATTGGTTTTGTTTGTTCAAAATGTTTTAATTTAAAGTAATCAAAATTATCTATTTTACCTCTCATGATCACTTATCTATCCACCTGACAGTTTATTTTTCATGCTTCTTTAATTTACTCATGACATCACCCTTTATGTAGAAATCATCTACCCATTTTGAGCTTGTTGTGGTTATATACATTCTGAGGTGTTACTCTATGCCTAGTTTCTGCCAGACTGCTTTTCAGTTTCTGTCAAATAGTGAGTTCTTGCTCCAGTAGCTGAGATCTTTGGGTTCATAAAACACTAGGTTACTGGGCTTACTTGCTTCTCTTTATTATATACCTAATCTGTTTCATTGACTCATCATTCTGTTTCTTAACCAGTACCACATTATTTTGATGATTACCACTTTGTAGTATAGTTTGAGATCCAGTACTATTAGGCCCCCTTTCTCACTGTCTTTTTTATTCAATCCTTTGCTATTCTTAACATTTTGTCTCTCCAGATGAATTTTTTTTCTATCACTATAAAATAATTTTGGTAGTTTGATTGGTATGACACTGATTAAGGAAATTAACTTAAGTAGTCTTGTCATTTTTATTATAATGACAGCCTAACCACGAGCAGTTAATAATTCTCCAGTTGTTTATATCTGTCATATTTTGTATGGTATTCTGTATTTGCATTCATATAATTTCCCTCTGTGCGTGTGATAATTCAGCACTTAACGGAATCAACTTTAATAGATATAGAAAAATTTTATTCACCTTGGGACTTTCCTTTCTAAATGGAAAAATCTGGAGTTTTTAATAGATTTTTCCTAAATAGGGAAATCATTTGAGCTTTGGAAAAACAGGAAAGGTCATCTGCCTTGTTTCTGAATAATCAATAAGGGGAAAGAACTTAAAAGCTGAGTTAACTATAAAGCCAGCATTTTACATTTCACATGTTGATCTAGCTGAAATAGTCTGTGCCATTTTAAAAATGCATTTTATGTTTAAAACTCAAATAGTTTTAAACAAAAAATCCAAATATTTGATTTGTTAAGGTACATGTATGTTTGTTGAATAAGAATGCTCAGAATCTATATATAGCCTCATTTATGCAGAGGTCATTTATGCAGTAAACTTAACTACCTGGAAGATAGCTGAAAACCGGGGAATCATTTTTACTAAAAGCAAGCTCTGAAGAGCCAAAATATATGTCAGGAATAACATGAAGGTGTTGGAAGGGAATAAGGGGAGGAGACAGAAAAAAGGATGTGCTAGACATGGGCCTAGTGACACCAGCAAGAACTGGTAGGTGACAGCAGAAGAGACAGAAAAAACTTCTAAAATAGATTCAAGAATGTCAAACACCCATAATTGACTGAGATGTGCTAGCCCCTCAGGGCATCACTATAAGTATGCATGATATTATATACAATATAATGAGTAATTTTCATAATGATGGCACTGAAACTTAATATTAAGCTTGGAATTTTGTTGTTGTTCAGTTATTTCAGCCATGTCTGACTCTTCGTGACCCCATATGGGGTTTTCTTGGAAAAGTTATCAGAGTGGTTTGCCATTTCTTTCTCCAGTTGATTTTACAGATGAGGAAACTGAGACAAACAGGGTTAAGTTACTTGCAGAGGGTCACACAGCTAGTGTCTGAGGTCAGATTTGAATTCTGGAAGATGAGTCTTCCTGACTCCATCAATTCATCAGTGTGAGTAGCTTTTCAGCTGGTATAGATTGAAGCCACTTCATGCCTTAATGGTTGGCCTTCATGAGTTACTGTCATCATGAAGCCCAATACTCCATCCCTGTGCCACCTAGCTGCCCCTAAAATTTGGAATACTCTGTACTGAAAAGTAGGAAAGAAATTTAATGTTAATAAAAAATTAGAAGGGAAAAGGTAACTGGAGGGGAGGGGGTGAAATCTTTTCAATAAGTTTCCCTGATAAAGGTTTCATATAAAAGATATCTAAGGGACTGGTTCAAATTTTATAAGACTAAGAGTCATTCCCCAATAGATAAATAGTCAAAAGATGAAAAGTTTTCAAAGAAAGAAATCCAGGTTATCAGTAATCATGAAAAAATATTCAATCCCTAATAATTAGAGAAATTTCTAGTTTTGCATCACGCCTATTAGGCAAAGATGATGGAAGATGATATATATATATTGAAGGGGCTATGGAAAAACAGGTATATCTGGTAGAACTGTGAATTGGCCAAGCCATTCTGGAAAATAATTTAGAGCTATGTCCAGAAAGTTTCCAATTTTTGCATACCCTTTGACCCAGCCATACCACTACTAGACCTAAACCCCAAAGAAATCAAAGAAAGAGGAAGAGAATCTATAGGCACAAAAATATTTCCAACCGCTTTTTCCTGGCAGCCCAAAATTAGAAACTAAGAAGTTGGCCTCCTTTGGGGGAATAAATAAATAATTTGTGGTAGATTAATGTGATGGGATATTATTGTGCCATAAGAAATAATGAAATAGACAATTTCAGAGGAATCAGAGAAGGCTTTTATGTACTGACACAGAGAAAAGTGAAAAATAGGAGAACAATTTATACAATAATAACATTATAGAGAAAAACAATTTTGAAAGACTTTAGAACACTGATCAATTCAATATAAACCATGAGTTCAAAAGAATCAAGATAAATTTAAAATGCAGAAAGAGATATTCATTTTCAGACATGACTACTGTAGGAATTTGTTTTGCTAGACTATTCAGCTATGTATTGAGGGCTTTATTTTTCAGAATCTTTTTAATTTGCTCAATGGAAAGTAGTAGAACACATAAATTAAAATACATATTAATTGAAAAATACAAATAAAGTAATAGAGAAATGTATAAAAATGGCTAAAAATTTTAAATGTCAAGCTTTAATTACCTACATAGAGAATGCTAGATAAATGAGTTACTACTTTATTGGATTTTTCCAATTAGTGATCTTAATACCAAAATATATTCTATAGTAGAGATATTCACCCTTGATGCTACTTTATATTCACATTGCTTTTAAAATGCATATATGTATGTATATATAAACATATAGATATGGATCTATACATATATAACACTCTCTGCTCAGATTATTCAAAGAAACACTTCTCAAGAGAGCCAGCATTAACTGACTGTTTCTATCCCAAGTATGCTTACTGTGGGAAGGACCAAAGAGAATGTGAACTCACTGTCTCCAGCATTGCTAATGTTTTGATTCAAATGGAGTCCTACTTGGTGATATAGAAGGATGCAGTACTACTTTCAGACCCAGTCAATTGGTCCTGAACCTTTTAAAATAAAAATATTTTAAGCTCTGTTTCAGAAGGTTCATTTTTTAGCTGTCTTCTGCCTTGCTTATTATATATGTCAGCATTAACATTAATATGCCCCTGTTTATAAAGACTGTTAGGGAACTCAGAGACTAACATTGCCTTTATTGTTCTCAATTATACAGAAAATATCTGAGATATACATGGCATTTCTATAAATATTCTTTAATAACTAGAAGACCCATCAATTCATCAGTGTGAGTAGCTTTTCAGCTGCTGCAGATTGCAGCCCCTTCATGTCTTAGTGGTTAACCTTCATGAGTTACTGCCACCACTAGAATAATTGAAAATTATATTAAGGTATATAACTCCAATGTGATATTCACAGAGCCCATGGCAGCTATGACTGTGCTGACATAGTTCTGAATCACAAAATATAACAAACTCTCCACATGGAAGGCAGAACCAAAACATTTATTCAGACACCAGAAAGTCAAATCCATCATAGCAACCAAGAAGTTGGTACACATTACCAATGCAGCAAGCACTGACATCCCCTCCATCAGGTCTTCGAAATAAAACAGGCTCCCTTAAGCAAAAATGCCCGTCTCTCACTCACACTAGCTGCTCTGCCTCAGCTCTGCCTGCTCCCAGCTCTGCTCATGCTCTGCTCTTCTCCTTCCTGCTCTACCCTTCCTGTTCCACCCTTTGAGCAAGCTTCTCCCACCGTGGGCTCCATATGATTACATTTAGCCTATTAAGAGCAGGGAAGATCTTCAAATTCCTATTATCATTACAGGGTATTAAGAAATCAATGTATGAGCATCAGCTTTTTTGCCTTTGAGAATTTGATTCTGAGATAGATAGATAGATAGATAGATAGATAGATAGATAGATAGATAATGTTCTTGACCTTTATCCTGCCACCTTCCAGGTGAAATGGTACCCAAGTAATATTCATGTCATCTTAATGATTACATGTGCTGCTGCTGGTGTTTGTTTTCTAATCCATGTTATGATTATCTTAATATTAACTTAATGTTAATTGAATGACAAAGATTATTCTATCATTTTGAAATCCTGGGTTATTTTAGTCTATTTTGCAATCAGTAGTCATATGTCATCACTAAAGTCAACTAGTAGTCTTAAAACAGTGTAAATTGTTACCTTTCTGCCTACATCAGTCTTCTTGAGTTACTCTGTATTAAAGGACTGCATACTGTTGTTGTTTGGTTGGTTCTTTGTGGCCACATTTAGGATTTTCTTGGCAAACACCCTCATTTTACAGATGAGGAACTAAGGCAAACAGGGTTCAGTGACTTGCCCAGGGTCACACAGCTAGTAAATGTCTGTGGTCATATTTGAACTCATGAAGATGAGTCTTCCTGATTCCAAGCCCAGTGCTCTATCCACTGTGCCACTTGGCTGTCCTTCATTAAGATCACTGATGTGTAGAATCACCTAGCAGTATTTACCAGATCTCTGAACACAAGATTAGCTCCTAAGATCCTGTGCATATGCTTTCCACCTTTTAAATAAGACAGCATTAATTACTGTTAAGAAAATGTTCATCTAAAATGGAACAAATATGAGAAGGTGCTTGACAGGGCAAAGCAAGGTGACCTTACCCTCATGGACAACAGGCAACTGTATATAGGAAATTTTTAAGCTAGTGTGCAGATGTACATTATAAAGTTTTGAAATTGTGACTGAAATGTTTCTTCTTTCTTCCACAGCTCTGGTAGTACGATTTCTGACCAAACGGTTCATCTGGGAATATGACCCAACCCTCGGTAGGTCAGACTTCGTGTTAACTGTTTTTTCTTTGTACTATTTTCTACAGTGTTCTTGTGTCCTTATTCTTTGAACCTCCCTCTTAAGTACTATATTCTTCAGTGTCTCATTGTGGGGTGATAGTAAACCTATATTCTCAGCAATTATAATGTTGGAATGTAAGCTGTATCAGTTCTTATCCCTGGAAAGGCTTCAAGTCTGCTCAGTTAATTAGCATTTATTAAGTACCTCCTATGTTCCAGGCCCTGTGCTAAGCACTAGGGATACAAAGAAAGACAGTACTAATGGGGGAGACAACACGCACACACACACACACTCACAAATCTGTACAGACAAGATTTTTACAGATAAATTAGAGATAATCAATAGACAAAAGGCACTGGTGTTAAGGGGTGTGAGGAAGGAGTGCCTTGTAGAAGGTGGGATTTTTAATATGGACTTTAAAGGAGGCCAGAGAAACCAGGAGATGGTGAGGGAAGGAAAGAGAGCGTTCTAGGCATAGGGGTGGCAAGGGAAAAATATCTGCAGCATCTCCCAGTGACATCTTATGTATTTGACCAAGGACCCTGGTGTAGCTAAATTGGAGAGGCTCATTACCAGATAGGCCTCAGGACAATGACATTTTAGGACACTGGAGTTTTAAAGGCCAGCAGATGGTGATCTTATTGGTGATAGGAGTGCGCAAACAAACCATACAATATCAGATATCCTTGTAGAAATGTTTTATTAGACAATGTAACAGAAACCTCTAAAAAGCCTTTACTAGATCATTGTCTCATGCTGTTTATGCCCAAAATACTCTAAACATTTTGTAGGCACAGATGAAGAAATTGTATCAATAAACAATTCCACAGTTTTTTTTATTACCCTGTATTATGGAAATGCGTGTTTTATTACATAAAATAAAATTTAAATAAATAAAATGTTTTTTAAAAAAGCAATTTCGCAGCTGCAGTTGGTATCCAGGAGGGAAGAAGTGAGTGGGTACAGTGTGGTCCAACTCATCTAGGATTCTTGCTATAATAATTGCAGAATTATTCCATTTTTCTGGAGATTCTTCTTGACATTCTCTTACTCTGTTGCTATTCTTCATTGTAGTATTAACCTTTTCTTTGCTCAGAGATAACTAGCACAGTGGGTACAGCACAAGACTTGGCGTCAGGAAGACCTGTGTTCCAATCCTACCTCAGATATTTCCTAGCTGTTTGACCCCAGGCAAGTTATTTAACCTTCCTGTGCCTCAGTTTGCTCATTTGGTAAAATGGGCATAAAAATAATAAGCCCCCACCTCCTGGGGCTATTGTGAGGATCAAAAGAAATTATATAAAGCAATTTGCAAACTTTCAGGTGCTACATAAATGTTATCATTATTAATTATCAATATCTTGTGGAAGTATGTTCCCTTTCTGTGGAAATTTCTTTTCTTTTTCTTCTTTTATTTTTTCTTTTAGTTCATTTGGAATATTTTTATCCATTTTGAGTTGATGCAGGGAAACTAGGTTTATACAGTCAGTAAGTCAGTCAACAATCATTGATTAAGGAATACAAAGAAAAGCAAAAACAATTCCTGTCCTCAGGGAGCTCATATTCTAATGGATGACCTCTCACTTGACCACTTTGCCAGTCAAAATTTTTTAATTTATTTTATACTTTACTTGACCATGCTTTTTTAAAGTGATGTTATTATATGATAGATAGATAAACAGATAGATTCTAATAAATATAATATTACAATATTCAAGGTAAAATTAAATGAGATATTTTCATACCCAACAAATTGTTTCTGCCTGTTTTTAACACTATATGTACATATATGTATACATGTCATTACTCTAGTAAATACAATATAAATAAAATTTCATTTAAAATACATTTTATTTCTTTTACTTTTTCCCTACTTCCAAACAGCATGGCAGAGTGGGAAACGCATTGTCTCTGGAGTCAGAGGACCTTTCTTCTATATACGTAGTAGTTTGCCTTTTCTCTCCCCCATCGCTATATGAGTTCTTTGAAGGGAGGAACTGTTTTTGCCTTTCTTATATTCTCTGCACTTAGCATAGTTCTTGGCACTATGTATAACTAACTAATAAGTTCTTGTTGATTGTCTGACTTATTGGACCTCAGTTTTCTTATGTGTAAAATGAGGTGATTGTATTGAATGGTCTCTGATTATTCTGTGAACTTTATTTTCATGAGCTTGTCTTTGCAGGGATTATACTTTCCAAAAACAAATGATTTATGGGAAATAAGTAGAAAAATATAAATTATATTTGTGAAATGAGTACTTTCCAGTAAAAGAAAAAGCAAATAAAAATTATGAGCTCATAACATATTTTTGTTCTTCTGAGTGTCCCTCTTTAGTCATTAGTTAACAACTATTGCTATGTTTTAAGTAGTCATGAATTCCTTTTTTGTTTTTCTCCAAGAAATTTGCTGCCAATGGGAATGTATAAACCAATTTTTGACATATTTTTCTTACCTCCAAATATAAATATAAAAGAAATTGTATTGTAAAAATGGCTTTTAAATGCAGCTGCTAAGCAACCAAAGCTTTGATCAAAAGCTTTATGAGCTCAAGAGTGTCAAATCTCTGACTCACTCTTAGACCAGGATTTCATTAACTCTTTTGCACTGGGAATTGTATTGCCTTGGCTGATAGCTTACAGTCAGTCTCCAAGCTAAGAAATTCCCAATCCATCCACCCAGTCCATAGCTGAAGTACAGCCAGAGTTTCAGCTGTACTTGTATTTTAGAAGATAGCATAAAGGGAGCTATTTACCTCTATCAAATCCTTGGTTTCCTAGGTTATTGGTCTCAATATGAGTATTCAAGACCTATCCATTTTGTGCTGAGAACATAGACTCTATAGAACATTAGATCAAGGCAGCAACATAGAGGTCAGCTAGCCTAACCCCTTCAGTTTACAAACAAAGAGTAAATGTTTAGAAAAAGTGAAGTGATATGAGCCTCACACAGCAGCAGATTGATGAGAACGTCCAGAGTTCTATATCTTTTTTATGAACAGAGGGGAATTTACTCATTTGCCAATTTATAGATGTCTGAGGGGGCTGAAGAAAATGAACGTAAAGTAAGAAAGCCCCTAGACCTAATGTTGACACTTCTATCACATGCTTCACACGTTAACCTTGGTGAATCCATGTGTCCTCCTTGGAGGTTTACTCTTCGAGGAGAGGTGAATTCTGTGTGTTTCTTGACCTTGGCCTTTCCTGAGTCATGCTTCGGGCCTTTAACTGAGTCTGTTCCTTTTCCATGGATACCATATCAATGTTTAGGCACTCCATCTATCTCTAATCCCTCCCTCTAGCCCCTTGTGATTAGGATTCTACCTTCATAATGTGTTCTTTATGACTTGAAGCTGCTAGATGGTGTTTAGAAGGTTGAACGTGGAGCCAGAGTCAAGAAGACCTGAGTTTAGATCCTCGGTCAGCTCCTTCCTTGGCCACAGGACTCTGAACAAGTCACATAAAGCTCCTGGCCTCAAAGCTGTCATCTGTAATAGGAATAGTAATAAAATGCCTACTTCACTGGGCTGTTGTGAGGATGAAATGAAATAATGCATTTTTAAAGTTTTTGTGCACTTTAAAGTATTATATAAGTGCGAGTTATTGTTATTTTTATCATCATTACAGTGATAGCTTTTGTTCCATTTCCTCCAGGAATATCATTGTTGGTAATATGTAGTGGTCACGTTGGTCCCTTTGGGTCACCTGCAGTTTAGCTTTTCTGAAAACATGGTCGGGTGGGCTTTAGCATCATGTAGGAACTTAGGATCATTGAAAGTATCATGTCATTTTCCAAAAGCAATACATCCTCTCCCCTCCTGGACCCAGGCCATTGTCCATCTGACGTGCCTTTATATGATATAAAAGGACTGACAGATGAACTCAGTGGTCTCCCATATAACTGTATGTCACTAACATTTATGTAGCACCTTAAGGATCACAGATTGCTTTACATATACTAACTCATTTGATCCTCACAATAATCCTGGGAGGTGGGTGCTATTACTATCCCCATTTTGTAGATGAAGAAACCAAGGCAGATAGACATTAAGGAACTTGCCCAGGGTTGCACAACTCCTAAGTTCCTGAGGCTAGATTGCTTCATCTAGTTGGTTTTTCTTTGTAGTATAATGACTTCTGAGTAGCTATAGATCTTATTGAGGAGATCATATTCTGAGAACCTAGTGCAGGGCTAGCAAACCTGTGGCCTCAAGGCCAAATGCAGTCCCCTAGGTCTTCAGGTGCAGCCCTTTGACTGAATCCAGACTGCACAGTGGGCCGTATGCAGCCTCAAGGCCATAGGTGCCCTACCCCAGCCAAGTGCAATTGCTACAATATCCTCTGCAAATAGGTGCATTTGAAGTAATTTATGCTCTTAATTCCAGAAAATGTTTATGTTTAAGAAGATCCTTAGAGAATTCTGCACATCTGAAATTGTTCCTTGTCTTTCACTAGCAGCAGTAATAAAGCATGCCTGATGAAAGTACACAGATGAAAAAGTATGATAGTTTCAATGCAGGGGAAGTATGTAAAAATATTTTCTACTCACTCCCCACCTTTGAGGGAGCTAGCAACACTTTTATAATTTTTGCTACCAGTTATTGTAAGAGTTTTTATTTCAACAAGAAATAGTTTAGGAATAATATTATTTCCTATGTCAGGAACAAGGAGAGTTTGGATCTTCTATTCTGGACCAAATAATAATTAATTTTCTTTCAGTCATCCATTCTGGCATATTCTACGTGAGCAGGACATCCTTTGCTTTAATCAGAGGGAAACACAGAGTTAACTGTAATCCCTTTCTATAATATCAGGTTTTTCAGAAATTTATCCTACCAATAAAGGTAGGAGTCTTTTCGTTGTTTTGTTTGTTTAGTTTGTTTTGATGGGCATGCACAAGTACAGCTCTCTTCCTGGTAAGTGATTAGGCATTAGGATTTTGGGGTGACACCAGATGTGAGCAAAGCAATTAGAAGCAAATATTTAAAATGCCAATTAGTAAAGCCTGGGAATAGAAAGACAGCAGTCTTGCAGAAGAAGAGGGGATGGGTGGGTTACAATTTGCTTTGTTGTAGGGAATAAGCTCATAAACTGACAGTTCCATAGGAGATATCTGAGAAATGTAGGAAGATTGGCATGAATGAATGCAAAGTGAAGAAAGGAGTGCAAAAGAATAATAAATACAATGAAATCAATAATGTAAACAAAAGAAATGTAAAAAGAGGCAACAAAAATTTCAAATTCCTCATCCTTTCTGTTAACAATCAAATACAAAAGTGGGGAGAAACTGGCCACACTCAAAATTATTGGGCTGTTTTGCTAAACCATTTTCAGGAAATAATACAGTGTGTGTGTGTGTGTGTGTGTGTGTGTGTGTGTGTGTGTGTAAGGAGGAGTCTTTCTTTGTTGGGTAGTAGCTGTTTTGTCAAAGAAAAATATAGCAATAAAAAGACATTTTTTAAAGCAAAGAAAATCCCTAATATATATGCATGAAACCCTTGTAGGCAAAACTCCTAATGAGTTTGCCTGAGAAAAAGCAGAGTCCTTAATGAGAAAGGAAATCAGTTCAAATAAAATATCCACACTTGTGTAAAGCCAGTATTCAAAGCAGATAAAATTACTCTTACCACCCACTGTCACTGATGCAGCAGACATTTCCTCATTTCCTACGTTTAGTCTTTTTTTTCTCTGTTAGCAAACAGCCAAATGATCACATAACTTCATATCATTTTTATTATGTTTCATTTCTCCTTACTGAGGAATTCTGTGCTTGAAATTCATATCTAATTTATTGTGGAAGGCAGTGAAAATCACCCTTGTTTTTTAGGTGACCAAGAAGCAAATGAAATACAGCCCCAAACTCTAGCTTCTCTCAAGACTTCAATAATAATAATGCTAATCATTTAAAAGACTGAGCAAAAAAAGCAAAGAAGGAAGGATAAGAAACACCACCAGGAACATCAAAGAAGAAGGGGAGGGCATGAATATGTGCCTGTAGCATGTGTGACATTTCCTAGGGCTCTCCAGGGTCAAACCAGAGCATTGATGATAAAAATGATTAAGGCAGAATATTTCTTTGAGGACTCTGGCTGTAAATGGCACGCTAGAAAGCTAAGTGACAAAAAAAAAAGAGAACAGATGTGCCCTTTCTTACAGAGTGGTTAGGAAATCAGTCCAACAACAGACATGTATTGGGTACCCATTATGTGCCAAACCCTCTGTGGTACACTAGGGCTACAGAGACAAAATGAAATAGCCCATGCCCCAAAGAGAGTTCTGAGGGGTAAATGGTTTGGAAATCAGTGGGGTCAGAGACTAGGCTAAAGAGGAGGAAGGTGCAGGCAGATATGAAATGATAGGACATTATGATCAGCTGAGGCACTTCCAAGTTTTTGATCAAGGAGGTGGAGTCTTTGTGGGTGATGTTAAGATCAGTGGCATGACCATCCCTGCATGTGGCTGAAATGAATGGGAGAAATAAAGGTTGTGGAATTTGAGAAAAAAGTAGGCTGTTTGAGGTAACATTAGCAGCTATATGCTATTGTTATTTATATTTATATTATTTATATGTATTATATTTATAATATGTATATATTATATTAAATATATTTTTATATAATTTATATTATATGTGCATATTTATATGTGTTTATATATGAATAATTAATGATAACATAATAATAATGCTTATATATTTATCTATACACATACATGCATATACATATATACACACATAGTTATGTGTGTGTGTGGGTGTGTGGGTGTGTATGTCCTCTGGCATAAGGATAGGAGTTGGGGAAGAGAGGAAGCCTATAAGCCTGGTCCAGAACTCCTTGAGGAAAGGTGGAGAATGACAGCAGCCACCGTGATCCAGCTTGAGTGAGACTTCAGAGGAAGAGAGGTTTCTGAGCAATGACAGCAGCAAAAGGTGGCCCAGCGTAGAAATAGAAAGAAAAAAAAGAACATTCTGAACTCCCCCTCCAGGCCCAAGGTGATGATGGTTAAAGAGATACAGATGGTGCTAGAGAAAATGACCCCTGGTGCCATGTCCCTGGGGAGGAACTCGGTCTCTGTGAGTACGGGAGAAAGGGGTCCAAAATGAAGAGAAGTGTGTTAGATTAGGAGAGTAACTGGTAGTAGGAGTTTGGTGGGTTTTAGGGGTGGGTTTTTAGTTTAGTTTAGTGGGTTTTTAGGGGTGGGTTTTAGTGATGGATGTTGCATGGCTGAGGATGGAAAATGCTTAGAATACGCACAGTGTCGGGCCCTGCCCTGGAGCCTAGGCTACAAACTGGGAGTTGGGACTTTGCCCTCAAGTGGGATGGTCTTTGTGCAGGCAGGAGGGGTCAGGGCACTGCCAGAAGGTGAAGTGGTCTTTTTGCAGGCAAACAGGCTCAGATTTCAGCCCCAGAAGGTTAGGGAGAGGTATTCTCTGTGCAAAACACAAAGGCAAAGCAATCCCTGACCTCAAGGAGCTGACATTTTACACACTAAAAGGGAAGAGAATGTGTATGTGTGTATACACACATATGTACATGATTTGTATGTACATGAATGCACACATACACACTCACAAAGCATACAAAAGAGCTGCAAATGGTGGTGCTTTAGCAGGGCCTTGAAGGAAGGCAGCAAGGGGAGCGCATCCCAGCCGTGGGGGTAAGCTAGTCCACAAGCATGAAGAACTGAAATGGAGCCGCTAGATGACTTGGTGGAGAAAGGATAGCCTGAAGTCAGGGAGACTTGGGATCGAATCCAGCCTTAGATACTTACTAGCTATGTGAGGTTGGGCAAGTCACTTAACCTTAGCTTGCCCCAATGTTCTCAACTGTCAAATGGGGACAGTAATGCCATCTACCTTTCTTACAAAGACCAGATGAGATAATGTTTGTAAAGTCCATAGCACAGTGCCTGACACATAGTAGGTGCTATAGAAATGTTAATTATATTTGTATTATTATACAGGTATATGTGTATTATTGTTATTATTATTATTTTCTAAGAGCAACTGTGAGTAACCCTGTAAGTCTAGACTGTAGAGTACATGCAGGTTACAGAGGAAAATGGAGGACTGGTTGTAAAGAGCTTTAAATACGAGAGAGAGAATTTCTATTTGAAACTAGAGATATAACCCCTGGAGTTTATTGAGTACGATGATGGCCTGGTTAGACTTGCATTTTAGGCAAACCCCTTTGGCAGCAGTGTGGAGGGAGGCTTGAGGCAGGGAGGTCAGGGAGGAGTCTTACCCCCTGCCCTCAGACCAAGGCTTCTCAACTGCCGCTCATGGAATCAGCATTCTCACTCTTGGCTTTCCATGTCAGTGTTCACATGGGGAAGGGAGGGAAGGCTGCTGGCTGCTCAGGGCAGCCTCCCATACAGCTCTGTGGCTTCTTCTTAGCATGACTCATCATCCTCTGGATTCTCCCTCCAGGCAGGGGAGTCTAGTCCACACTGAGCCATCCATGGAGCTGAGCCATAAAGGGGACATTCCTCACTCTTAACCTTAAGTTCCCACTCATCCCAGGGTCCTAAAGCCCACCAGACTTCCAAATGCCCACTTCTTTCATCACTGCTGCCTCAGTCCTACAGCTCTTTTCATCTCTTTTCAGCACTTGGGCTGACCATGAGGTCAAGGCCATCCTGAAGCTTGGAGCTCATGCTTGTCATGTAGGGCATAAATATTGAAACCCAGTTACACAGGTTCCTGTTTTTGGGGGGAGGATCTACATTTGGCATGGACGGGTATTATCACAGAAGGAGAGAGCAGCTTCCTCACCAGAGAGATGATTTTTACTTAGAGGGAGGGGCATGGAGAAAAGAGGGAATAGTCATCTCCAGTGTTATAACTTGGTGGTCCTGGTTTCCCAAACTCTAGCCTGTCACCCTTGAAATTGACAATCATCTGCCTGCTTTACCCTGAGAACACATATATAACACTTGCAGTTGGTATGTATATGGGGCAGCTTTGGCCTCAAGACCATATGTGGCCCTCTAGGTTCCCAAGTGCAGCCCTTGAATCTAAACTTCACAGAACAAATCCCCATAATAAAAGCATTTATTCTGTAAAACTCGGACTCAGTCAAAAAGCCACACCCAAGGACTTAGAAGGCCACATATGACCTGTAGGCCACACGTTCTTCACACACACACACACACACACACACACATTCTCTCCTCTACGTGTATACATACATACACACACACACACACACACACACACACACACATATATATATATATATGTATGTATGTATGTATGTATAATGAGGCAAAAGTCACTATATACTTCTAGGTAATTCAGGATGTGAGCTGGAATCCTCATCTTATATTGTTTTAATCACTGCTGTGAACATCTAATTATTATAGTGAATGTAGCGGCTTTGGCTTCACAGTTATTTCATTTCAGCAAATACATTGACTTCATGCTATGTGCAGAGCCCCCTGAAGCTCAAAAGAAATTAAAAAGATGAGACACAGGGAGCGGAGTCAAGATTGTGGAATAGAAACAGGATTTCCTTGGGGCTGTGGCTTCCATCTCCCCCAATTCATGTAAAATGTGACTCTGAACAAACTTTAGAGCTACAAAACCCACAAAATGACACAGAGAAGCTAACCTTCCACTGAAGACAGCCTGGCAGGCTGGCACCAAGTGGCCAGCTCAGTGCTCTGGGAACCAAGTCCAGGCCTGTTTGAGCCTGAGGTCTTAGCCCCAGGGCTGCCTGACCAAGCCACTGACTGGAAGTACTTCAGATCACCAGCAGCTGTGGCAGTTTCCAGAATTATCAACCCATAGATGCTAACAACAAAGTGAGAGGTCAGTGCAGTGTGGACTTTGGAATCCAGTACTTTGGGAGTGCAGTCAGCCTTTATCTCCTGGAGGGAGAAGCCACTGAGGCACAGCGGCCCTGCAGCTGCTGCCATGTGGCAGCTTCAGCTCCTGGCCTACAGATTGTAGGGGGACCAAGCAACCAGTCTGAGGGGTAATCCCTCTTGTTTTACCCTGCTTGGATCTGGATTGCAGTCTAGGGTAGAGGTCCTCAGGTGTGTGACCAGCTTACTAGAGAGTGTGGAGGCTTCAGAGAGGGCACCCAACTAATACCTTCAGCAGCTAAGAAAACCCCAGCATTTGGGATAAAGCTCCCCTTTCTGGTAGCAGAGTCCTACATTGACAAAAAGCCCCAAAGTCAAGTAATTGAGTGGCAACATGAGCAAACAAGGGAAGCAGAGCACACAAAAGAATCCAACATTAGACTCCTATTTTGGGGACAAAAAGGATCAAAATATGGAACAAGAGGAAGACAGTGAAGTCAGAACTCCTGCACCAAAAGCTTCCAAGAAAAATATGAGCTGGTTACAGGCCATAGAGGAGCTTAAAAGGGATTTTGAAAACCAAATAAGAGAAGTGGAGGAAAAATTGGGAAGAGAAATGAGAATGATGCAAGAAAATGATGAACTGAGAGTCAACAACCTGACTGAAAAAAATAACACCTTAAAAAATTGACTAGGGGGCGGAGCCAAGATGGCGGAGTAGAAACAGCATGTCCAAGCCACTCCCCACCCCCAAACTACCTCCAAACTATGTAAAAGGGGACTCTGAACAACTTCTGGAGCCCCAGCACCCACAGAATGACACAGAGAAGCTAACCTCCTACTGAGGAAAGCCCAGCAACCCTGCAGGAAGGACCAGCACA
This sequence comes from Gymnobelideus leadbeateri, assembly GCA_011680675.1. Lineage (NCBI taxonomy): Eukaryota > Metazoa > Chordata > Mammalia > Diprotodontia > Petauridae > Gymnobelideus > Gymnobelideus leadbeateri. Next base: position 825,085 of record WOXC01007789.1, on the reverse strand, counting down.
GCGCGCAGCGCCCGGGGAGCCAAGCACAGGTCCGCCTGAGTTGTGGTTTTAGCCCCAGGGCAGCAGAATCCACTGATCACCTCCTGAAAAAAATCCCAAAAAGAAAACTCCTAGGAATATTATAGCCAAGTTCCAGAATTCCCAGATCAAGGAGAAAATATTACAAGCAGCCAGGAAAAAACAATTTGAATATTGTGGAAACAGAATCAGGATAATACAGGATTTGGCAGCTTCTACACTGAGCAATCAAAGGGCCTGGATTATGAAATCCAAGAGGTTAAAGGAGCTGGGATTAAAACCAAGAATCACCTGCCCAGCAAATTTGAGTATCATGTTTTAGGGGAAAATATGGTCATTCAGTGGAATAGAGGACTTTCAAGCATTCTTGATGAAAAAAACAGAGTTCAATAGAAAATTTGTCATTCAGATACAAGAAGCAAGAGAAGCATGAGAAGGTAAACAGGGAAAAGAAATCATAAGGAACTTATTAAAGTCGAACTATTTACCTTCTGATATGGAAAAACCATAACTGTAACTTATGAAATTTTTCTCAGTATGAGAATAGTTGAAGGGAATAGAAATGTGTGTGTATGTCTATATAGGAGGGTATATAGGCATATGAATACATATGTGTATAGGTATACATAGATAGAGGGCACAGCACCAATTTAATAGGAAGGGATGATACTTAAAAGATGAAATTAAGAGGTGAGAGAAATATAATGAGAGGAGATGGGGAGAGACAGAATGGGGTGTAAACTATCTCATATAGAAGAGGTAAGGGAAAATGGTTACAATGGAGGGGAAGAATAGGAAGCCAAAAGGGAATGGGTAAAACTTAATCTCATTGAATTTGACTTAGGGAGGGAATGATATACACACTAAATAGGGTATCTCACCCTACAGGAGAATAGGGGGGAAGGGAATGAGAGAGGGGATGATGGAAGGGAGGGCAGGCTGGGAGGGAGGGAAGTTCGGAAAAGATGAGACACAATTCCTGTCTTATAGAGTCACACACTTAAATGCCAAATACTTATACACAAACACAAAAAAATGCATTTCTATTAGTGCTAATCCAAGTCTTAGGAACCAAATTTATCTCATTAATATCATATCCTTTTTTTTTCTTCTTTCTCCAGAATCAACTTATCGGCATCAAGCAACAATTGATGATGAAGTTCTTTCCGTGGACATACTAGACACAGCTGGTCAGGTAGGTAAGGGGTTCTATTAAAATGTGTTCTGGATTAGGCTCTGAGAGAAACAAAACTAGGATCCTAGATGAAATCATGAAATGAGGATGGGTCTGTATAGCCTGGGAAATATAAATAAGTACTCTAGTATAACTATCAAAACTGAGCACTTATATGGGAGCCTGGATTGATGACCAAAGAAGTGCTTTGCCCAAACTATGTAGGCATTTAATATATTACCACTCCTGTGATAGTCTGTACTGCCAGTACAATTCAGTTCAATAGTTGTTAAGTGCATAAATTATGCAAGTTGAAGGTACTTGATCTTGAAGGTACTGATCAAGGTACGTGATGCCAAGGGAAAAAATGACAGTCCTTGCTAGGAATTCAAAGAGCTTAGGGTCTGCTAAAGGAGGCTACAGCATGCACATTTTCCATTGCTCTTAGGCAATTTTACAAACACTCTGTTTCTTAGCTACCCTCTGGTGTTCCTGCCACACCCTGCTCTGTCTCTGTCTCTCTCCTTTCTCCCTCTCTCTCTCTCTCTCTCTCTCTCTCTCTCTCTCTCTCTCTCTCTCTCTCACACACACACACACACACACACACACACACACACACACACACTATAATTCTATATTTGTTGGGACATAAACTTTTAAAAGACAAATAAAATTCTGACTCCTCCCTCAGTCAAATAGGAGGGAGGTTTCATATAAAACATGAATGAAAAAGATTTACCAAGCACTTACCACATATAGACACTGTGCTACACCTGATGATGCAAACAAAAGTGAAGACAGGTGCTACCCACGAGGGGCTTCCATTCCAGAATGAAAAGACAACACATAAAGGTCTCAGTGGCCCTGAAGAGGTATTTTTGGTTTGGAAAGTTTCAAAAACGGTGAGTAGAAGTGTAGGGAAGTTAATTGACACACCCTTTCTAGTAATAACAAGACCAGTACTGATTTGGTCATGATTGCTGACGGGGAAATCTAGAGGGAGGGGTGCAGAGGGAACACAAACAGAAGTATGGCCTCTAATGAGGAAACAGCTGAGGAGGAAAGTATGGCCTGCCACATGAGGCTGGTGAGTGGAGCAGGACCTCCAGAGTGGGTGTCCCTGAGCTGGAAGGGTGTGGCATGGTGACTAATATTAAACTACCATGGTTCTACTATCCAGGCTATCCGAGAAAGTCCATCAAAGAATGCATTACTGGAATGACTTTAGACTTGCAAAGCTGTGCAGCATTCAACAGGTGATACTAAGTAAGGAAAGACATTATAGGCTACCCTTAATGCTATTATCTTCAAGCTCATTGTTATTTCTCTGTCAACAGGAGGATGCTATTCAGAGGGAAGGACACGTGAGATGGGGCGAAGGCTTTGTGCTGGTCTATGACATTACTGACCGGGGAAGCTTCGAGGATGTGCTCCCACTTAAGAACTTGCTGGATGAGATCAAAAAACCTAAGAATGTGACTCTGATCTTAGTAGGAAATAAAGCTGACCTAGACCATTCTAGGCAAGTTAGTACCGAAGAAGGAGAGAAGCTGGCCACTGACCTGGCTTGTGCATTTTATGAGTGTTCAGCTTGTACCGGAGAAGGGAATATCACCGAAGTTTTCTATGAATTGTGCCGGGAGGTCCGGCGTCGGAAGATGGTCCAGGGCAAGACAAGGAGGCGAAGCTCTACCACACATGTCAAGCAGGCAATTAACAAGATGCTCACCAAAATCAGCAGTTAAAGGCCTATGTTTCCTGGGGAATTCATGCTACAGCAGGGTTGGCTATTTGAAAATGCAAACCAAATGACCAAATGGTTGTTTCTTTCTCTCTCTCTCTCCTCCATCCACCTCTCCCCTTTCTCCTCCCCACTTATTCTTTCCCCTCTGAAAAAAGAAAGTACACTATCACCTCTTGGCAAAGGGGGAAATTCTATCCCCTAGGCTCATATACTTCAGTTATTACAGTGTGATTATGCTTATAAGGTTTTCAGCTTTTCTATTTGCATATAGTACATTCTGAAGACATCACCTTGTTTTAGGATATGGCCAGTACGAATAGGATTGGATATCTTTCAGAAATTCACTTCACATTAGGACTGTTCTGTGACTGGAGTCCATCCAAAGGTATTTCTCCTCTTTCCAAAGTAGAACTTGATTTCCATTTGTAGAGTGGGTTCTATCATCACCTGACTGACTCAAGATCTTTTTTCCATGGATACACTGTATGAACAGCTGTGTAAAGATCAAGATGAATAAAACAAGATCCCTCATTCCAGGTCAGAGAACATTGCTCAGCTCTTTTTTTCCTATACCCAAAATAGGGATAAAATGTACCATAACTGAAAACCTATCAGACCCTTCTTCACTGATGCACTACCCCCAAAACAACATTCTTACTGTTCTCTTGTCCCCCACCTCATTAAACTGAAAGTTTAGAGTAATTGATATGAGGAAGTACTGTTTTTCATATCCAAAATTTGTCTTCTTTCTACTTTCTTGAAAATATGCAGCCAATTGACACTTGCAGTAGACATCCATTTCCTCATGAGAAAAACAAAATATGAGTATGAAGCTAGAAAAATCTTTCCTTTGAAGATTGCTATGCAAATAAATTAATTTTAAAAATATAGCAAGGGATATCTGTAGTGGCTATGGGATTACACAGACTGAGAAATTTGAGACAATATAGACAGAAAAAAGTATAGCAAATAAAAAGTATTTAGGAGCCCAGATTAGCTATAAATTGACTATCTGTAATTCTAAATGACTCCCAGTTAAACTAAATCTGATACATCTTCTACTTTAAATATCTTTATTTTAGACCTGGTAGGTCAGAAGTCTTGTGACCATTTATTTCCAAAGTACATTATTTGTAAGAATCAGAAGGAATATAAAACCTTGGAAATGGTAGTAGTTCCTTGTACGTTTTTGCAAGTAATAATGCCAGTAAAGCCATACTCTGACATGTACATTATCATCTTACCTGTGGGTTCTCCAAGCTATTGCCTTCAGAGTATAAGCTGTCAGGTTCATCCAAGCTAGAGAGACTTCTAATACTGGACAGATGTTAGATTTTCTCCCATGGTCTCAGTCTAACTAAATTCAGAGAAGCCCACTCTCAGAAGTTGATGATTAATTTTTTTGCTATGGCAAATCATAAAACCATATTTTAAGATGTAGAGGGTCTGAGAGGCATTTAAGTATGCCTGAGCATATATAAAAATGAATTTTCAATAGGCAGGGTAGTGATTATCAATGCTTGTATGAGGATTAATGGTTTAGAAGGCAATTCCAAAATAACCAGGAAGTGGGGGAGGAGGAGAAAGAGAGATAAGAGAACTCCTTATTCACATAACTGTTTCAGTGATTATAGTATATAAAAGAAATTTTGAAATGTCATCTAAATGATCACTTATTCCTTGTGATACTAAAAATATTTTAAACTTGAACCATGAAGCTGTATTATTTTATGTGCAGTTGTATTTGAAAAATTTCTAGCAGTGATCCATACCTTGATCTTCATTTACAACGATTTCAGAAAAGCCATCTGATAATTTGTGTTTTCATTTAAGTTGGAGGGATGCCTTTAAAAAGAAAAGAAACAACCTTATCTTACTGTAGCTAATAAAAATCCCCTTTTCTTTTGATCAAATTTAATTTAGAGGTTGTCTTCAGAGATTCTTAGAGAAGATGACTACCCTATAGCAGTAGGGGGAAGTAATAAAATCCCCAGGGAAAGCAATATGACTCCTTTGGGCAGACTTTTACTAGCCATCAATGCTGATATTAATACTAGATACTTCATATAGTGTTTTAAAGTTTGAAAACTGCTTCACATACACTTTTTTTATTTGAGCTTCAAAGCAGTCCTTTGAGGTAGGTACCAAAAGTATTGTTATCCCCAGTTTCCAGAGGGCGAAACTGAGGCTCAGATAGGGATGATGATTTGCCCATGGTCACATAGCTAGTTGAGGTTGGATTGGAGCCCAAGTGTTCCCGTTTCTAAATCCAGCACTCAGCCCACTGTGGGAAGCTTGTTCATTACAGTCATTAGCAAAGATTGATGAAGAACATGTCTGGGGAGCAAGCATGTGACAGAAATCTAGGCACTTATAAATAAGTGACTTTTCTCATGTCTTTCATCTATGTTTAAAGGTAGATTGTTGATGCTATGCTTGGGTTGATAATAGAACAGAAAACTAGGTTACAGCTTTTGGACGTGTTTACAACATGCTTTCATTCTAACATTTCTTACTTGATTGACTCAAGAGGAAGTGAGAAAACACCAAAGAGTCAAAAGGGCAAAATTAAAAATGATGCTAAACATCTTCCCTCTCTACAGGGCACATGGATACATTAAAAAAAAAAAAAACAGCCTGTGATCTCGCTGGTATAAGGAGCTTTCTCTCTTAATGAAATAGGCACCTTCTCTGCAACTTCTAGTCTGAGAAAAGTTGCCTGGATCACCAAGAGGTTAAGTGATGTAATGAGACAGTCTCTACCGGGCAGAGGCGACCTTGGCCCCAGCTCTCCTAACTCCAGCCCAGCTCCCGCTACCCGTCAGTCCCCATTGCCTCTCAAGAGCACACAAATAATTCTTTTAAAAGAACACAAATAAATACAGTCAGATTTTGTTGTTTTCAATTCTGAAGCGATGTGGTTTCTGTTGCTGACACTTTCCCCTTTTGATCTTCATATGTTTCACAGTTTACTTGTGCAGATTGGATTTAATTTAGCACACATCATTTTGTTGTTGTTGTTTTTTAATCCCAGCAGTTTATAAATTTCTGCAAGACACTTTGCCTGTAAGGGATACAAAGTAATGAGGATATTTTATGAAAACCTGGACAAAATGGAATAGAGGGAAAGCATGATCTCGTTTTCCTCAGAATATTTTAGTAAACATTGAATGTTAAGGCCTCTTTGTTTCCCTGCTGCTATCTACCTGTAGAATATTTTTTGTGGTCATTTATACTGTCCACAGTATAGATGGGAGAAGTAGTGAGGACAAAGTAGATGACATTTTAGCATTTATAGCCCTACTAAGCTACTAGGTTGAAGAAGGAGGAGCTCTTGGCTAAAATAAGGTTCAGAAGTGATAATGGACCACATGGGCCATCCTATGATAAGGAAAATTACTAGATACATGTTATAAAAACATACAGGATTTTACAATGGGGTTTATTAATTATAAAAACCAGGTACTTTCAGCATAAAAAAAATCCATTTTATTCCAATTGGAAATTCATGTGAAATGAATTGATATGCCATTTGAATTCATATATCACATATCATAACTACAAACCTCCAACAGTGGTATGTACCCATTTGTCAGCAAACATGGAAGAATGGCCATTTCTTTCAGAGTAGAGGGACTCCTAAAGCTGTCAAGTTGGCAATGTCAGCATTAATTTAATTAGACCTCAGTTTTAAATAGTGGTAAGATATATTTTCACAGAGCTCTGGCTGAGATTCAGAATTTCCTATAGTTAACTAATTCATTCATGCTAGTGAGGTCCATTTGGATAAATGACATCCACAAATAAATTTGAAACTTCATTTGATCCAGTAATCTTATATACATTCTTACAGACTCAGAAAAATTGAGGGGGCAAATGGGGGAGGCAAAGAGCAAAACTGTCTAATTCTTCCCTCTTGCTTTTTCCTGATTTTTCACCTTTGGTGAAAGTGGTAAAAGAAGATAAAGTCCCAAAAGAGGGATGAGGGGAAGAGAAAGAAGAGGATAGCAACAGGGAAGAGGGGAAGCCAAAGTACTGTATATGCAACAGCTTTAATCCATGAGCATTTAGTAAGCATTTATTGTGTAGCAGGTGTTGTGCTTTTTGCTGGGGATTCAAATACAAGAAAAGGAGCAATCCCCACTCTCAAAGAATTTAATAATCAATGCATGAATAATTGGAGTTAGCTATACCACTCAGTCCAGTGCTGTATGTCCATTAACCTATACTCTCAAAGTAAGAGATGAGAGGGGTGTGTGTTTAAGAATTCATTAGGTTCTTTTTTAAACCTTTAATTACTCTTTACTGAAATAAATGAGTCATTTCTTCCAGTTATACCCCCAAATCTAAAAATTCTGGCACTTTATTTTAGAGGAAAATGTCCATATCTTTTATGTTTATGTATATATTTACGTATATGTGTGTGTATATACACACATATATAAATGCATAGATATATGTATAAACCATTTAAGGTTGAAGCTTTGATTCACCAATGCATTTTGAAATTTTGGTGTAATTAACTTATTTTATTTGAAATACTGAGATTATAATAAAATATCATTTTCACACATACTGTGGTGTCTTTAGTATTCTTTCTCCTGATCATATTGGTACATCATCTTGGTAAAGAATAACAATTTCAGAGTAAGAAGGAGCCTCAGAAATTTAGTCCAACCCGTACCTAAAAATGAATCCCTTCAACAACATACCCAGCCAGTATTCTTCTGTGTGGAATTTAAAGCCCTGGCTTAGCCTGCCTTTCCACCTTTATTATGTGTCCCTCTGCTTTATGCACTCTGCCCTCCAGCCAAATTTACTTATTATTCTGCAGATTCAACATTCGAACCTATTATCTCTACATATCTTTGCACAAGAATTCCCCTCCAAGCCTGGAAGGAACTCCTTCCCAAAATCCTTACTGTCCTTCAAAGCTTAGCTCACAAGCCACCTCCTACAATGAGACCTTACCTGATATCCCCAGCTGCAATAGCCTCTCCTACCAAAAAAATAATAACCTGTTATTACATGTATATCATATATTTTTATCATATAATATATATATTTTTTAATATGCTTGTATATGTACCTGTCACCTCTCCTTGCCCATTACATTGTCTTAGAACCTGTATTAACAGGGAGATAATAGTGGACTATCATCTGTGATTCCTCAGAGTGCACCTGAGAGAAGAACTGTTCATACCCTGCATCACATAAAAACACATAGCCTATCTTACTACACATTAGAACATTGGGGAAAGGAGTTCAGGAGGAAGGGGAGGTATAACGTTAATGGAATATGAAGATCTCCCTGTCCACTAATAGGCCTATTTGACCACATGTCCCCTTTTCCCTTGGAATAGGAGCCGTGTTCCCGGGTTTAAAGGTACACAGGTATTTCAACCACAGCTGTGATACATTCTGAGTCACATAGGGCCCATTGGGGGAGGAGCTTACCTAAGGAGGAGCTTGTGTAGGGGGAGGCTTGCTTACAGGAAGGCTTTCACACCTTTTGGTACTAAGCTAATTAGACACTGAGTCAGGAGGGTTGTGATGCCTTCTGACTCTGAGACTATTAGCTGAAAGTGTATATATATATATTCTGAGGTGAGATTTTGCTTTGGGGGCTGGCTTACTACTCAGATGTTGGTGCTTCCCTGGTCTGGTGATGTATGTAGATAGTTGTATTATTTTGTCCAGATAGCTGGAGCCCTGTCTGTTGGATTCTTTCTTGGACACTCACTTCTTTCTACTTTTCTGTACTTAGATGTCTGCTAATTAAAGTAAGATAGCCCCTTTAAAGCTGTCTTTCCTTAGCAGGCTGTCCTGGCTGTGCTAGGGTGCTTGCTAATACAGGAGAGGAGACTAACCACTAGTTAGGGATCAAGACAGACTTCCTCAGGAAAAAGGTGTTTGAACTGAGTTTGAAGAAAGAAAGGAATGCAACGAAATAGAATTAAGTAGAGAGTATATTCCAGACATGAAGGACAACCTACACAAAGACACACAGACAAGAAATGGTAAGTCATATACAGGCTAGCACTAGAATTAGAACGAATAAGGAAAATAGTGTGCAGTAAGCCTCGATGGGAGTCAAGTTGTGAAGGGCTGTGAAGTTTAAAAGACACTTTATCCTAGAGCTTGTGTTTATCTTAGAGTTTGGTTTTTAGCCTAGAGTTTCCTTCATGCCTTCCCATCTCCAGTGTCTTTTCCCATGCCTACTTTTTTTTTTAAATAACTGAATATCTTTATTTTAAAATACAAACAACTGTCTTCTTTCTTCTTCCTTTGGCTTTTAACTATTAAAAGATATTGTAAAGAATTCTGATTTTGACTTTTAAAAATGATGCAGGCCAAAAACACGCCATTTCTGCAGTAGAAGTTTAAACAAAATAGCTATTTTTAAAAATACCTTACATTTATGTAATACTTTTTGTTTACAAAGTAATTTCACATTCATTCTTTTGTTTGATCCTTCCAACAACCCTATTTCCTAGGTGGAGTAGGAACTTCAAAAAACATTTTATTATTATCTTTTATTTTTAATATCACCTTCATTTCCAAATATATCCATTTTTTCTCCCCTACCCAATGGACTATCCCTTATAACAATGAATTTTAAAAGGAAAGAGAAATGAAATAGTTTAGCAAAACTAATTTCAGTTGTCTGGCAAACTCTGTCCCAATTCTGAAAAAAAAAATGAGGTATATTTTTTTCAACTGTTCTCCAGAGTAAAATTTCTTTATCATCATTAGACTGTAAGCTTCTTGAGAGCAGGGGATGTCCTTTGCCTTTTTTCCTATGCCTCGAACTTAGCATAACAAAGCAGGTGCTTAATAAATGTTCATTGATTGATCATCATAATTGCAGAGTATCCAGTTCTGCTTTCTTGTTTTTTACTTTCTTTTTTTCTTTTCTTCTCTCCTTTTCCTTTACTTTCCTTTATTTTCTTAGGGAGCACAAGTAAGAAGTTCCCTCTATCTATGCATATTAGCACTTTCTCTGCAATATATCGTCTTAGACAGTTTCCTGTGGCACTAAGAAATTAAGTAGCTTACCCAGGGGTTGCCATATTCAATGTGTCCTACAGCAGCCTTGAAACCAGGTCTTCATGAGTCCAAAGCCCACTTCTATCTACGTTAGACATAACTGTCTATCATTTCTTATAGTGCAATAATATTCTATTACATTCTTGTACCACAGCTTGTTTATCCCCTACATTGTTATTTACCTGTGTGCTTTTGTAGTTTCCTTATGTACATACTTATTATTTCAATTAAACATCCTACTTTATTATGAACTTAACACAAATGTCTCAATATGCAAAGGACAAAAAAGATCAATAGAAATGACAAATGATTTCAAGCTACTTCCAGGAAGTAAGTGTCCATCCAAGGAAAGCAAAGGAATAGGAGAATAGACTTTTCTGAATAATCCTGAGTATGTTCAGAAGAGGAACTCAGTTACACAAGCAGATTTCCCTGCAGAATGTCTTTTTCTAATCTCTTGCTTTCATGGTTGCACATTACTCTTCCTGAGGTTTGGTGTTATTTTCCAGTACATGATAAGGATCAAAAAGGTCTGTAGCTTGATTTTGCAGGCACAAAATGGGATGATCCCCATCAAATACATGAAATGCCAGGACACAAGAGAGTTTTCTGAGGTTGGCAAACCACAGATGCTCTCTCACGTAATCTCAGAAAAACTGAGAAACCCACTAGATTAGGGGTGGGGAAGCTCCAGCCTTGAGTCCACATGTTGCCCTCTAGGTTCTTGGGTACAGCCTTTTGAGTCCAAGTTTTACAGAACAAATCCTTTTATTAGGGAGATTTGTTCTATGAAGTTTGGATCAAGGCAAAGGGATATGCTAGAGGATTTAGAGTGCCACATGAGGCCTCGAGGCCACAGGTTTCCCACCCCTGAACTAGACCAATTACCAAGTCTGGTACTGAATAGTTATATTTTCTTAACAGTATAGGGAAGCTTTTGATTATAGTATGGTTACATTTTGTCACAAAATTCTAGAATATCTCTGAGTTGATAACCTGCTTTTAATTCTGAGATTCATTTAGGTATATTTTGGCACTTGACATTAGAATAAAACCAATCCAATTTTATGCAAATGTAGTTGAGCATAGATGGGAAAACTTTCTTTGCATTTCTTCTTCCCTGAGTTTACCTGGAACAGTGCCCTCAGAAATCAAACCAGAGAGCTGAGAGGAAGTGCTTAGAGCTTAAAAAAAAAAACAAAAAACTGCAGTCTGATATTATAAAATGGCATGACAAATGAGGCACTTAAGAAGTCGTATTGGACCGTAACTGAATGCTGCCAGAGATATGGGAAGAGATAGTCACATGAAATCACCACGAGATGGACAGGCCCGACTGCTAAGGGCCACCTCTTGAGAGGGGAGTCACCTTGCATAGGTGCAGACTTTCTATCCCTCCCTCAGGTGTTTCAGGGTTAGAATGGTGACCATCCAGAAAAATGAGAAAGGTGGGCATGACTTGACTAAGCAGTGCCAAAGAAAAAGGGTTGGTAAACCTATAGTGGGAGGTCACAGGTCCTCAGGTGCCCTTCATAGGCCACCTGAGGTACCCAGGAATCATCAGATGTTTCCATAGGAATCAGAATGGGGCCATTGCTTGGACCCTTGCACTTCCGTGTGAAATGCCCCCCCCCCCTTTATGATCATGATATTCAGAGGAGGAATGGATAAGCTGAATGAAATGAATTCTCCTTTGCTAAAACCTTCTAGGAACAAGAAATCATTTGCAAATATTGCAGACCTAAGTGTCCCAAGCATTCCCCCAGCAAAAGTAACTGTGACATTAGTCATTAACGTGATGACTGCCACTAGACTTTCAGATGGAGCAGCTGATTGGGGAGTCTCAGTAGTACATCCCATTATTTTTCAATTTCTTACAATATAGGTAATCTTACCATGAGTTATAAATTCTTTCCTTTTAAGGTTACATGAAACTAGAAGAGAAGTAAGAGTCTAATGGGAAAATGAAATGTATTGGGGGACTGGCCAGTGATAGGTGACTCACTGGATAGAATGTTAGGCCTAGAGTCAAGAAGACCTGAGTTCTAATACAGCCCCTGACACTTACTAGCTGTGTGACCCTGGGCCAGTCACTTAACCTGTTTGCCTCAGTTTTCTCAACTGTAAAATAAGGATACCTGCCTTCCAGGATATTTGTAAAGCACACAGCATAGTGTCTAGTACGTAGGAGATGTGTAAATGTTAGCTATTATATTATCATTAGCTCACTCCCTAGGAAGGTGCAGCATGCTCTACCTGAGGGCCTCCCCACTGTGGAGGCTGAGTGAAGCTGCATCTTGAGGTTCACTATGTACTGGAAAGCCCCACCTCCCCAATTCATGACCATTCTATGGCTGTTTCTTCCGTCAGTACTTCATGAAAAGGAGCTCTTCTGTTGGTTGGCTAAGCTGGAAATGATATGCATACAAAAAGCCCCAGTAGAGAAACTCCCCCTCTTTGTCCCTTGCTTGTCACGAAGTAGGAGGTTAAATCTCTGGAGGGACAGTGTGTGTAGTAATGGTGGTATGGGGTGCATTCATGCCAGCTAGAGAGTGTTAAGTTCCTCTGATATCTGGAATGGGATGCTTCCTGTGCATCTTCTTTACTTTGGTACAGGAACTAACCTTGTAACTTTAAAAGGTTGGAGCAGCAGAGGTCCAGTCCTAGAAGGCCATATTAGAATTTGCCAGCAGCCAAGTTGGGGGGCAGAGGAGTGAGGGGAAAGCAGCTCTGAAGAGCAACTAGCCCAGCGAGAGACCAACCAGGCAGATAAACAGGGTCTTACAGTACTGTGTGCAGTGGCCAGACATTCTTCGTACATTTATGTGCTCATTTCTGACTCAGCAGACACCCCAGTGATCTTTTCTTCACCACCCAGCAAGCACAAAAGAAATGACCTCAGAATACCTGCACACGCTTTGGAGTGGAGAGCAGGCCCTGCCATCTCATACCAGCGTGAACCCAAGTCCTTCACATTGGGAGGCAAGGGTACATGAGGCAGTGCCCACTGTGATTGCTGCTAAGGACTGGGTTCTTGTTGGCCAGTCCACCATTGCAGAAACACACACCGGATTTGGAAATGGCCCCAGATGAGGGGTGGGCAACAGTGTGACGAGCTAAGCTGGTTTTGTGATAGGTCTATAAACTCTTACATGTAAAGGATTCTTTTACATTTTAAAACTCCACCCTGAGACTTAATGAACAGGTACCAAGATAAGAAGAAGACTTTGTTACAGTTTTAGAACAAGTTCCTGACTCTTTTACTAGACAGATGGAGAGGGAAATTCTGAGCCTCTTCCACCTTCCTTTGGGATAGAATTAAGTCCTTTTATCTCATGTACACCCATTTTGTTGTTGTTTTTTAATCATTTCAGCCTTGTCTGACTCTTTGTGATCCCTTTCTTGGAGTTTTCTTGGCAGAGATGCTAGAGGGGTTTGCCATTTCCTTCTCCAACTCATTTTATAGAAGAGGAAACTGAGGCAAACAGAGTTAAGTGACTTGTCCAGGGTCACATAGCTAGTAAGTGTCTGAGGCCAGATTTGAATGCAGATCTTCCTGACTTCAGGCCCTAGCCCTCTATCCACTATGCCACCTAGATGTCCTCAACAACAAAATATGTGGGATAATTATCAGCATCTCTATGTATGTAACATACATTGGATAGGAAGAAAATGCCATTTTTGGTACATTCTACTTGGAAATGAAGACCAAGTACTATAGACAACTGTTGTAGTAGTTCTGCCACTTATCACTGACCCACAGGGCCTGGTCTTCAAGAAATTATACTGTACCTCAAACTTCTCATATTACATGCTATAAATTTTAATAAAAATGGGTGCTATAGAGTGGTTGGACTGAAGGAGTATGCAGCTTCCTCATATTCCTTGCTGCTACACTGAGTAACCTAAGAAAGGCTGGTGAATGTTTTCTTTTGGTGGGAAAGCTTTTCAAAAGTACCTTGAATATCTATAAACAATGCCATGCCTATTTGAAATTTATATTCAAATTAAATAAACTGTTTTGAGAATGATGCTCTTGGGAGTTTACCAAGAATGATGTCTTAGTAGTTAAATAAAAGGGTGTTAACTATCTCCATCTTGCATGAACTGGAAAACAGTTACTCAGAAATCAGTGTGGTGCAGTGAAAAGAGGCTTCTTATATTTTGAGTCTTAGAACCTGAGTTCAAATCCAGAACTGTTACTGTGTGACCTTGCCCAAAGTGTTTGATCTCTCTGGGCCTCAGTTCCCTTATATGTAAAATGAGAGATTTGTATTAGATGATCTCCAAAGTACCCTCAAGTTCTTAAGTCTGTGGTCCTGGCATCCTAACGTACATTGCACAGAGAGGTTTCCAAACTTCCAGAGGAGACAGAAGAGAACAGATTCGCCATTTAGATTTTTTTTTTAAAGTCTGGGGAAGAAAGAAAAGTTCATTTAATACAATAACAAGACATTTTTCTTGTCAGAGATTAAAATTTCTTTAACTTTGGGCAGCCATTTATTGAACAATCAAGCTAATGAACCTAGCTGATTCATTTGTAGTCATGTATTCCCATTTAAGGAAAAGAAAACGGGGACCAGAAAAATTAAATTATTTGCTCAAAATCAATTACTACTATTTAATATCTCCTAAAACATTGGTTGCTAATTTTCATTTTATGTGTCTATGTGAGGAAGAGTACTCACTAAAGTTAACTTGAAAAGGCTACAAGACAAGACTAAAGTAGAGGGAGTGTTGCATTATTTTCTGTTTGCAGATGATTATGCAGCCTCTGAAGCTGAGATACAACAAAGTATGGATCACCCTCTGCTGCTTGTGCTAATTTTGGCCTAACAATTAACACCAAGAAAACACAAGTGCTCCATCAACCACTGTAATGGAAATGCAGATTTAAAGATCTTCCCTGCCCCTAGGCCCTTTGATTGGCTTAAGAGACTTTGATTGGCTTTAAGAGACTCTGAAAACCTTCCTTGATTTGAAAATATGCTCTGCCTCCTAATAGGCTGAATGTGGTCACATGGAGCCTGTGGTGGGAGGCTTGGTTTTCAGGAATGAGCACACCTTGATGCTGTGTGATTGGGCAGTGGATCAAAAGGGTGGTTACATTCTCTGAGCCCAGAGAAGGCTATATAAGCCCTGAGGAGAGGCTTTGCTTTGGGGCTCACTTTGAGAAGTGTTGTGTGATTTGACCAGATGAGACTCTGGGAAGCCGTTGTTGAGAGCCCCCCGGCTTTGAAAACCCAGATGTTGATGCTTCCCTCTCTGGTAACTGTGATTTGGTATTGATATAATGGTTGGACAGTTTGGAAGCCTGTCTGTTTGATCTGTAAGTTCTGTAACTCTGAAGTTCGGGGTGCTGACCTTTTCCCCCTGAACTAGGTAATATATGTTTGTTTGATTAAAGTAAGCTTGTTAACCCAATTTGAGTTGCTTTCCTTTTGAAAAGCAGATCTAAGAACCTGTGTTGGCAGTCACCCTGGGGATATTGGGGTGCTTGGCGCTACAACCACCACCACACTATCCATATAGGGAACCATCAGTTACAGCCAGTGGAGAAGTATTGAATGCTGTGGATAAGTTCACTTACCTTGAGAGTGTACTTTCCAGGGATGTACACATTGATAATGAGGTTGACACATGCATTGCCAGAGCTAGCTCAGTGTGTGGGAGGCTCCAAAGGAAAGTATGGGAGAAAAGAAGTATTAGACTGACTACCAAACTGAAGGTCTACAGAGCCATGGTGCTGACCTCATTGTTGTATGTCTATGAAACCTGGATAGTATACCAGTGCCATGCCAGGAAATGGAATTGCTTCCATTTGCATTGTCTTAGGAAGATTCTGAAGATTATCTGGCAGGAAAAGATGCCAGATACTGAAATCCTTTTTCAAACTCAACTGCCAAGCATTCAAACTCTGCTGCAGAGAGTACAAGTCCAATGGGCTGGCCACATTGTTTGAATGCAAAATGTATGCTTGCCAAAAAGACTATATTTTATGAAGAACTCACACAGGGCAAACATTCACATGGTTGTCAGAAGAAGCCATACAAGGACACTCTCAAGGTCTCTCTTAAAAACTCTGGAAGCACTTTGGGAGTGGAGCCAAGATGGTAGAGTAAAAGTAGGGACTTGTTTGAACTCTCCCCCAAACCTCTCCAAATACCTGTAAAAAATTACTCTGAACAAATCCTAGAGCAGTAGAACACACAAAATGACAGAATGAAATAAATTTCCAGCTCAAGACAACCTGAAAGGTTGACAGGAAAGGTCTGTTGCACCATTCTGAGAGAACTGTATAGTCCATCATGGGCCACACCAGCACAGATGAGTCAGAGCAGGCCTCAGGGGACTGAATCACTGGCAGCTATGGCCGTTTCCAGACTTCTCAACCCACAAATGCCAAAGACAACTTAGAAGGTCAGTAGAAAAGGTCTGTATGACCTGGGTGAGAGAAGAGCACAGTCTAACCACAGCTGCAAGGCAGAGAGAGGAGCATGGTCAGGCCCCAGTCCTGGAATGGTGAAAGTGGTAGCAGTGGTAGCAGCAGCAGCTACTTTTGGAGCTCTTGGCCCACAGAGAGTGGGGGATCAAGCAGCCGATCAGAGGGGGATTGAAAAGATGTCTTTGCTGGCACTGAGGCAGGATTCTCTTGCTATGCCCTTGCTTCCATCTGGGTCACAATCCTGGATGGTGATCCTGGGACAAGAAGGAGTGCTGGCATGGCAGAGCCTGTGGTGGTGATAAAGAGGGAATCACAGAAGATCACAAGGCAGAAAAGAGTGCTTGTGCTTGGTCACCCACAGGCCAGAGGACAGTCCAGGAGAGGAGTAAACACCTCTTAATCATACCACCTTAGAAGAACTGAAAACTTACAGGTTCCTAGAAGTATCTCTGAAAACAGGTACACAAAACTCCTGAAGCTTGAGACTGTATGCCTTCCACAATGGAAGCAGAGACCTACCATAACAAAGAGCTTAAAAGTTAAGTAATTGACTGGAGAAATAAGCAAACAGTGTAAAAAACTCAAGCTATAGAATCTTACTTTGGTGACAAAGATCAAAACATACGACCAGAAGAAGACCACAAAGTCAAAGCTCCTGCATCTGTAGCTGCAACATAATAGTCATAGCACCAATAGCAACTATGAATATATCAGCATAGTTTTGAATCACAAAATATAACAGACGCTGAATGTAAAAAACAGAAGTAAAACATTTATTCAAATACCAGAAACCCAAATATCAACACTAGAAAACCAAATTCATTATAGCAACAAAGAAATCTATATACAATAACATTGCAGAGAACAAGATCATCCCAAAGCCTTCCCACAAACAAACACTCACAAGCCCAGATCCTTGTCTATGTCCTCTCTCTCTTCCAGCTCTAGCTGCTCAAACTCCCAGTTTCCTCTGGACTCTGCTCTACTTTTTCAGCAAACTCCTCCCACCACAGGCCCTATGTGATTATATTTGGCCTATTAAGGGACAGGGAAGATCTTCAAATTCTATTAGACCTATTAAGGGGCAGGGAAGATCTTCAGATTCCCATTACCATTACAATATCCAAAGCCTCCGAGAAAAATATGAATTGGTCACAGACCATGGACGAGCTCAAAAAGAATTTTGAAAATCACATAAGAGAAGTAGAGGAAAAAATGGGAAGAGAAATGAGAGTGATGCAAGAAAATCATGAAAAACAAGACAACAGCTTATTAAAGAAGACCCCCAAAAATGTTGAAGAAAATAACACCATAAAATATAGACTAGCTCAAATAGCAAAAGAGATCCAAAAAGCCAATGAGGAGATGAATGCCTTAAAAAGTAGAATTGGCCAAATGGAAAAGGAAGTCCAAAAGGTCACTGAAGAAAATAATTCCTTAAAATTTAGAATGCAGCAAAAGGAAACTAATGACACTATAAGAAATCAAGAAATTATAAAAACAAAACCAAAAGAATTAAAAATAGAAGACAATGTGAATTATCTCATTGGAAAAACAGCTGACCTAGAAAATAGATCCAGGAGAGATAATTTAAAAATTATTGGACTACCTGAGAGCCATAATAAAAAAAAAGCCTAGACATCATCTTTCAAGAAATTATCCAAATCTTGCCTCAGACACTTAACACAAAAACTAGGCATGTGACCTTGGGCAAGTCACTTAACCCCAATTGCCCTCTAAAAACCAAAAAAAAAAAATATTCTAAAACCAAGAGTGAAAGAGAAATTGAAAGAATCCACTGATCACCTACTGAAAGAGATCCCAAAATGAAAACTCCCAGGAATATTATAGCCAAATTCCAGAGTTCCCGGGTCAAGGAGAAAATATGGCAAGCATCCAGAAAGAAACAATTCAAATATGAGGAGCCACAGTCAGGATAACACAAGATCTAGCAGCTTCTATATTAAAGGATCAGGGAGCTTGGAATATGATATTCCAGAGGGCAAAGGAGCTAAAATTACAACCAAGAATCACCTATTCAGCAAAACTGAGCATAATAGGAAATGGGAAATGGGGGAAAATAAACATTCAATGAAAAAAAAGCACTTTCAAGCATTCTTGATGAAAAGACTAGAGCTAAATAGAAATTTGACTTTCAAACACAATACTCAAGAGAAACATGAAAAAGTAAATCATAAAGGACTTAAAGTTGAACTGTTTATATTCCTACTTGGAAAGATGATATTTGAGACCCTTTCTTAGTATTAAGGTAGTTGGAGGGAATATGTATGTATGGTATGTATGTGTGTGTGTGTGTGTGTGTGTGTGTGTGTGTGTGTGTGTGTGTGTGTGTGTGTGGCACAGGGTGAATTGACTATGAAGGAATGATATCTAAATAATAAAATTAAAGGGTGAGAAAAGAATATGCTGGGAGAAGGAGAAAGGGAGAGAGAGAATGGGATATATTATTTCACATAAAAGAGGCCAAAAAAGCTTTTACAGTGGAGGGAAAGAAAAGGGAGGTGAGAAGGAATGAGTGAACCTTACTCTCATCAGATTTGGATTGAGGAGGGAATAACATACAAACTCAATTGGGTATGGAAATCTATCTTACCCCACAGGAAAATAAGAAGGAAGGGGATAAAAGAGGAGGGGATGATGGAAGATAGGGCAAATGCGAGGGGGGGGGTGTAGGTGGGGAGAGGAAGGGGATAATCAGAAGCAAGTACTTTTTAGGGGGACAGGTTCAGAGGAGAGAATAGAATAAATAGGGGGTGGGATAGGATAAAAGGAAATATAGTTAGTCTTTTACAGCATGATTTATGGAAGTGTTTTGCATGATTACATGTGTATAATCTATATCTATATCAAATTACTTAATGAGGGTGGGTGGGGAGGGGGGAAGGGAGAGAATGTGGGACTCAAAGTTTTAAAAACAAATGTTAAAAATTGTTTTTACAGCACCCGGAAAATAAGATATACAGGCAATGGTATATAGAAATCTTGCCCTACAGAAAAATAAAAGGGAAGGGGATAAGAGAAGGGAGGGATGAGGGATGTTAGAAGTATGGACAGATTGGGGAATCTGCACAGAATGCACATCTTGGGGTGGGGGAAGGGGAGAGATGGGGAGAAAATTTGGAACTTAAAATCTTGTGGAAGTGAATTTGAAAACTAAAAGTAA
Organism: Gymnobelideus leadbeateri; assembly: GCA_011680675.1. Classification (NCBI taxonomy): domain Eukaryota; kingdom Metazoa; phylum Chordata; class Mammalia; order Diprotodontia; family Petauridae; genus Gymnobelideus; species Gymnobelideus leadbeateri. The sequence continues at coordinate 805,470 of WOXC01007789.1, read as the reverse complement.
ATTAATAAAAAATGAAGGAAAAAAAACCATTGAATTTGATTCTGTGATATGGGAGACATTGGCACAGGACCACTAAGCATGGTGTGACCACATCAGAGAAGTGCTGTACTCTATAAGCAAAGCGGAATTGAAATAATGCAAAAGAAATGTAGGTTGTACAAATTTAGAGAATCCACCCCAAATGTTCACATGGACTGTTTGTGCCTGACCTCTGGTAGAACATTTCGAGCTCGTATTGGTCTGATCAGCCACAGTATGAAACACTGAAACTTGACTAGCATCATGATGCCATCTTGGTCTTCTTCAAAAATGAAGGACAACAATCAACCAACATACAGAAAATCTATGTTCCAACCAATTCAGCTATTACTAGGCTATGAACAGTCACCTACTGGGATACTTTTCCCTTATTGGATGCCAAACTGGAGCCACCAAGATTTAAGAAAGAAGGTGTACAGCTATAGCTGCCAATTGTCATCTCCATCAGTAGTGCTTACATATAAATATAGCCCATATATGAGTTTCCAAGCTAAAGTGAAAATGGAAAATAATTGAGACAATCTCAGTCCAACCTTCTCTAAGATTGTATCCTCATCAAATTAACTCCAAACCACTGTAAAACTGACATTTGGGTCCTTGTCAGCAACCTCATCCAAAAGCACTGTAATATTTGATAAATATGTAAATAAAATAGCCCTTTCATGCCTGGACTTCTCCCCAAATCCAAGAGATTTTACAAAGCTAGTACAAACTGTCATTTTGATAAAGAACCTTAATTGGTATAAATGTCACATTTTTGCATTTCTAATGACCCAAGGTTTCTTCTTGAAATGAAGAACAATCTTTATTAACATCAGTATTCTTCCAGTGATAGAGAATGGCTGTGAGTCATGGAATATCTATCAATCAATGAGGGTGATTGGTCCCTCCCCTTTTCCTCCACCAAGTTATTGCTATTCTGTCATTTTTCAGTTGTGTCTGATTCTGTGACCCCATTTGGGGTTTTCTTGGCAAAATCACTGTAATGATTTGCCATTTCTTTCTCCAGCTCATTTTACAGATAAGGAAACTGAGGCAAACAGGGTTAATTGACTTGCTCAGGGTCACACTGCTAGTAAGTGTCTGAGACTAAAATTGAACTCAAACTTTCTTAATCCGGGCCTGGCACTTTATTTACTGCCCCATAGTTAAACAAAACTTCCTACTAATGTGTTTATAATTAATAGAACAGATCATCAATCACTTTTAGTATTTGCCAATTATCAACAGAAAAGGACATGTCTTTTAACAATATTGTAGGCTGTATTTAACTTGAGTTTTGTTATCTTTTAAAGTACTTTTACATTTTTATATTATACATGTTGTTTTTTGTCCTGTTGTTTCTTTATTCAACATTGTTTCCTAAAAGTTTCCTCTAAGTTTTTCTGAAATCTTCATATTCATTATTTTATGTAACATATTGATATTCCAGAAAAAGAAAAATATATATACATACATATATTATAAGCATATATCACAATGTCATCATGTGTTAAATTATTATAATTGTTTTAAGCCTTTTACAGACGTGTTTTCCCTCTATCATTGAACTTGTTCATGTAAATTTTGTTGCATTGACTTGGATACTGCAATGAATCTGTTCTCTTATGGATATGGTCACTCCCTCCAATGATGCAGCTGACAACTCATCCAGGGCAACTCTTGTCTCTATCTTCTTATAAATCCTCTATGGGGTGGGGGTGGGCTGTTGTCTATCTAAAAAGCTATGCCTTCCTCTAGGTCTCTAGGAGATTTCTTGACATTGTGTGGAGCTCAGTGGGGCTCATATCACACCCACTCTTGACTTATCACTTATATGACCACTCAATCTTTAGGTTGTTTCTCCTGCACAACTAAGTCTTCATTGGAGAGACCTTCCTCATTTACTACCTGGACAAATCCCTTGGTTACAGTTTACCCACCTATGAAATAGGAATAATAATACTTGTACCACCTCCTGCAAAGGTTTGTTGGGAGGGGTGGGGGTAGGAGGGAGAACTTTATAAACCTGATGTTGATATTTGAGTTGTTTCTGTGCCTCCAGAGAAAATTAAAAATAATGTCCTTAGGGGAAATCACAAGTAATATTCCCTCCATTCTTGGGTTGGGTTTTTTTTTGCAAGTAATATTTGAAATTAATGTTTGGGATTATATGTCAAGTTAGCACAGATAATCCAGCTCCCTCAAGTGTACCTGTTTGGGCATTTAGTGATAAGTCAATGATTAGAGTAGGAGTGTGTAGAAGTGTCCATTTTCAAGTCAATGGTATAAATTGATTTAAGTGAGAGATGCTATTATTAGCATATTCAAAATTTTACAGTCTTGGAACATTAATAAATTGTGGTTGAGAAAGAAAGAAAGAAGAAAGAAAGAAAGAAAGAAAGAAAGAAAGAAAGAAAGAAAGAAAGAAAGAAAGAGAAAGAAAGAAAGAAAGAAGAAAGGATGGAAGGAAGGAAGGAAGGAAGGAAGGAAGGAAGGAAGGAAGGAAGGAAGGAAGGAAAAAGAAAGAAAATACAGGGGGCAGCTATGTGGTTCTCTAGATCAAGCACCAGCCCTAAAGTCAGGAGGACCCCAGTTCAAATCTAGCCCCAGACACTTACTAGCTGTGTGGCCCTGGGCAAGTCACTTAACCCTGATTGCCTCCAAAAAAAGAAAATGTAGATTTTTACTTATCATTAACTCACTTGAAGTCTAATCCCAATATTCAGGGTATGAATATTTAGCAATTTTTCTTGTACAAATTTTCTTGTGTAATTCCAAATTATTTTCTAATTCAGTGTTGCTAGAATAAGATTAGCATTCTTCTTTTGAAAAGTTTTTGTTCACATCCTTTGACTAGTTGTTTACTGGAAGATGACTCTTAGTGAAATGTGTCAATTTCCTCTGGGTTTTAGATATCAAAATTTTATCAAAGTTCATAAAATGATGCAAAGATACAAGATAGAAAGGACCTTAGAGGTCATCTAGACTACTAGTATCAAAGTAACAGGCCCCCAAACGGACTGTAAGGACCCTTATGGCCTGCATGTTAACTTATACAACCACATAGTAACTATCTATTTTCTGTTATATTTTATTTATTTTGTTAAATATTTCCCAATTACATTTTAATCTGGTTCTACTTTCTTGGGATGGTTGGAGGCCACAATCAGCTTGCAGGCCATATGTTTGATGCCTCTGACCTAGACCAACCTCCTCACTTTACAAATCAGAAAACTGAGACTAAGACGTTAAATGCAAAAAACTTTTTCTCACACTTTTAGTTACTTTCATTTTATCTTGCAAAATCTTTTTTTTACTTTACTTTAGGTAATCAAGACCATTTGTTCTTTTATAATCTCCTATATCCTTGTTCAGTTAAGAAATTTCCCCCAATTAATTGCTATGAAAGAAATAACTTCCTGTCCTCTGATGTTTATGGTGTGCCTTTTTATACTTAGACTGGAAATGTTATGGTATGTAGTCTATGATATCAGTCTAAATCTATTTTCTACAAAAAAATTACAGTTTTTACGGCAATTTTTATCAAATGATGAATATCTTTCTCAGTAGTTTGTATTCTTGGGGACTAAACAGAACTAAATAAGAGGAGGAAGAGGATAAGGAGGAAGGGGTAAGATAAAGAGAAGAAGGAAGGCAGAGGAAGAGGAGGAAAGGAGAGGAGGAAGAAGAAGGATGTGGGAGGAGGAGAAGAAGATGAAGAGAAGGTACCTTTCACAGTTATTGATAAATCAGTCAACATTAATTAAGCACCTATTATGTTCCAGGCACTATGCTAAGTGTTGGGGATACAAAAAGAGGGAAAAGACAGTCTTTATCCTCAAAATGCTCACAATTTAATGAGAAAGAAAACATGCAAACAAATATATGCAAAGTAAGGTATATGCATATATATAGAATAAACAGGAAATCATTAACAAAGGGAAGACACTAGAATTAAGAGAGGTTGGGAAAGGCTTCCTGTAATGGATGGGATTTTAGTTAGATTTAGTTTAGGATTAAAGTCAGGGAGCTCAGTAATCAGAGCAGAGGAGGGAAAGTGTTCCAAGCATGGGGAACAGCCAGAGAAAATACCTGGAGCTGAGAAATGGAATATTTTGTCCATGGAGCAGCCAGGAACCCAGTGTTACTGCATCAAAGAGTCCCTGACAAGGAATAAGGTATAAGAAGACTGGAAGGTAGGAGGGGCCTAGGTTATAAAGGGCTTTGAATTACATAGTATTTGTATTTGATCCTGATGTTGATAGGGAGCCAGTGACGTTTATTGATCAGAGGAGTCACATAACTAGACTTGAGCTTTAGGAATATCACTTTGGTGGCTGAACAGAGAATGGCTTGGAAAGGGGAGACACTTAAGATCCATTAGGAAGGAGGCTATTGCAATAGTTCAGGCATGAGGTGTGGAGAATCTACACTAGAGTGGTGGCAGCATCCTAGGAGAGAAGGAGGTATATTTAAGAGATGTTAATCAACAGGAAATCAACACACCTTGGCAGCAGCTTTGATATTGTAGGTGGAGATGAGGAATCCAGGATGACTTTTAGGTTTTGAGCATGAAGGGCTGGCAGTATGGTGTTGCCTTCTATAGTAATAGGGAAGGTAGAAGGGGGTAGGGTTGAGGAAGAAAGATAACGAATTATATTTTGGACATACTGACTTTACAATGTCTACTGGCCATTCAGTTGGAGATGTGAGATCAGAAGTCAGCAGAGACATTGGGGTGTGAAAGGTAGCTTTGAGAATCATCAACATTGAGATGGTAATTAAATCCTTTGGAGCTGATGAGATCACTCAGGGAAGTGGTATAGAGGGAGAAGAGACAGGGGCCCAGAACAAAACCCTGAGGGACACTTACTTGGAGAGGGTGGGTAGGGGTTGTATTCTTAACAAGAAAGAAAGAAAGAAAGAAAGAAAGAAAGAAAGAAAGAAAGAAAGAAAGAAAGAAAGAAAGAAAGAAAGAAAGAAAGAAAGGAAGGAAGGAAGGAAGGAAGGAAGGAAGAAAGAAAGAAATAGAGGCAACTACAAAGGATAAATAGATGTCAGGTTTATGAAATTGAGAGGTATTTTCAAAAACAAAATTAACCAGGATGAGAAGGGAAGCATATTTCCAATTTTGCTAACATTTAAATAACATATTGCTGCTTCATTCCATTTTTTTTGGAGTTCTAGCTCTTCCATTCTCTTTTTCAGAATGCCCAGTTAGTAAAATGTTCCACTTTCTGTTCTAAAACATTGATTCCCATTGTTTATCTTTTAAAATTATTTAATCTCTCATTTTTCTCTTTATATCTTCTTTTAATTCAGTTTTTAATCTCAACCACTCACCAGTATCTTACAGTTGTTGGACCCAGCTCCACTCTGCCCTTCCCTCTTTGATTTTTCACTTTGCCCTTCCTGAATGTCAGACACAAATCCACTCACCCTTCCTTATTGTAAAACAGGTAGCCCAACCTTTCCTTTATTGATTTGTAAAACAGAGAACTCCACCTTGCTTAATCTGTAAATAGGCAGAACCCCCACCCCTTGCTTACCCTTGATTAATCTGTGGGTGGGAGTGCCAGCCTAGGATTTGGCGCAGGCAGGAATACTGACCAATCACTAATTGTAGTTTCAAGTGTACACTGACCAACCATTGGAGTTTCAGCTTACATCACTGTAGTTTCATCTTATGTAACCTGGCTATGGAACCTCTATAAAACCTGTACACTGTCTGTGCAAAATTGCTGTCTGATTTGGTTGATCGTGTACCCTGATAGTCCCACGGTAATAAAATCCACTTTTTAAATTTAATCTTGGGGATCTTGTCTTGCTTTTATTAAGGTACAACACAGTTATCCCAATTTTGCTTTTGGTTGTTCAAAATTATTAGAGAATTTTTTCCTTCTAGACTTTTTTTTTCCATTAATCCTCTCTGCCCTAAACTTTCTAGATTTCTGGTTGTTACTACTTAGCCTGCCACTGTGCCCTCCAGACCAGAGACCATGCCCCGGGAATTTAACCATCTTGTGTCTGAAACTCCTCCTTTGAACCCTTCAGGGGACCTAACTGGTGAGTGCTTTACATTGCCCACTATATCTAATTAGCCCTAGCCATGCTTCTCACTCTTCCCTGGCTATTGTCTCCCCATAAGCTGTTGGGCATAGCCTCTCCATTCCCTTCATTCAAGCTTTGGAACCATAACCAATCAGTATTGCTATTGATACTGAAAATCACATATCAATCAACTCTCCATTGGCTCTCTGACCATTCCTGTAGTTTCCCAAGCCAAATAAATTCGTTCCTTAGTGACCACTCCTTTATATGTCTTTTGTTACTCTATTAGAATAAAAGTTCCTTGAGGACAGAAAATGTCTCATTTTTTATTTGTATCTTGAGTCTTTAACACAATGTTTAGCACATAATAAATGATTAATAAATGCTTTTTCATTCATTCATTCATTCATTCATTCATTCATTCTTCTGGAGATTTCTCTCCACACTGTTTTTATCCCACCATTCTTCATAATGTTAAGAGGTTTGTTTATTTCTTCAATCTCTCTGCTGGTTTTTCTGTAGGATTTTCCTTGTGGTAATTTGTTCATTTTCCCTTTTTGCTGTTGTTTTTTTTTTAATGATTCTTTTCCTCTTGTATAAAGGTAATGAATGGGATGAGAATCACAACACATTTACTCACCCATCAGTCTTGCCAGAAATCCTCCATCTATACCTATTCTATTCTTTTTAATGGACAAAAGTTTCATTTTTTTAAATTGAATCTTTTATGGTTTCATGTTTCTCCAGGAAAACAAATTCAATATAAGTTTCTGCCTTTACTAGCCTCCTGACTGGGAGTGCTGTCGATGACAAATGGCAAATGAACATCCTTTTCATTTCCTTGTAAACCAACACCATTTTCCTTTGTGGTTTTGGGATGTGGCATTCACTCATTCTATGCCTATTTGGGGGGAATGAAATGATCTGGTTTATTCTCAGAAAGTACAAACAAGACTGTATTCTAGTCTTTGGGATAGTTTGGGAGTGGTCCTGCTGAGGCTGGATTTTTAAAAATCCCTTTATACCCTGTGATTTGAGAATCCTGAAAACACGATCATAGGAGTTTAGCTCTACCTCACTCCTCTCTTCTTATTGACCTTTTAAAAGAAGAATTTTTGAGGAAGGAGAGGTATAGGGCTGAGAGAAGTATAGAGCTGTTAACTTTTTTTTCAATCTCACTTCAACAATTTGTGCCTTCCCTTGTCCAGAGTTGATAAACCAGAATATCTAACCTAAAGTATTTTCCAACAAAATAGATAAGAGTTCCATGTGTCTGGGACAAGTTCCTGAATCTTATGGGTCTTCTCCCTTTTACTGCCCAATTCCTAGAAAGAGTGCCTCTATTTTCTCAATACTAATTCATGCCTCAACCCATAAGTCTGTTGTTATTTGGTCATTTCAGTCATGTTGGACTCTTCATGACTCTATTTGGGATTTTCTTGGCAAAGATATTGCCGGGGGGGGGGGGTGCTTACTGTAATGGTAATGTAATTTGAATTTGAAGATCCCTTTGTATCAGCAAAGGTAACAAGTGCTTAGCACTTAGTAATTATTCAAGCCTCTGTTAAAGAAACAGAAGGTGTGATCTCCTGTTGCTGATCTAACAGGAAGGGGCTGAATAGGGAGGAGCAATACATATATAAGGAGAAGTCCCTGTGGGGTCAGACAGATCTTCTTGGAGCAAGCTTAGAGGAGGCAGAAGTTGCTAAATCTGGAGCTGCTAAAGCTGTTGAGGATTTCTGAGGGCTAGCCGGAGCTGCTGAAGACTGAGGAAGCATAACTGTGATGCTGGTACTTTGTTTGAACATGTTTGTGACTTTGTTAAACCTTAACTTCCCAGGAATGGAGACTGGGAAGGATTTAAGGTGTACTGGATGCCATGAGCTTCATTGTAGAACAGGAAGTAGGTGGAGAACTGGACAAGGACCTGGGAGCTGCCTGCCTGTGAACCCAGGTGACAGTTTGGTGAATCCAGGTAGGATCCAGGACTATGGAAGGGGATCCAGGGAATCTGAGAGACCACCCTGAGTCAAGCTGAAAGAAGACTCTACTTGGATACTGTGTACTGACTGAGAAATTGTAATTTACTAGTGACCTAGGGGCAGAGGGCTTGTGTATTTTCTGATGATTGAATTGAATGATGACTGAATAAGCAATTGATTTGTAACTTGGTGAGCCCCGTGAGTGGAGAACTTTGACTGTTGTAGTTTGTGTCCCTTAAGGAACTCCTTAAGGATGATTGAATGATTGAGTCACTAAATGATTGTTCTTTGTTCAAACTTTGTGACCACTGTGGTGAAAACTGTGTGGCCATTTTCTGTGATAAGGTGTTGTGAATGCTGTATTTTGATTATCTGTGATAAATTGTAACATTGTGAATTTTTACCTTCATTTACTGTAAATGTTTTGCTCTGATTTGTTATTGAATAAATAGTGTTCGCTATACTATGTAATCAGAACCTTAAAAGCTGTTCACAGCAGCATTCTTCTGGAAAGCTTCTCGTGCTTGGCTTTACACTTGCCATTTCTTTCTCTAACCCATTTTACAGATGAGAAACTAAGGCAAACAGGGTTAAGTGACTTGCCCAAGGTCACACAGTTGCTAAATGTCTGAAGTTGGATTTGAATTCAGGGGGATGAGTCCTTCTATTTCCAAGCCCAGTAGTCTATCCACAATGCCACCTAACTGCCTCACCCATAAGTTTGCCTCCCCTCCCCATCAGAATGTGACCTGCTTAAAAGCAGATACTGCCTTTCTTTTCTGTTTGTAAATGTACAGCACTTGGCACTGCACTTTGCACATTATAATAGCTTAATAACGATTTTAATAATTCATTCAGCCCCTAGCAATGTGAATGTTATTCAGTCCCACAGCTTGATTATAATTGCTCTCTCAAAGGTTACCTAAGTTATCCCCAAATCTTTAATCAGTCCTCATCTTTGGCCTCTCTATGGCATTTGACATTGTTAGTTCCTGAATTCCCTCTCGTTTGGTTTCCATGTTACTGCTCTTTTCTGGTTCTTCTCCAACAAGCCTGACTTAGTGTCTTCCACAAGCCCATCTCCTCCTCTAAACGGGGTAGTTCCCAAGGCACTGTCCTAGAACCACTTATCTTCTCTCTAGACACAGTCTCCCATAATTGATCTACTTTATATCTCCTGGCTTAATCCCCACTTTTAAATTCAGCACCAGATCTAAAACCACCTGTATATCTCTACCTCAGCATCCCACTAGGACTTCACATTCAAGTGCTTCAGAATTCAACTCATCATCTTTCTCTCTTCACTTGCCACTGCTTCAAAGTTATTTGTGTTTGCTTCCCTGGTTCTGAAACCTTGGAGCCAAAGGATGATGAAGTCCTAAATAAAATATAAGAAATTCACACATAATAAAAGAATCCCACACTTGAAGTTTGGAAGGGGACTTAGCTACCAATAAGTCCAACCCACACGTGAAAAGGAATCTTCCCTATAACTTACCTAACAGGTGGCCTCTGATAACCTCCAAGAAAAAGTAGGTCTTCCACTTGCCTTTTTTTTGGAGGGGCAATTGGGATCAAGTGACTTGCCCAAGGTCATTTGTCCAAGGTCAGTACATGTAAAATGTCTGAGGTGGGATTTGAACTCAGGTCCTCCTGACTCCAGGGCCAGTGCTCTATTCACTGTGCCACCTAGCCATCTCTTCCATTCCACTTTTAGAGAACACTAATGGTTAGAGAATTTTTCCTGAGCTATTTTCAGATGAAACTAAATCCAGGAGAAATAAAGTGACTTGTCTGGGGTCAAGGATTTGAACTCCGATATTCTGATTCTAAATCATTCCAATACACTATGCTTCCTCTTGTCTTTGACTATCTTCTTCCATAGTTCCCACAACCAACTACTTTCCAGATACTTTCAGTATTTTTTTTTTTTTGCTTTTTTGGAGGGGGCAGGTCAGGGCAATTAGAGGTAAGTGATTTGCCCAAGGTCACACAGCTAGTAAGTGTTAAATGTCTGAGGCTGGATTTGAACTCAGATTCTCTTGACTCCAGGGTTGGTGCTCTATTCACTGTGCCACCTAGCCTTCCCCTACTGTCAGTCTTACATAATATCTTTCACACCAGGGTTCTTCTCTTTACTCACAGTATAATTACCCTGGTTCAAGCCCTCATTACTTCTCATTTGTTCATCCTTCATTCTAGAAGAGGACCAATGACATGATGGATGATGCCTTGACTTGTGTATGAACCAGATTTAAGTGAGGCAGAATTGCACAAAGTCATCAACCTCACTCTCTCCTCCAGACTCATCAAAGACCTGTAGCCAGACAAAAGTCAGTGGCCCAGGATGCAGTAGATAACCTTGGTGTCTTCCATCTCTGACCTTAATTTCTGTTTGCCTTAGTTTCCTTATTTGTTAAATAGAGATAATAATACCTATCCTGCCAGGATTGTTGTGAGGATCAAATGGGATAATAACTTATTATTATTAAATAGCACTTAGCACAGTGCCTGGCACATAGTAAGTACTATACAAATTAGTTATTATTGTCCTAGTTTATCTGAGTAATTTTTATTTATGATTTCTTGAAATATGTCACCCCAAAAATGGCAGGGGAGGGTCATGCTTCTAAAGGAGTTTCATAATTCAAAATCATGTCGCTCTGACCTCTTTTCCAGACCAATTATTTTTAATACTAAAGTATCTTAACATTTTCTATTTCCCCAATTTTTAAAAATTTTGTTTTAGTATTTCTTTTTGTCTGCTCATCAATTGGGGAATGACTGAACAAGTAAATTATGATATTATTGTGATTCAATACCACTGTGCTATAAGAAATGACAAAGGGGACAGTTTCAGAAAAGAACATGGGAAGACCTATGTGAAATGGTACAAAGTGAAGTGAACAGAATCAGGAGATCATTTTACACAATAGCAGCAATGTTATAATGATGATCAACTGTGAAAGACTTCATTACTATGATCAATACAATCATCAAAGACAGTTCTGAAGGACTCTTGATGAAAAACACTAACTGCCTCCAGAGAGAGAGAGGGCTGATAAACTCTGAGTGCAAACTGAAGTGTAATTTTTTTTACTTTATTTTTATTGCTTTTTTTTGCAACATGGCTAATGTGGACATATATTTTGCATGATTTCACATGTATAAATGATATACTGCTTGCCTTCTTAGTGAGGAGAGGAGAAACTGGAAGGAATTTGAAAATTAAAAATTTTTAAAAGAATGGTAAAAATAAATTAATTAAAGCATAATAAATATTAAAATATTATTTAAAATGTTTTAACTTGGGATGTATCTCAAGCACTAGGATATCTTCAAGCAGAAAAAAAAAAATGCAGCCAGGATGGGCTCCTCATCACCATCACAAGAACAATATACAACTGAATTCACAAAATCAAATCTATAAAAAGATTTTTTTCTGTATGTGTTAAGGATGTAAAGAGTAACAGTGATAATTTTCATTGGAGTTTCATTTCCTGTAAGTGGCACATTCTGAAGAATGGGACATCTTAAATCTGAGAATAAAATTATACTTTCTATTAAATACCACAGACTTGTGAGGTGAAGTTGTGTGTGTTTGTGACTGTGTGTGCTTCTTTTGACCTTTATCTGAAGTTATAGATATGTTGCATTTAGTTATCTCATAGGGAAAAATAATAGGAATAAAAATCCTAAAATCAGAGACCCTCAGAATTGGAGAGAATTATAGAGATCTTCTAACTTTACTCATATCAGAACAGGAATGCCATTTACAACATTGCCAGGGGCTCATCCAGTGTCAGATTCTGCCAGTGATGGTAAAGTCCCTCCAAAGGAACTTTAATACCTTTCAGGTAATGAAATGTAAAAGTTCCACCTATAACCATGGAAATATCTTACATATTTTAACCTTTAGTATGAATCATCCCTTTTACAAAAACAAAAATAATAATAAAGAAGAAAATACTTCTCTGCACTTTTAGTCATTAACTGTTCTTTCCAAAAAGTGGACTTTATTAAGCTGATCTTCACAAAGCCTGGTTTCTAATCCCTGGATCACCCTCCACTGGAAGCTAATCCATTTGTCAATATCCTTCCTAAACTATGGCACCCAGAGCTTAATACAAAACTCTAGAATCAATGTAGTTGAAGAAAAGCAGAGTGAGGTACAGCAAGACTAAACTGTTTGTAAACAAGAGATTCTAATAAAGCCATTCCCTAAAAGACTGCGGATTATTTTTTGCTGTAATTACTCAATGAGTGATAAAAGAAAAGCTTTCCCCAAAACCAGTTTTAAACTTCTGACTAGTAAATTAAGCATCCTCCTTCTACCTCACAATTTGGAATATAATAAAAATCTTCAAATTTTGTGTTAATTCTTCTAAGTAGATTGTTGGTGTATAATGTACCTGTATGTGTAGGAGACTGAAGCAAATAAAGTCAAATTCATCTCAGAGCTCTTTCAAAGGTTTTTGTATCTCTCTTTGCATGCTATAGAGAGAAGGAACTGTCAAGAGTAAGTGTACCACTTTCTCAAGGTCACTCAGAGTCAAAAATAGAATTTTGTTTGTCTACCTATTGAAGGTCTCATAACTAGACCACATTTCCTTTTCAAAGGCATGTTAAAGTGATGAGAGAAGCCATAGAAGATGGAGAATACTTAAATGACTTTCAGGCTGAATTTTCCCCCTCCTATTCCCCTACCACATGACAGTACTAGAAATGCCTCAATGAGGTTATTAACCTTGAGAGGTAGTTCATTGCTTTCTGGGTACTCAATCAGCTAATGCAAGTGGGAATTGGGGAAAATTAGCTATAGAGATGATGCCACATAAATATGGTGAAAATTTGTTATACTTATTTATCTAAATGTTTGATTAGCTAATTGCCAGGAAATCATATACCGGAATACATGTCAGATACAACATGTGCTTTTCATTGCTGCTCTTAAGAAAAAGAATGATTATAATCTAAAAAGCTTTCCCTTTATCTACAGCTATTTGCAAAACCTCTTCCAGGGGAAAATTACTAACAGAGATCTTTAGGGAGCCTTTATACCATTATATTTTTATAGTTTCTAATCAATATTCTGGGACCTTCAAATCAATAAAATGTGGTCCTGGGATGGAGTGGTCTGCAATGGGAAAAGAGGGAGGAACATTAAGAGGAGGAACATTGGATCTAGAAAAAAACCCGATAAGCAGAGAGCTTTGTCACTTTTGTTGTCTTATGACACCAATCAGTTAGGTCATATACCTTTAATATATTCTCTTACAACCTCAACTGCTGAGTTTTTACATTTAAAATAATATAGAATAATTTATACAATATTTAGTTCTAAAGCATTGATCACCAATATTGACAGACGAAAACAGGAAGGCTCTGGTAAAACATAACAGCAACAAAATCTCACTTCTTATTATAATTTCTTGAGTCACAGCAACAAGGCCAAATCTTGTCCCTACTTAAATATGGCTAGGAAATTAATTAATGGCTTCAGGCCATGATGTGCTCCTGCCATTTTCCATGTGAAGCTGTTTACCACCTCTGACAACATTAATAATACATTAATACTTCAGTGAATCCAGGATCTCATTGATATTCATTCATGCCTCTTCATTCTGTAAGAACCTTGTCTGTGTTCTTCCAAAAATCCTCCAGAGAGTATTTACCCAATGTGCTTGGGGCCATCTTCTAGTATTTGGTTGGCTAGTTGTTTTTTTACATTTTATTTTTACAGTGAAGTACTTGTACATCTGCTAGTCTTCACTCTTACTGTGTCAATCAATCAACAAGAATTTATTAAAAACTTACTATGATCCAGACATTTGCTTGATGCTAGAAATATAAAGATAAAAAATGAAATAAGCCCTAGTTACACATTTCCTGAATGAAACTCTTTGCCTTTTTTTTTTTGGAGGGCAATTGGGGTTAAGTAACTTGCCCAAGGTCACACGGCTAGGTTTTTGTTTGTGTTAAGTGTCTGAGGCCGGATCCGAACTCAGGTCCTTCTGACTCCAGGGCCAACGTCTACTCACTGCGCCACCTAGCCGCCCATGAATGAAACTCTTTATGTCATTTTTTGGACATAGACCATCACTGGAAAAATGCCATAGTTGTTTATGCCCACCATGGTTCTCTTCCGTTGTCCCTTGGGATATTAACATAACATAACATCGATATAGATACACACACACACACACACACACACACACACACACACACACGTATATAATTTAAATGAAATCAACCCCCAAAGAATAGAAAGTGATGGAATATATACACTACAAAAAACATGTGGTTCTTATACTCACCCTCTTAAAAAAAAAACTTATATAAGGGTTTATCAAAAATTGGGATACTTTATTCATCTGTCTCTGACTTGCTTAGTTAATCTTTCCCACAGATACACTTTTCTACTTTTTAATTAGTACGAAATGATTTTGTTACTACTTGAGAATATAAATTTGTTTGGAAGAGCTATTCCTGCTTTATTGACAATTTTCTTCATTTTTTCTCTTGAGATTCTAGACCATTTGTTGCTCCCTAGTTGCACTAGGAAAAACCCTCTATCTGACAAGGATTACTAGAAAGCTGTTTGGCAAAAACAAACAAATATTCAGACAAACATATTCTATTGTATACCACCATAATTCCAAATGAATATTTGACTTAAATATAAGAGGTCACATCATGAAAGAAAAAAAAGCAGAGAACAATGGAAGATTGTCTTTCACAAATACGGCTGGGGGAATATTTTTAACCAATGACAGAAAACAGTTTTATTTCATGTGTAATTAATCAGCAAGCATTTATGTACTAGATTCTATGATACTAAGACAAAAATGAAAGAGCCTTTGGCCTTGAGGAACTTGCAATCTAGCTGGGAGAGACAACATTATATCTTTAAATATATACAAGGTAGAGACAAAATAGATCCAGCATAATTATGGGAGGATTTTGGAGGGGAAAGGAGATGAAGAAATCAGAAAAAGGCATTCTTTAGAACGTGACCCTCAACAGAAAAGGGGAAATTAGGAAGGTGGGTGTCTTAAGAGGAAGATAATGAGTTCTGTTTTGGACATGTTGAGTTTATTTACCTAAGGAAACTCTAGTTCAAAATATTTAAGTAAGATAATCTTAAGATTAAGATATAGATTTGTGAGTCTTCAGTACATAGATGATAATTAAAGGTATAAGGTTTAATGAAGTTGCTAAAGAGAAAATTTATATAGAAAAGAGAATGCCTAGAGTAGAGCTTTGGAAAATACTCATAGTTAGAGAACATGATTCAACAAAGGAGTGATCATATAAGTAGGGGGAGAACCATCAGTGAGTAGTGTCACAAAAACCCAGAAAGGCAAGAGTACCCAGAAGGAAAGAACGAACAACAGTGTCAAATGCAGCATATAAAAGGTCAAGAAGCATAAGAATAAAACAAAATGATCGGGTATGGAAGTGAATAGGACATTGATAACTTTGAAAAGAGTGATTTCAGTTGAGTGACGAAGTGGGAAGCCAAACTGTGAAAGGATGTGTAAGAAAGTGAGAGGAGAAGAAGAGGAAACAATGAGTGTTATTAGTTATTTGAGAGTTTGGCTGAAAAAGAGGAGAAATAGAAAACATCTTAAGAGAATGATAAGGTCTGGAGAGGATTTTTTTTAAAAATAGGAAAGTCTCGAATACATTTGAAGTTAAGGTGGAAGGAACCAGTGGAAAGAGAGGAGCTAAAGATAATAAAAATAATGAAAATAGCATTTATTTGGCACTTTAAGTTATACAAAGTGCTTTGCATGTGCAAAGCAATCAAATTTGTATCTCATTTAATAAGAAAGAGAGGGGAGATGGATGAGGTTGCTATCTTCTAAGAAAGATGAGAGGGGGTTGGTTTCAAGGGTACATATAGAAGAGTTGGTCTTGGTAAGGAGGAAAATAACCTGATTTCAGAGACCAGGTCAAGGAGAAGAGAGTTCATGATGATTACAGTGGTTTAAGATGAAAAGAAGGGGAGAAGACGGTGCTCATACATAAAAGTCTCCATTTTCTCTCTAAAGTAAAAGTTAAGGTTCTCAGCTCTTTGAGAAGGGTGAGGGAGGAGGAAAACGTGTGGGAGAACCGTGGAGAAAAGAGAAAGCTTGAACTAACTTCTATAGAAAGTGAAATAGAGAACTAATTGGGGAGGAATAAAAGGATTGCCTTTCTATGGTGAAAACCTACTTGAGGGGACAAGGTAGTGAGGGATTCCACAGTAGAGAAAAGTGTAGATTTGACCTGGCTAACTATAGAATTGAAAGTGAAATAAGAATAAAATGGAATCAGAGTAGGAATAATGCTATGAGAAAAAATAGTTTTAAATCATTAATTAAAAAAGAAATTCAAATTAATAAAACTCTGAAGTTTCATTTCACATTCAGCAACTTGACAAAGATGACAAAAGGTGGAAGTAGTCAATGTTGATAGGACCATAGGTAGAAAGGTGCAATAATGTAGTCTGAGGTGTGAATTGGTCCAACCTGTCTAGGAAGCAATTTAGAATTAGGCAAAGACAAAAAAAAAACCTCATTTAAATGTCCTTTGTTTCAGAGTCCCATTTCCAGGTATGTACTCTAAGCAGATCAAGTACAGAAAGAAAGGTCCCATAAATGCCAAAATAGTAATTTCAGCACTTTTTGTGGTAGCAAAGAACTGTCTAAACAAATTATGGTCTATGAATATAATGAAAAATTATGAAACTGAAAAAATAACAAAACAATAATTCAGAGACTTAATATATGACTTACGTTAGCTGATGTCAAGTAAAGTAAAAAGAACCAGGACAATGAGAGAAAGAGAGAGACAGAGAGAGACAGAGAGAGAGAGAGAGAGAGAGAGAGAGAGAGAGAGAGAGAGAGAGAGAGAGAAAGAGAGAGAGAGAGAGAGGCATACACAGTAACTACAACAATGCCATTGGAAAGAAAGATAAAAAGAACTAGTATTCTCTATAATTGTAATGATTAAGGTTGACCCTTAAGTAAAAGTGAGGAAACATACTTTTTCAAGAAGAAACTTTGAAATTATGTGATTGGGATCAGAGTGTGATTTTAGCATAATTATTTAATTTTATTTCGTGGACATTTTCCTTTTTCCCTGAATCTAAAGAATAAGCCAATTCAAAAAGTTAAAAGATAAAATAAGGAGAGAAAAAAAACTCTCCTAAACTCTGATGCACTGAATAAGAGACTAAATTCATAATTCAGAATAAGAAGTCTCTTATGTAATGAGAATCAAAAATCAATCATTATATTGAATATGAACTTGATATAAATTATAATGGGAAAATTGGGATTTGATATTAGGAGTGGGCATACATTGTATGCCATGGTAAAGTTTCTCCAGACATGCTTTATTATGGGTTGTTGAGATTTCAAAAAATTTGGGCATTTACACATAAAATGTGCTATACGTTCTCCCTTTCCCTCCCTCCCACTCTCTCTCTTCCTCCTTGTACTAAAATGTCCTCCAATATTATTAAAATCCATTTAATTTTAATTCTGTAACTTAACATTCCAATTTTAAAAGATAGATCTGTATGAATATAAGTTTTTTGAGTACAGTCTACCAAAATATAGCAAAGTTAAAAGGTCCTGAGTTCATGAGATTTTTGGAATACGTGTAAAATAAACATGTTTCCTGAACAAGCTAGGCTACATTTACTCCCGTTATATTTGTGTGTGAGAGAGACCTGGATGCAAATATCGTCTTTAATACAGGAAGTAAATAGAATTAGTAACTTGTAAGTGCTTAATTTACTAGGGCTTAACTTACAGCACTTTTTGTGGTAGCAAAGAACTGGCTAACCAAATTATGGTCTATGAATATAATGGAAAGTTATGAAGACTATGAAACATAATGCATGGGAAGTTTCTTGATCACTCTGAGGAAATATATCAATGTTGTTTGTTATTGTTATATTTATGTCTTGTTTCTCTTAAAGGACTTTTCGCACTCAGAATGCGCTGTGTGTTCTCTCTCTCTCTCTCCCTCTTCCTTCCTTCCTTCCTTCCTTCCTTCCTTCCTTCCTTCCTTCCTTCCTTCCTTCCTTCCTTCCTTCCTTCTTTTTCTGTCTCTATTTTTCTCTGGCTCATTAGACTTGAGGTAAAAGGCATAGTGCCTGGCACATTGTAAGAGCTTATTGACTTACTACACAAAATGTGGCTGGGACCAAATCCATCTTAGAGGTTACTCAGAATGGGTACCCAGGACAGTGACCACCATATCTCTTGAATGTTAGAATACCAAGTGTGATAGGACCAAGGTTCTCCATCTCTCTGAAAAAAAGGATTAGTTTTCCCAGAATGGCAATAAAACTATCTGTGGCACCTGATTGGCTCCTGCCTCCCTTCTATCTACCCTGACTAGCATCTTAGTCATTTAAGGGCACAAAAAATCTGACACCTAAGGAACCAGAGTTTCTTCAACTTGGAGTATGTTTGAAGACCATGGGATTCACTATACCTACCCCCATTTCTGGTAGGGGTTGGGGAAGGAGAGTCTAGGGAAGGTGTCACTGAATTTTTGTTGCATATCCTTGCTATGTTAGGGCTAAGTAAATCTATTTTTGTTAATTTTCCAATAATTTATGAGTGCCTCATTTCCTCCCATATTAAACCTGAACTTACAGGGTGCTGGAGTAACGCCCAACCCTAACCCAGAGGCACAACTGCAACCCTGCCTTGGGGATGGGGTTGGGATAGGAGGTAGAAGATGGCAGTGCAGTCTGTGAAGAGGAGGATGTCCAGAGAACGAGTAAAGGGCAATATAGGAAGGTTAAAACACCAAAGATATGACGAAACAAAATCTCTCTTCATAAAAGCCCAGTGCAAAGGGAGATTAAATAGAGATAAAATCCTAAAAACAGAAGAAAAATAAGTAAACTCTAAAGAGAAACCAAAATTTTATTAGCAAATATTGCCATATAAGAACAGTAGACCGGGACGGCTAGGTGGTGCAGTGAGTAGAGCGCCGGTCCTGGAGTCAGAAGGACCTGAGTTCGGATCCGGCCTCAGACACTTAACACACACAAACAAAAAACCTAGCCGTGTGACCTTGGGCAAGTTACTTAACCCCAATTAAGCCCTCCAAAAAGCACAAAAAAAAAAAAAAGAACAGTAGACCAATAAATAGTCTGATGAAAAGAGAATTCTATGGCTTCTCCAGAGTTTGTGGAATAGCAGCACACTTCAGAATGTCTCAAAAGAAAAAATAAAATTAATTGAAGAAGTTGGGAATGAATTTAAGTCAGAAACCAGAGCTCTCAATGAAGAAAATAGAGTATTCAAGGCAAAATTAAAAACACAGTTACTAAGTTTGAGTCAATTCTTCCTTACAGTCAGATAAAATCTACTTCTAAATCTCACCCATTGCTCTCTAAAAACAATTACAACAATAATGCTTCTTTTGTTGCAAATAACTCATATTGATGTAGTACTTCAAGTTTACACTTTCTCACGTAAATAAAAATAATTATAATTCTTCTTCTACATGAGAACCCTTCAAACTATCAGAAGAGACCCAGCAAGTTCCCCCGAAGCCTTCTCTTTTCCAGTCTAATTATTTTTTTCTAGGAAAACCATTAGGGCTATAGTGGACCACAGTTTTAGAAAAACAGACTTGTGTGGGAAAATGTTTTAAAATATATCTTTAGCTTTAGCATCCCTATTAAGTTGTTATTCTGGATATTTCAAGTAAACAAAACCATTTTGCTAAATGCAAACATTATTTAACTAGTTTTGCCAATGGCTATACTAAACTGGTCTACATTTTAGACAAACCTGAGTTTGTTTTTATGTAGATAAACAAAAAAGTTAAACACATGTTCATAGTAGACCCTTCCCAAAGGCAATTTAAAACATAAGTTTATACTAACTCTACCTCTCACATTCTTTCAAAGTGGTATTTGTACAAACAGCACTTTGTTTAAGGTTTCACAAAACTCTTAGTGAACACTTTACAAGGTTCTTGACTAAATAAGTTTGACTCAAAAATGCAAAATACTCAGATGGATATTTCATTTCATCATTGTGGGTATTTTCTCCAATAATTTAACTCTTCTATGCCTGCCCATCCTGTGCAACCCCCATCTATGTTATCTGGTTTAGTTTGCCACAGGTAATGTGCCCAAAAACTTATAATGTTCTTTACTTTCTCTTGACATCACAAGAATACTTGTAGAGCATATGGACTTTCATTTGGTTATTCCTTGGTTATTCTCCATGAGATCAGTCCATCTTTTCCTTGATACATTGTTGATGATATCCTTTATACATCTTCTTTTTTGTAATTCTTTGTGTAGCACTGAGGGGTAGACTTTCTCCTCCTCCCAACTCCCATAGGGTGTTCCCAGGGGAGGCTAAAGGTACTCTGAATTCACATCCACTCAAAACAACAACTCACAAGCCTGTATTTGCTTTTTTTGTACTTAGAAGAACACAATGAGTTCATAGAAAGGACCTAGGTATAATAGGAAAACAAAATAATAAAACATCCTTCGAATTCTCTCTCTCCCTCCCCCCCACCTCCCTCTCTCTCTCCCCCTCTTACCTCCCTCTTCTCTCTGTCTCTCTGTCTCTCTGTCTCTCTCTGTCTCTGTCTCTCTCTCTCTCTCTCTCTCTCTCTCTCTCTCTCTCTCTCTCTCTCTCTCACACACACACACACACACACACACATTTGCCTCTTTTCCAGTCTCATGGGTATGAAGTAGAACGTCAAATTTACTTTGACTTTATCTAATTTTTAGTGATTTAAAATATTTTTTCATAAAATTGCTTATACTTTAGATTTCTTCCTTTGAAAACTCCAAAGTCATATATATCCTTTGATATTTATATGTTGGGCTTATAGTTTTATAAATTAAAATCTTAAATTATATATCCTGTATATAAGATCTTTATCAGAGAAACATTGCAAAGATTCCCCCCATTTCCCATATACTTGTTTCCTATCTAATTTTTACCACATTAGATTTGCTTGTGCAAAAATTTTTTAATTATATAATCAATATTATCCACCTTATCTTGTGTGGTCTTTTCTGCAAAATATTTAGTTAACTCTTCTCCTATCCATAGATCCCAAAGTAATTTCTTCCTTGCTCCTCTATATTTGTTTATGATGTGATCTTTTATATTTAAGTCACATATACACTTGCAACTTATCTTGGTGGATGTAATCAAGTGTTATTTCAAACTTAATTTCTAACAGTTAGAAATTGGAGTATGTCTGAAGACCATGGGATTCACTATACCTCCCACAACTCTGGTAGGAGTTGGGGAGGGAGAGTCTAGGGCAGGTGTCACTGAATCTATCTTGCATATCTTTGCTATGTTAGGGCTAAGTAAATCTCAGTCTTCCCAGCAGTTTTTGTCAAATAGTGATTCTTTCCTCCAGTAACTCTAATCTTTGAATGTATTAAACACCTGATTACTGTATTGCTTCCATATGTTGTGTACCTAATTTTTTCTATTGATTGACTTCTTTTTTAACCAGTACCAAATCTTTTTAATGCAAAATATATTTCTATATTAGCCATACTGCAAAAATAAAAAAACAAGAAACATAAAGAAAGTGAAAAAAGTATGTTTCAAACTGTTCTCTCTCTGGACATAGTATTTTTTATCATGGGTCTTTTGGAATCATCCTAGATCATTGAGTAGCTAAGTCATTCACAATTGATCATCCTTGCAATATTGTTGTTACTGTGTACAGTATTCTCCTGGTTCTACTTATTTCACTTTGCATCAGTTCATATAGGTCTCCTAGATTTTTCTAAAATCTCTGGGCTCATCATTTCTTACTGCACAATAGTACTCCACCATGATCACATTCCACAACCTGCTCAGCCATTCCCCATTTGATAAGGATCCCCTCAATTTCCAATTATTTGCTACCATAAAAGGGGCTGCTATAAATATTTTCTACATATAGGTAGGTCCTTTTCCCTTTTCTTGGATTTCTTTGAAATACATACAAACTTAGTAAGTGGTATTGCTGGGTCCAAGGGTATGCAGACTTTTGTAGCACTTTGGCTACAGTTCCATATTGTTCTCCACAATAGTTGGACCAGTTCACAAATCCACCAGTAGTGCATTATTGTACCTATTTTTCTACATCCCCACCCACATTTACCATTTTCTCTTTTCTGTCATGTTAGCTAATATGATAGAGAAGAGGTGACCAGTACCAAACCTAATAAAGATTACTGCTTTGTAATACAGTTTGAAATCTGATGCTGATAGTGCCCTTCCTTCCCATTTTTCCATTATTACTCTTGAGATCCCTGATCTTTTGTGCCTTCGTTTGAATTTTATTGTTTCTTTCTGGTGCATAACAAATTATTTAGGGAATTTTATTTACCCAGCACTGAATGATTAAGGTAACTTAGATAGCATTATCATTTTTATTGTATTAGCTCAACCCAACTCATTAGCAATAAATGTTTCTTCAATTACTTAGGTCTGTCTTCTTCAAAGAGTGTTTCATAGTTAGATTCATATACTGCTTGGGCAAATATTGGTAGATACACTTCCAAATATTTCATTGCTTCTATAGTTATTTTTAATGGCATTTTTCTTTCTTGATCTTCCTCCTGGGTTTTGTTATTTAAATACAGGGATGCTAATGATTTATGTGGATTTATCTTACCTGAAGTTGTTAATTACTTCAAGTTAATTTTTAGTTAACTCCAGGATTCTCAAAATACCTGTCTGCAAAATGAATGATTTAACTTCTTCTTTGCCTATGCATATTCTCTCAGTTTCTTTTTCTTTTTTTAATGTTGTAGTTAGCATTTCTATTACTTTGTTAAATAGTAATTGTGATCATGGGCATCCTTACTTTACGCCTAATCTTAATGGCAAGGCCTCTAACTTTTCTCCATTATATAGTATTTTCCATTATATATATATATAATGTTTATTTTTGTCTCCAGTATATTCTGTACTTATCTTGTTTTTACACAGTTGTTTGCATGTGATCTCTCCCATTAGACTGTCAGCTCCTTGTGGGAAAAGATTGCTTTTGCCTTTCTCTCTATTCCCAGAATGAAGTACAGTACTAGACACACAGTAAATATATAATAAATGCTTGTTGACTCTTGGATTTAAGATAAATATGACTTGGTATATTAAGAAGATGTCCATTTATTCCTATAATTTCCAGAGCTTTTAATAGAAATAAATAAATTTTGTCAAAAAGTCTTTTCAGCATATATTGATATAATCTTATGATTTTTATTATTTATATTAGTTACATAGCTTACTATATTTATAGTCTTTCTTATATTGAACCAGACATGCATTCCTGGCATGAACTCAACCTTGTCAGAGTATGTAATCTTTCTAATATGTTGTCTTAGCCTTCTTATTAATATTTAGGCAAAACAATATTAAGGCAAAATTTATTTAAATTTTATGGATGCATGTTCATTAAGCATTCTAATCTCCAGTTTTCTTTCTCCCCTTTCTTTCTTTCCATTTTATGTATCAAGACACCATCACTGAAAAAGAGATTAGAAGATTTTCTTCTTTTCTTATTATTGCAAATAATGTCTGTAGTATTAGAATTAATTTTTCTTTGAATGTTTTATAGTTTTAGCTTTTTAATCCATCTGTTTCTAGGTTCCCTCCCCTCTTTGTAAATTCATTTATACTTTGTTCATTTTCATATATGTAAATATATACATTTGCATATATATGCATATATAATGTTTATTTAAATAATCTTTTTATCCTTTTGTTAATGTATTTTATATTATTCTAAGTATTCATCTATTTCCTCAAAGATAGCAGTTTTGATAGCATAAGATTGGGAAAACTAGTTCCTGATAATTGCTTTTATTTCAATTATTGAATACTTTTTAAATTTTTAAATAAAACACTATTTGGTTGTCTTCTCTCTTTTAAAAATAACATTAGCTAATTTTAACTATTTTAATATTTTTATCTTCACAAAAATATCATTCTTTTATTAACTCAATGATCTTGTTGATTTCAATTATTTTCATAATTTCTATTTTCTTCTTTCACTGAAGATTTTTTTATTTTTTGCTATTCAAGTTTTTAAATTGTATGATTTGGTGTTTATTTTGTTTATGAAAGGATTTATAGATATAAATTTTCTCCTCAGAACCATTTTAGCTACTATATTCCATAAGTTTTGATGTGTTGTTTCATAACTGTCATTTTCTTTATTAAAATGTTTTATTGTTTCTATCATTTGTTCTTTGATACATTAATTCTTTAGAGTTATGTTATTTAGCATCTAATTGCTTTTTAATTCTTTAAGGACCTTTACTCAATATAATGTTATTAAATTTTGATCAGTAAATTAGTATTTTTAAAAACCTGTCTATATTTTTATGGAGTTTTTATGACCCAATATGGTTAATTTTTGTAGAAATAGCATGCATGCAAATTCCTTTCTATTCTCATTTAATAGTCACCAAGATCTATCATCTCTATTTTTTTCTAGAATTCTATTGTGGTACTTAACTTCCTTCTTGCTTATATTTTGACTCTATTTGTCTAAGTCTGAAAGGATTATGCTAAGTTACCCACTATTATAGTTTTACTACCTATTGTTCTGTCTAATTCAGTTAATTTTTAAATTAATTATTTAGATGCTATGTCATTATATTAGTTTATATTAAGTATTGAGAGTGATCCATTGTCTATGGTGCCTTTAAGCATAAAGAAATTTTCTTGCTTATCTCTTTTTATCTTATTTATATTTATTGTATCCAAATCTGAAATCATGACTGCTACTCCTGTATTTTTTTTAGTTTACATGAAATACAATAGATTTTTCTCTAGTCCCTCATTTTAACTCTGTTTGAATATTTGTGTTTCAAGTATTTTTCCTTTAAATTATATATTCTGTTTTCTAATCCATTCTGCTATCCTCTTCCATTTTATGGGTGAATTTAACCCATCAAAAGCCACAGTTACAATTTTTAATTATGTATTTCCCTTATTCCTATCTTGTTATACTTTGCTCCTTGTTCCAACCTCTTTCTTTACAAATTAGAAACAGAGAACAAAAGAGTGAGTTTGTTTGACATGTAATTTTTTTAATATAAATGTATTTATTTTAAATTTTCTCTCCCACCTCCATTACCTCTCCCCTCCCCAAGATTGTGTGTGATCTGATATACACTTTACATATACATTCTTATTAAACATATTTTCACATTAGTCATGTTGTATAGAAGAATTAGACAAATGGGAGGAACTATGAGAAAAAAAAACTAAACTAAACTAAACTAAAAAAACCAGAATAAATAGTATGCTTCAATCTATATTCAGACTCCATATTTCTTGACATGTAATCTTATGCATCTCTATTATGTGATAGTAATTTTCATCCTCTTCCATCTTTCTTCCCCAATACAGTTCCTATCCCTCCCATTTTTGTCTTCTCCTAAAACCATTAAAAACAAAACAAACCTCTCCACTATAGATTGTTGTTTTAGTATTTCTTGATGACTCTTAAAGGGTTCTGAGAAGACATCTGTTTCTTATCCCTCAATTAAAATGTAAAGAATTCATTGCTACATATTTCCTGTCAATTATATAAATATGTGTATCTTTCTGTGATTCTTTTAGCACCTACATTTTTATTCCCAAATATCTACTTAATTCTGGCCTTTTCATGAGGAGTTTTTTGAAATTTTGGAAATCCTCTATTCCATTAAAGTTTCATGCTCCCCCTATATTAATCTATTTAGTTTTTGGCAGAAAAGTAATCCTTGGTTGTTTATCTCTCATTTTTATAGTATCAATATTCCAAATTCTCCACTCCTTTGAGTGGCAGCTGTTAAGTCTTATGTAATTCATATTATCACTCTTTGATTTTGGGGGGATTCCTTTTTGGCCACCTGTTGTATTTTATATTTGACCTCAAAGCTCTGGATTTTTACTCTGATAATCCTTGGAGTTTTCAATTTGGGTTTTCTTTCTGGAAGCAGCCAATGGGTTCTATTTTACTTTGTCCTCTGGTTCCCCATAATTCTAAGATTTCTGGAAAATTTTTATTTGTAATTTCCTGAAATATCGCTTCTAGACTTTTTCTCCTGATCATAGTTTTCAGATAATTTGATAACTCTTAAATTGTCTCTCTCTGAACTGTTTTCCTGGACTGTTGTTTTAGGTACTATATTTCTGTTTTTTCTTTCTTTTGATTTTATTTTTAATATTTCTTGTTATCTTATTGAGTTGTTTTCTGTCTGGCTCATTATAATTTTCAGGATATTCAGCTCCTGAATGTGATTTTCCACCATCTATTATAAGGTATCAATTTTCCTTGCTATTCTTTCCTCACTAGCTTTTTCATTCTGTATTTCTTATTCCATTTCCTCCACGTATTCCTATAGTCCCTGGCACTAGGATATTTTTACCTTTATATAAAATTGTTATCTCTTTGACATTTACCTCCTAGATGTCTCTCAAACCAAGGTGTTTTTTTTCTTAGTGTTAGGAGTTTTTCTTAGTTTTCTCATTGAGAAGTTTGTGTTTTGATCAAATTCCAAAACTAAAAGGAATGGGCAAAGTTTCTTTGGTCCTAAGTACAGTGAACCAATTAGAGTCCTTCTTCAGTGGATTCTAGGACTGCTCTGGTGCTGAAATCTGTCTAGCAGCTCCCTCTTTCAGAGGACTATGGGACTTTCCTGGGGGTGTTTCCCCTTTTTGCTGGACTTAGAGGCTACTCCCATACTGGATTATGGCCACAGACTTCAGGAAGTCCCTGGGGTGGATTTTGCCTAGGAATTTTCTCCCACAGTCTACCATTGGATGACTCTCTGAACACTTCCTATAGCTCCCCAGGGCTACTCTATCTTCTGTGCTAGGGCTGGGTTCTGGCTCTATTTGGACTGGGGAGGTCTCAGGCTCTGTTTCCAGGACTGCTACCCTGGACCCACCCAGAATTCCCTGAGGCTACCTTTTAAAAAAATACATATATCCTTAAATGGGATGACTGTGCTAAGCTGTGCCTCTTGCCAAACTTACTTTAAACCTGTTTTTTTTCCTCCCCCTGATTCTTACTGTTTTATGAGAAGATAGTGCTCATAATCTTCCATGATGCTTTTCTCTAAGATTTTACAGATGAGTTTATGTTCTAAAGTAGTGTTTCTATTGACTACTATATCTCTCCCTTTAGAAAGTAAGTGAAATGTTTGTTAAGGCAGTTTTTAGACTGTTTTCTGTTTCTTCCTTCTGGTAACTGATTTACATTAATTAAACTTTAGCATGAAATTGCTTTACTTAGACTCAATATCAATTCCTCTATTCATTTCTCATTTTTTCAACTTTTTTTAACCTATTCCCACCCTTTCATTTAAGTTTCTGAGCGTCAAAGTGTGGTTAGTACTAGTTGAGCCTGCCAATACCAAATGACTCAATTTTCTTCAAAGGTAATAGCAATTATTGTTTTCTTACAATATGCAAAGCCACAAATTAACAGCTTGGATAAAGCAATTAATTCAGCAATTAGCCTTCTAGTGTTCTATACCCCTCAAGTTCCAAATTCTCCTCATCCAGGCCTAATTCCTCCCAAATTGAAAAGCCCTCTATGACTTAATCCCCTTAGTATATGAGTTCTTCCCCTTTGACAATCACTTTGAACTTGTGTTCAAAGTATTTGTGACTATAACCATTCTGCTGGAGTCCCAGCAATGTTGCCCTC
Source organism: Gymnobelideus leadbeateri (assembly GCA_011680675.1). NCBI lineage: Eukaryota > Metazoa > Chordata > Mammalia > Diprotodontia > Petauridae > Gymnobelideus > Gymnobelideus leadbeateri. The sequence goes on along the minus strand of WOXC01007789.1, from coordinate 777,700 downwards.
TATTATAAGAATTCTGATCATCAAAGGCTAAGTGAGTTAAGTGATGCCATAGGTTGTCAGCTAACAGTACTTGCTGAGGATGGGGAAAGAACTCTGAGGACAACTGTACTGATATACTAGTGCCTGGATGAGCAGCTTCATTGAACCTTTCTACATTGACTACCAACTCTCCCCTCTTTTGAATCAGCACGTCAACCTGCCTCAGAATGCAGATAAATTTTAAATAAATAATCTGAAATTTGATTGTTGGCAAATGGCTCATTGATTTGCTTTGACAAACTAAAAAGGGGAATTATGCCACCTTAGATGAATACCTTACCTATCACTCCAAAAAGGAAGCTTCCCTCTTCTGGGACACAGAGTACTATATATATATATATATATATATATATATATATATATATATATATATATATGTGTGTGTGTGTGTGTGTGTGTGTTGGTTTCATTTGGAACATTTTATAAAGTTCCTTGTTGAATTTCTCTAATTCTCTATTCCCTGCAGCAAATACTAGTTCATTATTTTCACCCATTTTCATGGTGTGCTATTTGAAATACTTATCATAAGCATTGCTATATAAGATTACCCAGTATCCCATAAAATGATGCTTTTTGATGCCTTTGGGTACAAGATGAAACCAACTCCTCCCCCTCCTTTAAAAATTGCTCTGCCAACTAGAATCTGTGGGCTCTCTTTCCACTTAGTGTACAACTCACTTCTTTCTTTTGTAAAGGTTGATAAAATTCAGTTCTTTCAGGGGTGTGTCCACTGCCTGTTCATTGGGCAAAGACCTCACATTTAAGTTAATCTGTATAGATGATCTTAAAATGTGCTATTCTAAGTACCTTCTGCTCCTTTTTCTGACAGATTGGCACAGAAGAGAGCAGCACAGAACTAAAGACAATTTGTATTTTTCTTTGTTTCTTTAATTGCATAATTCAATAAAGTGGCAATAATAAATACCTATTTATGCCAGACCCAGTGCTGGGTGATGGAGATACAGATAAAAAAATTAAACAACTACTGCTCTCAAAGAGTTTACATTCTAATGGGGGAAGCAATATGCAAAATTTATATAGCAAATATATGCTATATAAGCTATATATATATATATATATATATATATATATGCAATATATGCTATATAAGCAATATGCAAATTTATATAGATTAAATATAGGATAAATGTAGAATTAATCCACCTGCTGTTCTAGGGCTGGTTCTGGCTCTATTTGGACTGGGGAGATCTCAGGTTCTGTTTCCAGGACTGCAATACACCCAGAATTCCCTGAGGCTGCCTTTTAAAAAATACAAAGTAGGGAGGAATAATTGATCCTCTTCAGCAATTGAGGGTATCAAGAAAAATTTCAAGGTGGTACTTATGCTATGTCTTTAAAGAATAGAGGAATTCTATGAGATAGAAATAAGAAGAAAGTCCAGGCCAGGCATGAAGCCAGTGCCAAGACGCAGAGATAAAGGATAAAGTGCCATTTGAGAGGAACAGAGAGAAGGGTAGTTTGCCAAGAATTCATCACCAACTCACTAAGCAAATGGCAATGGGCCTCTCCATAGGGTGGTGCTATGAAAGAATCTGGTCTTTGAGTCAGTGGGACTTATTCAAATCCTTTCAGATCTAGCCTCAGATACTTACTAGTTATGTAACCCTAAGCAAGTCACTTAACCTCTTTCTGTCTCAGTCTCCTCATTTGTAAAGTGGGGATAATAATGGCACCTACCTCTCAGGATTGTTGTGAGAATACAATGAATTCATTTTTATAAAGTACAGAATAAATACTAGTGGTAATGTAGTAGTAGTAGTAGTAGTAGCGCTGGTGGTAGTGGTAGCAGTAGTGGTGGTGGTGGTGGTGGCGGCAGTAGTAGTAGTAGTAGTAGTAGTAGTAGTAACATTTCACTTCAATTTGCCCTCAGAAAGTTGACTCTGTCTTTTTTGAGGTCAAAACATGAAGCCCTACTTATGCGACAGAACTTTTACTTTGGTGGCATATTCTTCAAGAACCCAAGGTCAAGCACTTCCTGGCATAGGAAGACATTGGAGTAGCACTTTGTAGAACTCTTAGGGAACAATTTACAAGGCTCTTGAATTAAAAAGATGGACTAAAAGTTTGTAATAGCCTGAGCCTAAGTAATTAGGCTACTCAGATGGAGTATTGGATTCTTTCCCAGTTCCATTTGTAATAAAAAGGGGCATTGTATTATAATGAAAAAAAAAAATCCTCAGGGATGCCAGTCAAGAGATCTGGGTTCTGTTTCTTATTCCTTCATTATTTAATTATGTAGCCTTAGTTAAGTCACTTTGTCTCCCTATAGCCTAGTTTCCTTCTCTGTTAAAAGGGAACAATCTCTGGCCATCTGTACACCATGATACCTGGCACTATGAACATTATCCTCCTCTCCCTCCAACTAAAAACTTGCACTCTACCCCAGGATCTCCTGGCTCTGATAAGTGAGCTTTGACTTTACCTTTCTCTCCACCATATCCGCATCATTCTTATCTCCCCACCCTTCCTCCCAGCTACAATTTGGGACTCTGTTCCTCATCACCTTCTCCCTGCTTTTCAAGTCCCCTCTGTACTCTCCTCCTTCATTGCAATGTAAGCTCCTGGAGGGAAGGCACTGTCTTGATTTCTTGTTTTTGTATCCCCTGTGCTTAGCACAGAGTCAGTGTTTAATATATGCTTTATCTGTCTGCCACAACTTACTGGGTTGTGATGAGGATGGCATCATATCTGTGAAAAGTCATTCAAAATCTAAAATAGGCCATGCAGATGTTATTATAATGTTATTACAAAACTGAAATTGTAAAGTGATTGAAATGTACATTAAAACCAATTGATTCTACTGGTAGGTATGAAAAGGATCAATTTTATATTAGAAGAAACCATATATATATATATATATATATATATATATATATATTACTTATCCTCAAGAAAGAATTAATATTTTTCTCTCCTTCCTCCTCAGAAAAAGAGTAGAAAGCAGTAAATGGGCCTGGATATACTGGTATTGTCTATGTTCACATATTCAGGCAGCAATATTTGATATTTCTAGTCATATTCTTTAGTCATCCAAAGAAGATTAAATTATGTTGAAGTGGCATATTTGAGAAGAAAAGGAAGAATATAAGACATCCCAGAAAAAATAATTTCAATTGACTAAAAAAATTAAGTACTTAAGTAAGGGAATAAATGTCAGTTATGTAAAAAATAAAATACTTAAAGCCCCTCCTCCCTGACAAAGCAGGATAAATTTGCATCTTTTCATGTATATATGCCACATTTTCCTAATGGTGGTAAGATGGCAAGGATACTGGATTTTTTATCTGGAGGATGTAAGTTCAAATTACAACTTTTCTAGGTAGCTGTGATATTTGAGCAAGTCACTTAACAAACGGAGGCCTTAGTTTCCTTATCTGTAAAAGGATGGAGTTGGACCAAATGACTTCTAAGGTCCCTTCCAATTTTCAGTTCATGATCAGATATGATCTTTATGTGTTTCTCAGTGCCTTGTAGATAATAAATATTTATGGACTGATTGATAAATGAAGTGCTGCTATAAATGCAACATGCTACTATTTGATGATATAATGATTTATGTTATTTTGATCTTGGAAACTTCAAGAACAAGGAATGTGTACCCACCAGATGGCTAGAGGGGAGCTAGTTCAAAATGAAATAATACAGTTAGCTGGGAAAAATTAGAGAAAATGACTTTTGGGAAAACATCTGTGAGCAAAGAACTCCTATGGGAGCTCCCTGTTGAGTTTGGGAAAGGGATTGAAAAAAAATGTGCCATGGAAAGTTTAGGAGATTATCTTCCCTCCTCTTTTCTCTGGTCCTATCCTCTATTACCCCTAACTCCTCACCAGCTCCTGAAAGACAGTGAATTTAATTTTCAAAAATTTTAACAGGACCCAGAGTTGGTACACTATCCAAAAGCAACTCAAATACAAAGTCCAAGATTTAGTCAATTCTGTTTTCCCCTTCTTCCATCTCTTAGTTTTATCCTTCAAAGCAGACAATTTCTCAAGCTGCTAGAGACTGTTCTGTTCTCTCCCAGGGAAAGTGGAGTGAATTCTTCATTATTTTGGCTTTCTTCCATTTATTTCTGGTAACAGTATGCTTTTAGGCCACAATTATATTTAATTTTTAAAAGTTCTCTCTCTAAAAGTATAGCTAATAAGTTGCTTCTTATGTTAGCTATGGTCCTATGATCTCTAAAATTATATATGTAAGTTAGAATCTTGAAGTAAATAGTTTACAGATTGATTCATGGAGTGACCTCTGATTATATTGGATTCTAATTACTTAATGGATGAGATCTGATGCTGACTCTAATGAATGGACAGTAAAATGAAAAGCAGAGTCTAATGAAAGCCTCAGGTGACCCTTGACAATTTGAAAATAAAATCTAATATGTAATTGTCAGCATGAATGTGACTAAGTCAGCTTCCTAAGCTATGGCATTTCATAACATATTTTTCAGTCAAGCCAACAAATATTTATTAAGTACCTACCAGACACTGTGCAAAGCACTAGAGATACAAAAAGGCACAAAATTGTCCCTGCTCTTGTAGAACTCACAGTTTAATGGGTGAGACAGCTGGCAAAAAAAAAAAAAAACCATATACAAACAAGCTACAGACAAAATGAATGGGAAATAATCTCAGCAGCAATGCAGTAGCATTCAGGAAGACTAGGACGTTTCTTTCAGATGTGAGATTTTGGTTAAATGTGAGGGAAGCCAAGAAGCAGAGACAAGGAGAGAGAGAATTTTAGGAATGTGGGATAGCAAGTGAAAAATGCCCCTATATATATATATATATATATATATATATATATATATATATATATATTTAGAAGAGTGTAATAGTCTTCTAAATTCAGAAGAAATGAAATGGTAGGGGTATAGGAAGAGAGGAGAAGGCAAGGGAGGAATCTTTAGAGGGGAAAATAGGTAAATAGGGGTATAGAAGGGTGTTTAGATTTATGGGAATGGGAGGATAGGGGAGAGATTCTTGGAGGAGGGTAGGCAAGTCACAAAAGGGCAAGGTAGTGGATAAAAGTAAAGTAGAGGAGGCAGGAGGGATAGGAAACAAGAAATACAATCATACGTTAAAAACAAAGATCAGGAGTAGAATAGGTTTGGGACAGTATATGTCTATATATGTATGTATATGTGTATGTATATATCTATAGCTGTAGAGAAACATATCTAAACTTTATTGTGATCTTGGGGGGGGGGGAGAGGGAGAAAAAGAACAAAGTAAAAAAGTGCACAGCAGAGAACAAAAAAAAAACTCACAAGGAAACAAAGAAAAGATGGAGCATTCTCAACACAAGTATTATTTATCACATAGGCTTTCTTGAAATAAAAATTTATTGTTATATATTTTGAATCCCTTCATGTTCTGCTATGCACATGACATGCTTTTATTTCATTCCAACTTTAGATTTGTTTCAATATTTAAGTTTATGATCTGTTTTTTTTTTTAATTCTCTATTTGTGTTCTGGCATTTGAGTCTAAAATAAAATTGGGGAAAAAAAGTTCCAAGATGGGAGATAGAGTGTCACGTTCATGGAACAGCCAGGTAACCAATGTCACTAAATCAGAGTATATGAAGGGGAATAAGGTCTAAGAAGATGGGAAAGGTGGGAGGACAACAGATTATGAAAGGTATTAGAAACCCAACAGAGGATTTTCTCTTTGATGTTGGAAGTGAGAGAAAGCCACTAGAGTTTACTGAGTGTGGGCGGGGGGGGGAGGGCAAGCCCAGGGGGAAGGGGTGTAACATAGTCAGAACTGTGCTTTGGAAATTTCATTTGGACAGGCAAGCACAGGATGGACTGGAATGGCTTGAGATTTGAGGCACAGAGACTAATCAATTGGTTACTGTAATCTAAGCATATAGAGATGAAGGCCAACACCAAGATGGTGGCGGTTTCAATAGTTGTTCTCTCTGTGAAAATGGTTCTAATGAGGAGCAGCAGTTAATTTTATAAACTAAATCATTTTTAATTGGAAGAAAGGTCTTTCAATATGGATTGGGATTGGACCTCTGATTTCATTACATCTGTATATAACATATTGTTACATACATATACATAACATACGTATGTTATACTTCAGTCATTCGTTCATGCCTAACTCTTCATGACCCTTTGGACCATAGCAACCAGACCCTTCTGGTCCATGTATTTTCTTGGCAAAGTTACTGGAGTGATTTGCCATTTCCTTCTCAGTGAATCACCTTTTGCCAGAACTCTCCATTATCCCCTGTCTATCTTGGGTAAGTTTGCATAGCACATAGTTTTATTAAGCTAAACAAGTTTCTCTGTCACAACAAGGCAGTGATCCAGGAAGGGGTATATGTAAATACGATCCTAGAAAATATAAATAATAGCACCACTATTTAAATTATGACCATAAAAACTTCAATTATTCTGCAAACAAGAGCAATTAATGAAATTATCCAAGAGCATTAAAAATAATATTAATTACAATTATTGCCTCACTCTAATCCATCAAAAGGTTAAATAATCATAGCTAATTTGCTAAATTTACAGTCAAAAGACTACAAAGTTGTCTTTCATAACATAATCTCTTCTCTATTGCCTCCAAACCTGTCAATGACTCTTCATTGGAGGACCATCACAAGACATCATCCTTAACTCCACAACCAAAGCTCCCCTTCAATTGAAAGGGGCACAGTCTGGACACTGAAACATGCTCCTGGATCAAGTGGTCCTCCTTTATTCACAATTCAATCACCTAGGGCCTATGCCCCACTGCCTCAGTCTCAGAGGAGGATTGGGAAAACAACTCTCCTACCTCCCCAAGTAGCACAAGGCTGCTCTGTGATAGGGCTTTGCTTTGAGCAAGAGTCACTGAAGAGGTGATCGCCTTTGCAGGTGGCCATTCCTCTTCCAAGATGAGGAGATAGACTACTCCCTTTACTTCACATTCTAAAGCCTATGCCCTGAGGACTTCAAGGGGTAGTGAGGTGGAAGACTTTTCGTATTTAACTTAATGTTACTTTGGAACTCTGTGGATCATTGGGTCCAGCTGTCCAACTTTGGCCCAGGATCAACTGGTGGTAAGGATTATAAAAGAGTTGTATAGGATATTACATTTGAATATCAAAGCATATGTCCAATCACTGAAGTCATATAATACCAATTTTCAAGTGTATGCACCAATTTCTTTTTTGGTTCTAGACCTATGATTTTATTGGTGGAAAGAATGTTCACTAAGGAAAATGACCAATGCGGATTAGAAACTGTTCTGCAATTTACTGTCTTACAAAGTTAAGTGATTCATCAAGAATTACAGTTAGTATGATCTGAGGCAGGACCTAGGTCTCCCTGACTCCAAGACAAAAAGCAAACATATGTATATGTGTACATTTGTCTAAGTATATATGCACATGTCCATATTTCTATATGTATATGTATACATATATGAATATGCATTGCAATGCCTGTGTGTAAAATGTAGCTTGTAAAGAGCATTTTTTGTTTCTGGTCATCCACATGGGAAATCTGTAGTTCTGCTTCCAGCCAAGTGTGACTCATCACTGAGGGTTTGCATTATCAGAAACTATAGAGGAGAATAAAGAAAAAAGATCAGCAGCCAGACTCCCCAGGACTGCGCCTGACCAAACTACATGACTGGAAACAGAATCTGGATGGACAGGTACCCAGTTTCTGTGAGTTCTGTGGAGAGATCATTCAATACATATACATATATACACATACACATATGCATACATACACATGCATACCATATATAACTACAATGCTAACTATATCTCTATGTGTGCATTTATATATGGCACATATATGTTATAAATATGTGTATATAACTATAAATTGAGGTATATAGGATATTCAAGAAGACTAGCATCTCTGGTGTGAGGATGCCAGGCCCTTTTCAAGGCTGCCCATCCACCTTTGGTGTCTTCCCAATTCACCCAATTCTTACCTGTGGCTCCAAGAAACTGTAGCATGCACAGCAGCCACACCCAGTAAACTCTCAGCAGATGAGCTAAATCAGGTTGAGGGTAACCAACAGGCTCAGACCCAATGGTCAGTTAGGGAGATGTTTACCCCAAACATGTGGAGACTTTCCCCAGCAGAATAGCTGAATGAGAGCAATCTATATCCAACAACAACGAAGGTGGCTGAAGTAGACACTGTGCAGCACTTAGAACTTAGACAGGCATTAGAGACATCAAAGTCATTCACTGTTCTTGGGCCGTAGCCAGCCATCTTGACTTTTGTTGTGCCACTGGACTTTTAATGACTCATGAAGAAAGAGTGAGGCTGATGACTGTGCGACTCTGCCTCACTTAAATCTCATTCACTCACAAGTCAAAATATCACCAATAATGTCATTGGTCCTCTTCAAAAACAGAAGACAAACAACAACTATGAGTTATAGATGAGGTGCTAATCTGCACAAGTGAGAGGAGTTTAGTCATCCAAGGAATCCTCTATAACAGTGAAATCACAAAGTCTATTTCCAAGTCCTATCCTCTGGGCCCCACCCATATGTTACAGGGCATTGAAGTTAGGACATTCCAGAGAGTATAGTACAAATTGGCTGTGACCTGCCTTGCTTTAGCCTCCAGAAAGGCAGCCTGTTGTAATATTAATTACATCAGGGAGGGAATATAATACTTGCATTGCCCAGGTCCATGCATACATGTACAGCCTATACATGTATAGATGCAATATCCCCACTGACCACCAGAAGGCATTCAACTTGAAAACACATGGGCTGCTACCTAGTGCTAAGTTCAGACTCCAAGCTGTCCAGGTTCAGTTACCTCAGGAATGAAGTGGAATTATTACTCTAAATACAAAATATATGAAATGTGTGATTCTAGAATTCCCATCACCTGAGTCTTCCTTTCTCTTGTCATAACCCTGCAGATGCACAAAACCCAGGCACTCAACATCCTATGGCCACAAGAGTTCTGAAGATAGCATAAATGTTAAGGATAAAAAGTAAAACACTCCTATAGGTAGCCATCTGCCTTCAACTATTTCCCCAAACTGTCCCTCTTTTGCCCCCCAAATTCTTCAGATGTATACAATGGAATTTCTAAATCACATGAGACCACAGATTATGGAAAAGGAATCCCCTCTGGCCCCCTAAGTGAAATTATAAAGCCAATCTCTACCCCATGTTTACCTAGGACCTCAGAGACAAGTAACAGACTCTATCAGGGGAAATTAAGGGAAAACTGGTTAGAGAAATAGTTTCTTTTTCTAGCATCAATAGAAAAAGTCTCCTCATGAGTGAGTCAACAATATAATTTCTTAAGAAGGAACATCTCTCAAAGAGCAAAGGAAAGGTTCATGGAGGATATAACCAAAGAGCAACACAAAACAAATTCAGAACTCTCAAGAATAGAAGCAAATCATGCCATCAAAGGAAGGTATACCAAAAGAAGATGACTTAGTTATGAAGGTACAATTGATGAATAGCCCATATGTTCCAGTGGTGTCCTCTGAATGCCAAGAGAAAGTAAAAAAGCACTTGGTATATTGTGTGAACTTGCCATGATAAACTAATAGAAAGATATGGAGAAGGAAGGGCTTCACTGAAGGAAATATCCATGTCAGTGTGGTAATAGATCCATTTGAATATTGATCATGTGAGAGAGGCCTTGTGTGGAACCTTTGTTCCTGTGCTGTTTAGTATTTTTATCAATAACTTGAATGAAGGCATAGATTACATGCTTATTAAAATTACAGATGACAAGAACTTGACAAAATCAGTTTCCAAAGAGATGCTAGCAGGCTAGAATGGTGTGATAAATTTAATAATGATAATAATAATAATAATAAATAACTATTTATAAATACATGAAATCTACCTGTTATTATCATCTAGTTAGATGGGTAAAATATATAGGTTGTCATATGTCATAAACTGAATTATAGATGTCCTTCCTCCAATTGACTTTTAATATGTTGAAGGTTAAACCAAACTCTTTTGAGTGGTTGTGGCTCTCACCCAGGAGAATGCAGTATTTCAGAGCTTGATAAAACCAGTATAATGTTGTCTGTAAATATGGTCATCTGGAAGATCTCACTGTCCATTGAGAGTCTTTCTTCAACCTAAACTCTGCCCTGGATCAGTCTAGAATGTCTTTGGCAAGAACATGTCTCCCTATTTTATACCTTCACCAATACTAATAATCAGTAGGTCATTGAACAAGGTTATTTCTTTCATTGTACACAGGGATTGATATTTTGTTGTCTTTTTGGAGCAGGGAAGGCAGGGCAATTGGGGTTAAGTGACTTGCCCAAGGTCACACAGCTAGTTAAGTGTCAAGTGTCTGAGGCCAGATTTGAACTCAGGTCCTCCTGACTCCAGGGCTGGTGCTCTATTCACTGAGCCAACTAGCTGCCCCTACACAGAGATTGATATTGATCAGGATATCTCTGGCCAATTGATTTAACATCAACCCAGCTGACAAATCAGAGAAGTTTAGGATCAGATAATAGAGGAGGAGGAAAACATAGTGTTAAAGTCCTAAACTAAGTACAAAGAAGGGTTTTTGTTTTGTTATTTATGAGGCAAGAAGGATTCTTTGATGGAATCAAAGGATAGATAGGATGGACTTCCTTGATGGAATTAGAGGACTGTCTGGTCAAATCCCAATTCCACTTCTGATGCCATTCTGTAAGGCTAGACGGGCTCTCTGGGAGTCATTGTCAAGTCAGTCAAGGAAGGTCTTGGCAGAGAAGAGAGCCGGCTATGAAGGAATAAATCAGTGCTCAACAGAGGATTGCTCTTTGCCTTTCTTCATCCCTTACCACAGGTTAGCAGAACTGTTTTTTCCCTTCTCCCTCTACCATTGGTCATATTGCTTTGCAGCAGAGCTACTTGCTGAAAAGGAGACACCATGTCCCAAAGGGAGCAGGACCCGGAAGAGCTGTAGGAGTAATAAAAGTGTGAAAAGAGAGCCAGTGAGGGATCCAAGAGATAATTAGCCCCTATAGCAAGAAGCTGAACTTCAGATAGGAGCAGGTCCAGTCACCTCACCAGAGGAGATTGCCAGCCTTGATGCTTGCCTCTGGGGGGACACAGCATGTGGACACCATGAGAAGAGAAAGGACTTTAGGGTTCTGCAGTGCCTGGTACAGGAATTGCCTTTGCTACATGTATTTACTATATGTGTATTTCTCTACCAGTGTATGTAGACTTTTCCCAATGATACGTGTATTTGCAGAAGAATTCGTCTCAAGTTAATAAGGGGGAATATTTTGTAGCTATCATTCTTACAATGTTATTTTAATAACTGTTTTTGCCTTGAGCTAATCGTGTCTACTGACTGACTAGGAAAAATAAGCATACTGCTAGGAGTTTGTAAGTCATAGTTTTGGAAGTATGGGCCCAAAGAATACCTTGAAATTAAGGGAGTCATTGTCCTAGGGATGCAGCCTTCAAGTGCTTGGTTGTGGAGATACCCTAGGAGTGCTACATATCATTTAAGAAATCTTGCATATTTTTTATTACACATCATTCCACTTTGAATCTGCTGCTCTGCCTGGTTTTAGGCCACATAACAAGATGCCCCCCACGGAGAAGCCCATCATCTCTAAACTCACCACTAGGCTGCTCATTTAAGCTTTGATTGACACCACCTTGCTTAGCCCCCTCTGCCTTCTGACTGGAAGGTGGGAGGGTAGGGTATCAAACTCCTCCTGATACCTTCCTTTATAGAGAGCAGAAGCTGGACTCTCAGCTCACTTCACTTGGCACCTGCTGCTCTGCTTGCCTGCCTCTGGTACCCTTTGGGACCCTCTCCCTAACTTCCCTGTCTCCTTCTGTGTTGCCCTGTCCTTTAGATTGTGACTTCCTTTGGGGGCATGGACTGTCTTTTTGTAAATTGTGTGCCCAGAACTTAGTACATAATAGATGCTTCATAAATGTTTATTGGATTAGATCGGGTTGGATGCATCAATGACCTCTCAGCATCCTCAGAATCAGGAAAACTTGGTTTTGACATATACTTGCTGAGTGACTCCTGGCAAATCAATTAATTTCCCAGTACTCCAGGTAGCTCTCTAAGAATATATTATAGAGAAGGTATTACCTGTCTTGGTAGAGGGAGTTTCCTCACCTGGGAGTTCCCTTGTTGTTGTTTAGTCATTTCAATTATGTCCAACTCTTTATGACCCCATTTGGGGTTTTCTTGGCAAAGATACTGGAGTGGTTTGCCATTTCTTTCTCCAGCCCATTTTATATACAAGGAAACTGAGGCAGATACAGTTAAGTGACTTGCCCAAGGTTACACAGCTAGGCAGTGTCTGAGGACAGATTTGAACTCAGGGAGATGAGTCCTTGCTGACTCCAGGCCTAACTCTATCCACTGCACCACCTAGCTGACTAAAAACTGTCATACCATTAAACATGCCATCACTCAATATTGCTATAATGTGATCATTGTGATAATGGAGTTCAAGCATGGAAGCTCTATTTTCCTTCATCAAAAAAAGGGTTTGTTATCAAAATCTCTGTAGGGTTTTCCCTCCTGTATTTCTTCTGTGTGTTATCTTCCTTCTAGTTTCATCCCTGGGGATGACTTTCCTTAGTTGGGTTTCTTACCAAATTTCCTTTAAACCTGTTTAAACTGCTTTGAATTATTTACCAAAGTTGTTCTACTCATATCCTTCCACCATCCTTATCTGAAAAGTATTACAAATGAGTTTATAGTCTAAACCAGTGTAGTCCCTGACTGTCACGTACTTCCACTAGGCAAACAAATTGTTTGCTAACTAATGAGGCTTTCTCAGTCTTCTTATTATGGCAACTTTAATGGATTTTTGACAATAAACCGTTTTATGGGTTTTATGGCAATTTAAATGAGTTAAACCTCTCTATGAAATTGTAGGAGTCTTGCCTATGACCTTCCATCTATGCCCCTCTTTAAAATATTAATAATTTGTTTAAATGGGTCAGGTTAAAGTTGTTTAAGTGACGAGCCTTATCTTCTCATTTTTATATTATTTTTATCTCTAGAATAATTTTGAATTTTGTTCTAAGAATTAAGATGTATGACTATACAGTTCATTTATAAAAGGCTCCCATATCTGTAATGAGGCATTTCTTGTCTGTCTATTTCATTTCTTGATGATGTTATTTGATGCTCATTCTGTCTAGGGCCATCTGGTTATTTTCTCAAAGTATTCATGCTGTATAAGCATGAAACATCTATGTACACTCTAAGTGTCTGAGCTTCCTTGCTCCTAATCATATATTTCAAAACATTTTTCTCTTTCCTTATCTTTAATCAATTGTTCATTGACTGATTATTGATTAACTGAATCATCAATGACTCAAGTCATCTGAATCTCTGGGTCCCTCTTCCTTTGGTACAAGTGGCAATTTAACCAGCCTACATTCTTATATATGATGAAATTCTCAGGTGTGTTTTAGGAGGAGGTTGGGCAGGGGAAGCCAAATCCCAGGAAGACCTGAACACTTTCACATTTGTGTCTCCACTTTCCTTTGGGCCTCTTATTCTTCAGCTCTGGAACTCACAAACTGCTGCCCTTTCCAGGGTCAGTCAGTAGTCATGCCCCTCTTTAAAACTCAAACATACATCTTTTACTTAGTAACTGACAAAAAATGAAAAAAAATCATAATTAACTCAAAGCTCAAAAAATAAAGCATTAATTGAATTCTAGACTCTATAGCAAAGCATGGCCATAGAAAGAACAGTGGACTGAGTCAGAACACTAGACTGGATTCATTCCTGATTTGGCTACCTAACACCTATGGAATCTTGAACAAATTATTTCTCCCTGAGCCTCTATTTCCTTAACATTTTTGTGAAGGCAAACTAAGCCATCTTTTGCCTCAACTCTTCCCTAGCTTTTAATCACTGAATGGGTGTTGCCTCAGACAAACCAAGACCTGGGGAAGACCTTAGCTTACAAAGGCCAAGGTCTCCCACTGCATCTGGGGCCATCACCAGTCAAGATGACTTGATGACCTATGTCTTGTCACTGGACTCTGGAGAGAGTGATGCTGCTGATTCTTCACAACTCTACCTCATTTAAATCCAATCCACCTGCAAGTCAAGACCTCATCCTCCTGATAACATTAGTCCTCTTTAAGAAAGAAGAACAAACAACCTCAATTACTTTAAATGAAAAACGAAGGTATGAGAGTAAATAGTGACTAAGTTTCCTTCTAAATCTAAATTCTATTGGTTTTTTATTGTAAATATAATGGGGACTTTCTTGAGTATGCCCAAATCATCAAACATAGTGGCACCAGACTTCTGGGAAAATACATCCTGCCTTCTTATCCTGCCATGTGGGCGGCAAAGTCACAGCCTGAGACAGTCAGTCTCACATTTACATAATCAGTGTCAGTCAGTGAGACAGTCAGTCTCACATTTACACAATCAATAGAAAGAAGCTGTTGCCTCCCACGGGAACAGAGGGTGTCTCTCCCAGAGCCAGGGTGCCTCCACTTACAGTGATCTGGACATGCTGCAACAAAACCCCCATTGCACTACTCAACCTGATATAGTCACAGGTGGTTTGGCTAACATGACCTGGAGGAGGGAGAGAAAGGAGGGGAACTGGCTTAACCCACACTAAGTCTGTCCTAGAGCTAGTTCCTTTAACTAATCCAAGAGCTTTCAAAATTGTTTCCACTTGTAAACTCTGAAGAAAACTTTTTGGTGGAATCCTGGCAGTAAAATAATTTTAAATTATTTTTTAAACTGTACCAAAAAAGTGTAAAAAAACAAAAAACAAAGCAAAACCACTGTTTTCAAACATTAGAGCTCCTTTGATCAGCTTACCAAAAAAACAAAGGACAACAAACACCAGCAGAGTGATCTCCAAACCTGCCATTTTCATTTCAACTTTATGGTTATTTTCTTCTACAACCAGGCTTCCTCATGGGACCAATAGGAAAGAGGAATGAAGGTGCATAGCTAGATGTAGCAATTCACCCTAAGCCAATGTGGAATGGAGGAGGAGAAAGATGAAATCATGTCTCCCCTAGTGTCCAGTGCAGGAGGACTCTGACACCAACTGACAACAGAGATCTAAGGATCTTGAAAGGATTCCTTTTCTATGGATTTCCTCTCCAGCTATCCTAAAAGAGCCTACAGGTACATTGCCTGTACTTTACATACACATGCACACATACATTGGGGTATTCTGACAAAGTATTTTTTCCATTGTTTTGCAAACAGGACAGACTATTTCCAGAACCTATAATAACAACCTGGTTGTTATTATATTCATGGGACTGCTAAGAGAAAGACAATGGAGGATGGGGCCAGAGAAAAGAGTGAAAATAATAGGGCTCTGGCAAAGAGGCCCTTGGAAAGCTGCCGAGGTATAAAGTAATATGGACAGGAAACTGACAGAGAGCTGGTCAGGGAGTCCTGCTCTAAAGGTTAGTTTGGGTTGTTTTCTTCTTCATACACCCTCTTGTTCTGCTAGTGAGTCCACAGAGATTCATGGAATACTGTGCGGAATGAAGACCTCATCTAAATTGTCCTAAGGGAACTTCTCCCCCCCAAAAAAAGTTTCTTAGTCTTTCAAGGAATTTGTCTTCCACCCATTCTTTGGAAAGAGCTATATATTTAGTACTTTAGCGATACACCTGCAGAGGATATTGGGCTCTTCAACCGTTATCTTTTTGTGCCCCCTCAGTGAAAGAAAGCATTCCCCCTAGGCATTAGTATCCCAATAAAAATCGCAAATATTAAGGTACCAACAGAACAGCTTCTTTCCTCTCTCTGATAAAGGACAGAGGGGTCATTTCTACACGATGGACCACAACTACTAATTCAACTTCATAACATAGTTTATGGAATAGTCAAAAGAACAATGGAGGGAGAGTCAAAGTCCTGAGTTACAATTCTTACTATATAATTTTAGGCAAGCTACTAAACCTGTCAGCCTCAGTTTCCTCATCTCTAAAATAAGGTTAACAATCCTTCCATTCCCTAGCTCACGGCACTAGTATAAAAAAAGCACTTTGTAAGCAATAGGAAGAGGAGTAATCAAAAATTTTATGTGCCACTAAACAGAGAGCTGTCAAGCAGTGAACATCATAAAAACATCACATAAAATGAAATTGAAAATATTTTAGTGGACATAAGTGACTAGTTACTAACATGGAATGCCTCCCATTCCTGAATCTGTATACAGTCAGACCACCAACATGTTAGAGGAACAATTAAAGTTGATATCAGCCTGGAGAAGACATTGTATAAAACTGAGGCAACTCCAACTTACTTTCTTAAGCAAGATATAAAAGGAAAAAAAGAAATGGATAAAAGAACAGATATCAACACACACTACCATATTCCCTAAAGAAATTTAGCTGATGTTTTGCCATAACAATGAGACACAAAAAGCCTAGAACATTTGGGAGGTGTAAAGTGATATGGACAGGAAACTGACGGAGAGCCAGTGAGGGAGTCCAGCTGTGTGGGCTTGTTTGGGTTGTTTTCTTCTTCTTCATAGACCCCCTTGTTCTCCTTGGTGAAACCACAGGGATTCACAGAATGAAGACTCAGTTAGCAAACACTTGATCTCTTCATCCAGCAGAGAAGATAAGAAAGTCAAAGGAAAAAAAAACATTTTGGAATCAAAGTTTCTTTTGTAAATCCTTATGGAGGAAGATGGTAGAAGATTTTGCATTATCCCCTCACTAACGAGCCGAGAGCAGTTTCAGGAAAAACATGTTAACAGAAAGCCTGGCAAAAAATCCAACTTAACAAAGTTATCCTGAGAGCATTTCAGGATAAAACTGAAAGGATGACAAACAGATAACAACAGATTAGAAACAGAGCTCTATAAATATTTTCATAACAAATTTGATGCCTTTTATTTTTACATTTTCAAATGTGAAAGAAAAGAATTTAAGAGAAAAAAGGCAAAATCAGCCAGCATGTGGACTATGTCTAATAGTATATGCAGTATTCCGAAGTATTCCACACCTCTAATCTCCCACTACTGCAAGGAAGAGGGGAAGGTAGGGTAGTATATTTTCTCAAGTTCTGCTAGGTAATTACAATTTTACACTGTTCAGCTTTTAAATTTCATTTTGTTCAGTTATTTATACTTTTTCACTTTCAATAAGACTAATGTCATATTCCAAGATGAATTATCTGAGTGTTCTACTCCAGCACAACATGAGTATCTTGAGAGCAGGAAATGTTTTATTTTTCATTTTTATACACTCAGAACCTAAAACAGTGTCTAGCACAAAATGGACAAGTAATAAATATTTGTTGATTGATCGAAATAGAAATGGACTACACAAAATAGACAGGAAAACAACTATTATAGACCAAGTAGTAAGTCATGGAAGTCAAATTGAAGTAATGAAGATTTGAATCAGTAAGAAATAAATTCTCAAGGTATATGAAAGAGGGGATAAGGGCAGCTAGGTGATGCAGTGAAAAGAGCACTGGCCCTGGAGTCAGGAGGACTTGAGTTCAATTTCGGCCACAGACACTTAAAACTAGCTGTGTGACCTTGGGCAAGTCACTTAACCCCAATTGCCCTACCTTCCCCAATCCAAAAGCCAAAAAAAAAAGGGGGGGGGGTGATAATACCAAAGGCTCAAAATTTTTTTTGAAGTTTCTTATTATTATTAGGCACCAAAAATGGTGCCTAAGAGAAAATTTAAAGCTACCAACCCCCATGTATTTTTCTCATTGCTAAATTATTTTTGTAAGAATACTCTACACACATACATCAAGTGCATCCTTTATGAAGGTTAGTGAAGAGGACAGAAGAGCCTTGGTAAATACCATTCTACAGAAGCTGAACTTACAGAAAACAGTCCATACATTCTCGTTGCCTCTAGTTCATCTCCCATTCACCTCCTGGCTCACTGCCGTTTTGCTGCCTACCTTATCACTCAGCTGAAAACGATTCTCTCCACTGTCACCAGTCAGCTCTTAACTGCTAACTCTTGGCCTTTTCTTGCTTCTCATTCTTCACCTTCCTACAGCATTAGACATTGCTGAGCAATTTCTCTTCCTGAAAACTTTCTCATCCCTGGGTTTTTGAGGCGCTGCTCTCTCCTGATTCTCTTATTAACTATTTGACTGCTTCTTCCCTTTCTCCTTTGTTTGTCCCACTCTCTATGGGTGTCCCCTAAGGGTCTGTCCTGTGCCTTTTAAAATTCTCTCTCAATGGTCTCATCAGCCCATGGATACAATTATCATCTCTATATAAATGGCTCTCAGATATCCATATCTATATAATTAAGACACTTTTTTGGCTTTTTGGAGGGCATTTGGGATTAAGTGACTTGCCCAAGGTCACAGGGCTAGGTTGTTTTTTGTGTGTGTGTGTTAAGCGTTTGAGGTCAGATCTGAACCCAGGTCCTCCTGACTCCAGGGCCAGTGCACTATTCACTGCACCACCTAGCCACCCCAATTAAGGCACTTTCAATAAGGCACCCCAAAATGTTGGGTGCAAGGCCATCTCAAAAGAATTTGTTCAGGCTGTCTCCAAATCAAGTATAGGTATTAATTGGGATAACAACACACCAAGCTGCTCTGCCCCTGAAGGGAGATGCAGCTTAAGGGGGGATGGGATGATAGGCCCCTAAGGGACAGGGGGCAGCCCCCCAAGGGAGAGGGCCACTCAGGGAGATGGGTCCTTAAGAATGATGCCCACCAAGGGAGACCCCAGCTTAAAGGGGATGCACTCTGCTTAAGCAAAACACCCAAGTAAGGGAGATGTCCCACACTTGAGGGGGACACTCACTAAGGTGGATGCCCTCCACTTAAGGAGGACACCACCTAGCCAGGAAAGGCTAGGGATTTTTATAGAAGAAAACCTACTATGGGTAGGGAGATGAAGTGACCTGGTACAGTAGTTCAGAGTTTCACGAATATCTAGGCAAAACATTATTCCACTGTTC
Organism: Gymnobelideus leadbeateri; assembly: GCA_011680675.1. NCBI lineage: Eukaryota > Metazoa > Chordata > Mammalia > Diprotodontia > Petauridae > Gymnobelideus > Gymnobelideus leadbeateri. The sequence continues at coordinate 758,735 of WOXC01007789.1, read as the reverse complement.
AGCCCAGGGCAGACAGTTGGGGAGGGCCCCAGTTAATTTAGTATTCCATTGATCATCTCACTTGAATCATTATTTCCTAAAGTGGCTTTAACTGGTACTTGAGATAATGGGTTTCTCATTCACTACTCTATTTCCAATCTCAACATCTCCTCCCTCAAAAAGTAGGCATCCAAATTCATTTTGGGAAAAGGGCAAGGGTCATGCTTTCCTCATTAATCCCTCCTCAAGCAGCATGGACCCAAATTAGTTTGGGAACATGTGCAGAGGTCTCATCTTCTAGAACTACTTTAGGCTAAGAAGGGGAGTAGAGTTGTCCCTGCCTCACTTAGTGGAGGGGAAAGGTGGGGGAAGGTTGACTGAAAACAGGCATAAGCCAAGCCCAGGGGATGATGGATGAGTACAAACTAGAATCCTTCTGACCAGGTCACCTGAAATTTGACTGAGGTGAGCCTGGAGGACACATACTTGGTTAGAAGATTCAAAAGGCAAGATCAGAACATCAAAAGCAAGAAGACAACGAGGAAAAAAGGGGGTGGGGAATGTCAAGAGTAGCAACAGTAGAGTTAAAAAGTTAAAAAAACAAGGAGCCCGAGTTCCACATGATCCAAAGGGGAACAACAGCTGTGGACTTCCCTCCATTGGGCCTTTCCCAGGATATTCACAACAAGAGTCTCATCCTGCTTTGAATTATTGATACAAACACAGCATGATGTATTAAACAAGAGCACAGACTCCCCCTTTATAACTGACCAAAGGGTCTTAAAATATGTCCTCCATTTTGATTCCTCTTAGCTTTCTATACCTTTGTCTGCTAACTTTCAAATCAAGCTACATCATTTTTATTCTCAACCTTTCTTCTTAAAATAAACTTTGTCACACTCTCTCAACATGCTTAAGCAATCTGAAGCTGGTACAAGGGTGCCCAGAACAACCATCCAGGAGGGGTGTGGATGTCTCCCATTTGTCTCCAAACCTTCTCATCTGCCTTCCATATTTTCCATCAAGACTTTACTTCTCTTTCTAAATCTTTCAAACCCATTACTCAGATTACCCAACTTACCTTAACATTTCAACGATATCCCAGACTGCATCTACTATTGTTAAACCAATGTCTTATTAAAACCTTACTTTCTCAAGTTATGGAGTTAATTTCAACCCAGGGGATTCTCTTCAATAATCTGTTTAAACTTGCACTATCTGTTCCTTGTCCCAAGATAGGAAGAAGTTTGTGAGAAAAAAAAATACCAGACCACTCCCAGCCTTGGGTGAGCTAGACAAAAGAATCTGTCTCCACGAATGTTTGAGTAGAACACAACGGGCCTCCCAACTTTAGATTAAATGACTTGCAAGTTTGGGAGGCTGACCAGGATAAGGAACTAGGCCAAATAATAGATTTAGTATTATCTTTACAAAACTTCTTGATTATAGAAATTGCTGTAAAAGGGACATAACTGTACAGTAAGGGAATAATGCTTCCCTAAAACTTTATGTCAATTCCACGAAAAAGTTGTGTAGATGGCCAACTCCATTAGGCCAAGCTTAAAGTCAGCCACATGGGATACTCATATTGGGGAAATTGAATCAGGAGAATCCTACCTCAGCTCATGCAAATTGTCATTATCCCAGCCTTTACCATGAGAATACCCACTGTAGTTCATAGATGTAAAAACCTATAGGGTTGCTAACACCATGGATCATGGCTCAATACCATTCCTTGATGAATGTGCCTGGAGTCAGAATCAAGAATAATATCATTTAACAGTCCCATAACGTCTTGAATAGCAAGTTTCAATAATCAGAGTTTCAGGTGGGTTCAGCTCTCAAGGATCACATAAACTAGATAATAAGTATTGACTATAATCTCACATTGGTAACAATAAGAGATTCATCACAAATTGATATGACTAATACTGCTAAGCAGATTTTTCTCTTCCTGAGTCCAACATTATACAAATGATTTTGCTTTAAGATGCTACAATGGCAAGCAAAGAAGTACTTAGCACCTTGTTTGAACACCTAGTGATTGGAAGGTGGGAGGAATTTGCTGATGCAACAGGAAGAGGCAGAACAGGAAGGAGAACCACCATATATAAGGAAGAGCACAGCTGAGACATAGCAGAACTGAGAAGGGGAACAGTTGTGGAGGCCATGCATTCTGTTTGTCTCTTTCTGACACTTTATACAGAAACCCTGGGACCTTATTGGAAGCCATGAAAGAGGATTGTCTCCTTGTCTATTTACAGAAGTCCTGGAGGAGGGTTTCAGAGGTCCTGGGACTATACTGACAATTTGTGTTGAGACCTTGTTTGTGGGTCTGTGTTGATTTCACAGGCAGACAGTAAATTGATGATGGTGCCGGCAATGTGCATGAATGTTGTTTTGGCTCTGTTAAACTTTGTCTTCCAAACAGAAACAGAGAAAGACTGGAGGTGGACTGGACACTGTGAGCTTCAATAGGGAATGGGGACTGGATGAAGAACTAGATGAGGAGCTGGATAAGGAACTGAGAGCTGCCTGCCCATGATTCCAGGGAGCTGTACCCATGGAAGAAGAACCATGGAATTTGGGAGCCAGCCTCAAGCCAAGATGAAAAGACCTCTCTTGAGACAAAATGGGGTAAATTATCTCATATAGAAGAGACAAGGGAAAACTGTTACAATGGAGGGGGGAAGAACAGGAAGGCAAAAGGGAATGGATCAACCTTACTCTCATTGAATTTGGCTTAGGAAGGGAATGACATACACACTAAATAGGGTATCTCACCCTACTGAGGAGTAGGGGGAAAAGGGATGAGATGGGGATGATGGAGGGGAGGGCAGGTTGGGGGGAGAGGGAAGTTAGAAGCACACACTTTTGAAAATGGACAGGGTGTAGGGGCAAGGTAAGCCCCTCTGTGAGGAATAAGATTATACAAACCAAGGTCCCAACTCAATATGACCTTTCTATTACCCTGAGTTGTTTGGGAACAGGGATCCTGAGAACATGAGGACTGCTCCTCTCCTGGGACCCTGGCCAGGTCCTTGAGAAGAGATATGATAACTGCCCAACTCCTGGAACTAGCCACTCCAAGGAAACATCACTCTTGGGGGGGCCTTGGAGGGACTGGCCTCTTTCCCTGGCCTCACACAAGATATTGATACTTGCTAAAAAAAAAAAACAAAAAAAAAAACCTGGCAGTATGCCTTCTTTGTTCTCAGCACTACTTAAACTGTAAGATTCAGACCCTAAATTGGAATCTCACCCATGGAGAGGACTCTCTGCCTGGGACCCTCCTGTTTGGGACCCTGATGGCTGTACCCGGGATTCCCCAGCTTGTGTGGTCAGGTGTTGGGGTGTTGGTGCTTCCCCGAAATGGTGATGCTTGTAAATATATATATCCACTATTAATCATAGTTGCTCTTATTCTGCTATCTTTAAGCCTCTTATTCTGTTATCTGTGGTTTCTTTTTCACTTGCCTATATATACCTATATTCTGAATAAATATTCTAAAGAAATTGCCTTGGGTCTTTCTTGGAGTGCCGAGCATTCTGTTTACTCGAATTCTGAACCTCCTTAATTGGACACAGAGTCAAAGTAGAGAATAGAACAAGTGAGGGACGGTATAGGATGGAGGGAAATATAGTCAGTCTTTCACAATATATCCACTATGGAAATGTTTTGCATAGCAACATGTGTACAACCTATATTGAATTGCTTATCTTCCCAGTAAGGATGGGTGATGAGGGAGGAAGGGAATGAATCTGGAATTCAAAGTTTTAAAATCAAATGTTTAAAAAATATTATTATTATTATCATTTTTGCATGCAACTGGGAAATAAGATATACAAGCACTGGGGTACAGAGATCCATCTTGCCCTACTGGAAAGTCCTAGGAGGTGTGGGGGAGGATATAGGAGAGAGCAGATTGGGGGAGGGGGTATACAGTGGGATCACTGCTTTGGGGTGGTGGGTAGGGGAAAAATGGGGAGAAAATGTGTAACTAAAATCTTGTGGAAATGAATGGTGTAAACTAAAAATAAATATAAAATTTAATTTATAAAAAAAAGAAAAGACCTCTCCTTGGGTACTTAGTGCTGACTGACAAGATCATGATTTACTGTGATCTAGGAGTGGGAAGACTTAGACTTTTGTACTTTGTGTCCCTTAAGGAGGATTGCTCCTTAAGGATGATTGGGTTAAGGACTTACTGAATATCTTTTGTTTAAAATTATGTGGCCACCTTAGTGATTAGTTATGTTATGTCATTGTGAATGCTGTACTTTGGTTTCTGTGAATATTTTGCTTTAATTTACTGCTGAATAGAGAGTTCACTATATTATGTGATCAGAACCTTAAAGCTATTCACAGCAGCAGTCCTCTGGAAAGCTGCTCATGCTTGGCTTTACAAATGCTTAATAATAAACAATGCAACACTTGGGATGTGTAAATATAATAATCTCAAATTATATAGAGAACAGATTTCATGAAATATTGTCTATAGTAGACTTGTTCAGTTATTAACTATGTTCAAATGAACACAAACATAGACCACTGCTCTCAGAATCCCTTTAAACAATGGGAACATCTTTAAGGTGAGTTTTGAGTTGCTTGCATTCATTCCTACTCATGTTCTAATTCCTTATTAAATAGTAAACATAAGTAAAATCAGATTTCTCATTAAGATTACACAAGATTACATAAGTTACTACTCTTCACTAACATAACTGAAATCTTATTCCTTAAAAACAAAAGAGGTTACTGACTTTAACGTCACAGATTAAAAGAAGGCTGTGGCAAGTTTACAAAATATGGAGAATTGGGATCCCAGTGTTGATCTTCCTGTCTACCGGATATTTTCCTCTGGACTGACGTAAACCACATACTTTCTGGAACTAATACAAAAGTTTATCAAGTTGAAGCAATATTATATATTTGAAACTTGAAACAAACCCATTACCAACTAGGTAACTTTTAATCTTACTGAATACATGAACCAGAATTTCCAAATTACTTCCTACAGAAAACTATTCATCTCATCATTAACATGCTGAAACTACAACATTAAAGCACCTTATATTTTAACAATTTCAAATGATCTAATTTTTTTCATATCCTTTTAAAAGTTCAATTTATATGCAACAAAGTTCAGATTAAAAATTGCTTTGTCCACCACCTTTCTGGCTCACAATGGTCACTCAAATTTTACAATATAAGAGAATTTTACAATACAATTTTGAACACAAACAATAAACTTCGACAAAAACTAAACTTAAAACTAAACTTGGCGATTGCATTTACAAATCATCACATATAAAAGTTGATAAAAGGGTAGGCTTACCAAGTACAGAGGCTGGCTTGGCTTCTTACTACCAGTTGAGCATTGCCTAGGTGCCAAGGTGACTGATGCTAGTAGGGCCAGTAGTGAATTGGCCCATGGAGCCATGACCTGTTGAACTCAGGTGACACTCCTAGTTCCTACCCAGAGGGTCTGGCTATAAGGCACCCAAGGACATAGAGAAGGATCAATAGACAAACATCCCAAAGTCTGAGGAGTTTCCTCCTGGGATTTTAAAATGATCAATTACCATACTCAATGATTAATTTCAAAACCTGCTAAAATTTTGTTGTTGTTGCTCTGTTTTGTTTTCCTTTGCTGCTCTAAGTCTTCACTGTAGTCTCAGCCTGGCCAGAGACAGATCACAGGGAGAATAGTCTTAACAAATTTTTTGAACCTATACTCAAATAAACTTCACTTCTAGGTCTATCCCTTAAAAAACTTAAGAGTGGGACATCCTAGTGGGGCGTCTCATCGTGAGAAAGGAAACTTCCTCATTGTACCATAAGTCCAAAACAAGTCACTTTCCTTTTAAGCCATCCCACCTCCCACAGGGAGGGGAACAACACAGGGTTCTCAAGCAGGGTGTCCCTCACTTAGAGAGAACCTGAAAACAGGGTGCAGAGACCCCAAACCCCAGTCAGACTAGAGTGCTGACAAAAAGGGAATGGGTTTCTGGGCTTAGCTTGATGTGGAGAGAACTTGGGACTGACTCAATCACCCCACATTGAACCGCCAATGTTTTTTCTTTGTTCAGCCCATGGTGGAGGGGACCCCAATTATAATGCACCCCCAATGTATGGTGCACCCAAAATTTTGGGGTAAAATATCATCCAAAAAAATTCATTCAAATCAACTCACATCTCCAAATCAAATCAAGGCATTTATTCGGGTAACACAACACACCAAGCTGGTTCCTCTGACCTTTAAGGAAGATGCAGCTTAAGGAAGACTCCAAATTTAGGGGGTGGCAGCTCCCTAAGGGAGAGGGCCCCCCCAAGAGAGATTGCCACTTTTGGGAGATGGCTCCTTAAGGAAGAGGAGGATGCCCCCTAGGCAGGAGAGGCTAGGGATTCTTATAGAGAAAAACCTGCTGTATGGAGGGAGGTGAGGTGACGAGGGACAGTAGTTCAGAATTTCACAAATATCTAGGCACAACATTATTCCTTTGTTCAGTCCATTAGCTTTGATATTTCACTGACCAATCCTACTTGAATTTCATTGACTTTAAGTGGTACTTGAGATAATGGGCTTCTTACTGACTACTCTATTTGAATCTCATCAATACTCTCAATAGATCAATCTGTCTATCTTTCTTCTGAGCTCCAGTTTCACATCATTAAATGTATGTTGCACATCCCCTGGATGCTACTTTGATACCTCAAACTCAAAACGCCCAAAATGGAACTAATTATTTTTAACTGAAACTGTTAACTCTAAACATCCCTCTGTCTGTTGAGGGCATCATGTTTTTCTAATTACTGAGATTCACAATATTGGAGTCATTCTCCACTCTGTGATTTCTTGCACTGTCCCTGCTCACATATCCAATGAGCTATCAAGTTTTGCTGATTTTTAACTCGAAACTATCTCTCACATGCATCTTCATCTCTTTCCTCATATGTCCACTACCTTAATCACCTCTCAGAACAACCTGCTCATTGGAATACTAGCTTCAATTTTTTTCTCCCTCAAATCTATCCTTCATGAAGCTGTCAAAGCCATCTCCCTAAAACATAAGCTGACCACGTCACTCTCTTGCACAGGAATATTCAGTGACTCTCTACTGCTGCCATGGTAAAAAATAGAAACTCCTCAGTCTGGCATTTAAAGTTTTCCATACTCTGAATCCTGCTTACCTTTCCAAGCACAAGCTTTTTACTCCCTTTGACACACTCTGTGTTCTAGCCAAATTGGTCCACTTATTGTCCACTCGTTGTCCCCAAATCAGCATTCTGTTTACTGCCTTATGCACAGAACTTACTCCCTCCTAACCTTTTCTTAAACTCCCTAGTTTCCTTCAAAGCTTGGATTATGTTTAATCCACTCTCTCTAGCCAGCCCTTGCCATCTGCTCCTGCTTTCTATCTCTCCTTTCTCCTTTTCTGCTTTCTGCCTCTTTCTCTGGGAACCATAATCAAATCAATATTGCCATTGCTACCAGAAAGGTGTGTAAATCAACTCTTGTATGGCTTCACTCACCATCCCTGTGACTTCGAAAACCAAAAACGCCTTTCCCTGGCCATTACTCCCTATATGTGTGTACTGTTTTCCCTCCCTCCTCCCATTAGAAGGTAAGTTCTTGATGTTAGGAAATTCACTTTTGTCTCATTTTTTAAATTGTATCTTCAGCACTTAGCATAGTACCTGGAACTTAGAAAATGCTTAATAAATGAATGTTGGATTAGATTGGATCTTTTGCAGACCCAAAAAGACAAAGTTCTTACCACCAAAGTCCTTGGTGTTGCAGTCTAGGAGGTCTTGGGAACCCTGAAATGCAAGGGCAAAGGCCTCAGGTCTGCCTTGAAAGAATTCAACCACTCGAACCTCCTTTCAGTCCAAGTAGTGAATTTATTAAAACACTGGTTGGGGTTGGCAAGATTCCTAGAGAGTCTGTGCTATTTGTGATGGCAGTACAAGGGGGTCAGATTTTAAGAATATGAGCAATTGATAAGGGTAAGATTGATATTTTATATAGAAAGACTTTGGGAAGATCTGGATGGGATTAAGGAGTGGCACCTTGAGGTGGGGCCAGGTGCAGACAATGGAAGGAATTAAATGGCAGAAGAGCACCATGTATCACCAAGGCAATATTCATAGCAATGATGGCACCGGCAACTATAAATATATGCTGGAATAGTTCTGAATTGCAATATATAACAGACTCTCCATATATATGACAGAAGCAAAACATTTATTCAGAAACCAAAAAAAAAAAACCGATTCCATCATAGCAACAAAGAAGTAATACACCATGACACAGCAGGAAGTCACACCATCCCATAGCCTTCCTACAAACACTCATAGCCTAGCTGTTTCCTTGCCTGCATCTTCTCTCTCTCCCAGCTCTAACTGCTCTGACTCCCAGCTTCCTCTCAGCTCTGTTTCACACTTCAGCAAACCCCTCCTACCACAGGCTCCATTGATTACATTTGGCTTATTAGGGGACAAGGAAGATCTTCAAATCCCCTTAGGTCTGTTAAGGGGCAGGGAAGGTCTTCAAATTCCCATTACCATTACACCCAATGAAAGAGCAGTTAAAAGGTTTATTGACTGGGATGGGCCAGTGCCTCAGAGATATACGTTCAGGGACTTTGGGGTCCAGGTCCCAAAGACATGGTCTTTTCCTTTTAGGGATCCATCTCAAATCCCATCCCCATCATTGACACTGTCAAAATGGTCAAAGAAAAGACATTACCATTACTTTGGCTCTGCACCCTAAGGACCATGGGATTTTTCACTAACTTACAGATGAAACCTTCTATGAGTTTTTTCTTCTGCCATTAGATTATCAGTTCCATGAGAGGAGTGTCGAGTGTCCTATGTTTTTTAATATTCCAAGCTCTTAGCACAGTGCTTTGCACATAGTAAGCTTTCAGTAAATACTCCATTCATTTATTCATTCATTCAATGGACTGGAATAACAAAGTATCATTTTAGAAAAAACAAAAGATTCCATCTTCTATCTCCATGAAAAAGGTACACAAATCCTCCAAAACAAAGGGATAGGGAGGGAAATTAAGGGTAAATAACAAAGTAAAGTCAGTAGAAAATGAATTTTGAGTTGTAGTAGCTAGCATTTGTATAATGCTTTAAGACTGCGAAGTCCTTAATTGATGAATTTTTTCAGAATTGGAGGCCTGAAATTGAGTTCCAGTTATAAGTGCTTAAAAAAAAAGATATGGTTTTAACAAATAATTGTTCAAAAGGATAACAAATGACATATGCTTTAGAGAAATACACTTTAAGAACTAGAGTCAGCACCAGACAAAAAAACAGTCTTCTATAATGCTTGTTTAGTTAATGATAAAACAGCTATTTAATTCCATCATATTTTCCTAACTTGTAGTTCTGCTCCTCAACCACTGTAAAGTTGGAGAGGGCAGCCCTCTGCAGGCTGATGTTATTTAGGCAGACTGTGCTGCATGTGTAGGAGGGCACAGGGCAGACAAAGAATTTTGGATTCCTGAAGGTAAAGTGGTGGCTGTCTGTATCAGATAATTAATCTCCTGAGGAATGGATGATCTTTCCTAATGATCAATGGCATCATTTGTCTGTGTCTATCTAAGACTCTTTGAGATCCATGGAAAAAATGTCACTTTCAATTAACTCTATTCTGACTCCAAGATCAACAATTCAGCCACAGAATTCCATTCAGGGTCAGCTATAGATAAATTTGTGAAGTAGGTAAAATTGGTCTTCTGTGCCCTCTCATTTCCCATTTTAAGCACATCTCTCATTCCTTTCAAAATTTCCCCATAATCTACACCTTCAGGTTGCCTATTGCAATATCCTAGCCATGTCTATACTCTAAACAATATCATTAGCCTGGAAGATTTTTCTCTCTATCTTTCCCTCTATGGTATCTTTCATTGTATAGGTAATTGCTCTCAGATTTTCTTTTGACAAGGAAAATAACACAAATTCACACCTATTTGGTGCTTTAAGATTTACACACACACACACACACACACACACACACACACACACACACACACACACACTTTAGGAAACTTGCTAAATTCTTTGAAGGATTCCATTTTCCCTGAAACAAAGACCCATCTTTTTTATATCAATATGCGTTAGTTACTGTTTTACAAGCATGAGTCATAGCATATTAGAGTCTCTGGATTGAAATTGAGTCACCCAAAGGGCAATGGAGAGAGACATATGATCAGTTAAACAGGTTGCAATGAATTACAAATAAGAAATTATGAAGGAAAAAAAAGGACATAAAAGATACCAAAGAAATATATTAACCAAAAGATAGGAGTTGGTTAAATGGTAAGAACAAAAGATAACTGATAGATGGCTTGTATATTATGATGTCAAGCAAAATCTGAGAAAACTCTTAATGTGTTGAGTGGACTCCTCAAAGCAAATTTATGGGAAGTAATAGATTCCTGTTGTCACACAGGATGGACACACAGTACCTGTGTAGGTATCACAAACTGCATCATTGGAGTATATATCCATATTGATAAGATAATAATGATAATAATAAATAGCATTTATGCAGCTCTTTAATGAGATCACTGAACCAATAAGGTTACCAAAGTACATTCTTCACTATAATCCTGGGTTAGGGTTAGGGTTAGGGTTAGGGTTAAACCAATGCAATACCCATAGCAGCTGCTATGAATATGCAGACATATTTCCAGGGTGGATTCACAAAATATAAATAACTCTCTTCCTCAAAGGCAAAACCAGAATATTTATTCAGATACCAGAAAGCCAGTTCTACCACAGAAACAAAAGTTTATACATATCACCAATGCAGGGAGCTCCACCATCCCCAAGCCTTCCCTCTATTAGGCCTCCCCACAAATAAGCTCCCCTAGGCAAAATTCCTTCCTCTCTCACTTACACTGGCTGCTCTGCCTCAGTTCTGCCTCACTCTCTCTTACTCTTTCTTCCTGCTCCACCTGTTCAGCAAGTTTCTCCCACCATGGGCTCTATATGACTCAACTTTGGGCTGGGCCAAAGCTCAAAGCAGGTCACATGGGCCTATTAAGGGGCAGGGAAGATCTTCAAATTCCCATAACATTATACCCTGAAATCCAGTAAGACTTGAGTTTGAATCCTGACTCAGTCACTTAGCAGCTGTATTGGAAACAAAAAAAGAGACCTTTTTAGTTAAGTTGAGGATAAAAGAAAGATCATTCAAGGTAGATGAGATGATACTAATGAACATTTAAGAGAACTATTTAACTCTTCCATTTACTTCAGCTTTTTTTCTGATAATGAAAATGCATAGAACTTTTTGTTTGCAAAATGTCTCAACTCTTTTGTGTAGGGAAAATATTATTTTGGATTGGCTCTGGTTTAACAAGTCATAAATGTGTGTAGTCGTATAAATGTAATATAGAAACATTTGACCAGAGCCATGGAAAACATATCCAAGGCAAAGAAAGCCATAGAGAAAGTGATATTAGGGCTTAGAATTCAGTCTTCCTGACTCAGGGTTTCCCATAATCTGCTTTGAAATTTGACCCTATGGTTAGCTTCACTATTATCCAATATTTCTCTTCAATTTTTTCTATTAGTAAGATCCCTCAAGATCCCTTATATTAGAAATTAATTTTATTTTAGTTTGATTACCTCTGAAGTAATGTTGGTATTGTTTGTCCAGTTGTTTTTCAGTCACTTCTGACTCTTCATGACCCTCTTTGGATTTTTTTTTGACAAAGATATTGGAGTGGTTTGCCATTTTCTTCTCCAGTTTATTTTACAGATGAGAAAACTGAGGCAAACAGGCTTAAGTGACTTGTCCAGGGTCACACAGCTAGTGTCTGAGGCCATATTTGCACTCAGGAAAATGAGTCTTCCTGACTTCAGGCCTAACACACCCTGTCCACTGTGACACCTAGCTGCCCTTTGTTGGTTTAGAGCCCACTTTTTATTGGAAGATGAAACTGATTTACCCTAACAGGACAAAAGTCATGACAACTATAATAAATATTTGTTATAGTTATAGAAAACACATTCAAGTCAAAATCTTATAGCAAATTAGGAAAGCAAATATAGCATCCTGACCCAATAAGTCCTCTCTTTTGTGCCCTAAACCACCACTTCAGTTAATCTATCTGCTCCCTTTAGTTTTTACTGCAGTCCAAATGACTTGTGTCCATATTTTGACCAGTAAGTTAGGACAATCCTCTAATATTGTCTATTCCTTTAGATCTTGACTTTGTTCTTTAAAGTAAGAAATTCATTCTGATATCATACACCTCTAAGAAGAAGGAATTGCTGAGGCTTCCTGTAGAAAACATATGGTCCCATTTAAGAATGTAGTAAAAATTTAAATTTTTAGCCTAAGGGTCATAGGTGAAAAGGCACCTCATTTTGCAGGAAAGCAAACTTAAGTCCAGAGAAGAATTGACTTACCTAAGGTCACACAGCTAATAAGTGGAAGGAATAAGAATAAGGAGTATGAGAGCAGGGCAGCTAGGTGGCACAGTAGATAGAATACTGGCCCTGGAGTCCAGAGGACTTGAGTTTAAAAATGGCCTCAGACACTTACTAGGTGTATGACCCTGGGCAAGTCCCTTAACCCTAATTGCCTCCAAAAAAAGGAATGAGGACCCCAAATCTTCTGACTGCCAGTTCAGCACTTTTCCCACTGAATGTTCTTCAACGTAAAGTTGGCAACATTTTTGTTCATAGTTCTAACAGAAAGTACTTTGAAAATATGTTAAAATTTACCATTGTCATTGATTTTCATTCTCATATCTAGTTGCTTAATAAATGCATATCGATTTGACTTGGTTTAATGGAAGACCACTGCTCTCAGGGTCAGAAGAGTTCAGTTCAAATCCTTTCTCTTCTATGTAACTGCTGTTCAACTTTATATACATTACTTTAATTCTCAGGGACTTAGTTTACTATCTATAAAATGAGGGAGTTCAACTAGGTGGTCTTTCAGGTCCTTTATAGCTCTACCATTCTAGGTTCTATTGTAATGGCAGGACTAACCAATGAGAACCTGGTCATTAGAGCAGTGGTTCTCAAACTTTTTGGTCCCAGCATTTTTTACTCTTAAAAATTATTCAGGACCCAATCAAGCTTTTGTTTATGTTACTTAAAGCTACTGATATTTACTATATTAAAAATTAAAACTGACCACTTTAAAATATTGATCTTTATTTTAAAATAAATCCATAACATGCTAATATAGATAATCTTTTTAATGAAAAATAACCACATTTAAGACATAACTAGCCAGAAGAGTGGCATGGTTTTACATATTTTAACAAATCTCTTTTAAATTCAGTCTCAGGCACTTAGTGGCTGTGTGGTCACAGACAAGGCATTTAATCTCTGCTTTAATTTCCTCAACTGTAAATGGGGTGATAATACTAGCACCTACAGTGCAGGATTGTTTTGAGGACCACAGAAGATTATTTTATTTTTCAAAAGCACTTAGCATGTAGTAGTGTGGGTGCACACACCCCTTTCCCTTTAATATCCAACTTAATAGAATACAAGTGAATTCAAATATCTGCTTCTTCAGTTTTTGTTTTTATAATATATGAAGAAAATACAACCTCACAGAGATGTAGTTGTAAAAGAGAGGGGTATTTTAATAGGCAAATAATGCCTAGAATTATAATGAAAATAATTTCTACCTCTTAGACTTTCTGAAAGGGTCTCCAGAAGGGGTTTGAGCATTCTCAGTATCTGCCTACTGCCCATCCAAATGAAGGCAAGGCTTAGTGAGCCAGATTCTGAAAGTATTTGATAGTACGGACTCATATTCTCATTCTCTCTCTCTCTCTCTCTCTTTCAACATGCTTTCTCAGAGACTTATTTCTCCTGTCCAATACACAGTAAGTGAGAGACAAAACATTCACTGTGCATTTTGTCCCACCCTTCCACAGAGTGGGAGGATAAATGGGAGGAATGGGGGAGGGTAGCCCATTGCAGGGTTTTAGTCTCTTTCTCTACTTCTTTTTCAAACTTTTCCTCTTTGGAAATTTCTCAGTAAAGTTAAAAACCTCTTGAGAATAAGTTAAAAACCTTTTAAATGAAACTCCTGTCTATCTGCCTGTTCCTCCATCACCTGGCCATTGCACTTAGGGAAAAAGTCTAGGGAAGTGTCTCCCTCTCCAAGAAATAAAGGGAAAAATTAATACAGCATTGACAGTATGAAAGGAGGCCACTAAATTAGCTTTCTTCTTCCTTCTCCTGCACCCCAGGGAAGGGAAAGGAGGAACATCACTAAGGAAAGATATGTAAATAACTTAAAATCAACTAAGGGAGAAAAGGATGGAAATATATTTCAATGCAGCAGCTTTGTGAGTTCTGCTGAACCCTTCCCCACACCCCCACACATTCTAGAACACCACATAGTCAAGACAAAGAATAACTGATTAATTAGGCTGTTATAGGCAGCAAGTATATACATGTTCAGGGGAGAATAAAAGTACAGGGACAGACTAGACAGTCACCACCGGAGACATGGGAGGTGGAAGTCTGCTTTCATCTTTCCTTCAATGGCCTTCCCTTTCCTTCCCCCTAAAAAAGCACTACAGAGGCAAGGAGTTTGGGAAAGAGGAAAAAGAGAATGTAGGGAAAAAAACAGAGCACAGAGATGATAATATTGTGTGTACTGGAGAGAGGGGACAGGCAGGAGTGGGGGAAGAAGCAATAAACAGGGAGCTTAAAATGGGAGAGAGAAATCCTATCATCAGTTTCCTTAGGGTGGGGGGCAGGAATAAGAAAGGTGCCCCAACCCTCAATCTTCCACTGCTAGGCTAGGGTTTGGTCAACAACTGGAATTAATTAGAAGGGGTCCGAAAAGGAAGGCGCAGAGGAGGGAATAAGAGGGTAAATGGGGCACATTGCTGATTAATGTGTACCATCCAAACCTCCTCCTTGAGCCAAAGTAGAAAAGAATAGGAAGAAGGGAGAGAAGAAAATGTAGTGCTGAGGGAAGCACCTTTCTAAGGGCCTTATGGGGAAGGAGACTAATTCCTGCCATCACTGTTAACCGTCTCCAAAGACATCCTTCTCTCTGCGCTTCAGGTTTTCAAAGTTAAAGTCTGTCCCAGTCATGCGCTTGTAAATATCTTTGATATCATTGCAGGTTGTCTCAAAGTCAGTGCTGGCATCATAAGAACAGGAACAGAAGATCTGGCTTTCCAGCCCACAGTCTGTTGGCTCATACAAGTCACTGATGGCCACAAACTTTTGATCTATAGGTTCCAGCAGCCTCAGAGCTGGTTCAATCTCCTTCTCAGGCTCTGCTGTCTCCACTGTGGTGCTGGCAATAGCAATGTACTTTCCCTGGGCAGCCACAAGCTGGGCATAGGAGATCATGCACACAAAGATGTCTGATTTCCTGTGGACCTGCTTCTGGGGAATGATGATTTGGCAGGAGCTGACATCGTTGGTGTTCCTGATGGGGTGGCTGAGGATGCAGATGGCTCGGATGACCTGGCCAGTCTTTCGCACCCTGTCGGGGATATAGCTAGGGTCACAGATCAGCTGCTTGCAATAAGCCACCACCCCCTCCGACTTCACGCCCACCACTCTGCCATTCTCCATGATGATGTCATCGACAGGCTTGTTCAGGATGTACAGCCCACCGTAGATGGCACTCAGTCTTGCAAATCCCTGAGGCAGCTCTCCCAGGCCATAGAGAGGGTACAGATAGGGGCTCTGCCCATACTGACCAAGGGACCTGCTGTAGAGTTTGATGCGATGGATGGTCTGGAGGCAGGGCTGGTCCAAGTAGTCGTCGGTTCGGTGGAGTGCCAGGGCATGGCCAACGAAGTCAATAACATCTTGGCCCAAGTCAAACCTCCTGTACAAGTCTCTCATGGTGGTGGTCTCAAGGTCCACACCCTCAGAGGAGCTGGGCTGGTCCTCGTTGTAGGCTGTCAGGAACATCAGGAACCTTCTGAACTGTCTTTTCTCAGACATGCTGAAGAGGCTGGAGGCCAAGGCCTCGGCCTCGGTGGACGGCACCTTGTAGATCTGGCCCCCCTTATAGACAAAAATGCCTTCCACCACTTTGAATTCGAGGTAATTGGTCACTTCTGTGTACATCAGCATCTTCACTAGCTGGCCACTGGCCAGCAGGAATTTGGGGATCAAGTCCACGCTCCAGTCCCGGCCCCGGCCCAGGCTTTCGGGGGGCCCCTCACTGATCTCGAACCGTTTGTACAAGTCTTCCAGGGTGATGGAGGCGCTTTCGCCCCCGTAGTAAGGGTTCCGGTCTATGTGCAGCACCTTCCTCCCGTTCACAGACATGATGCCCGAGAGAATACACTCCTTGAGGCCCGTGCCCAGCACGATCACGTCGTACTGCCCGTCCATGGCCGGCACTGCTGAGCCCGTCCCCGGCTGGGCTTCGGGCTTCGCAGCCGTTAGCGCAGCCGCCCTCGAGCCCCTGCGGCGAGTCACAGCTCCTCCGCTCTAGAGGTCACCTGTGCCGCCTCCGCCCTGGAGGCCGAGGCACCGCCCCTTCCCCTTCCTCCCCTCACCCCACCCCCCGCCCCACGCCTCCTCCCTGGAGCCCCTGTCCTGAGTCACAGCCCCCTCCGCCCTCGAGGTCACCACATGATCGGCCTCGCCCCCTAGGCCGGGGCTCCCCCGCTGCAGTCACCGCCTCGGCCTGCTCGGCATTTGGTCTCTCACCATTCCCTGTTCGCGTGTTATCATGGTGATGAAAGGTCTCTCCCTCGTCCTCGTCGGTGGAGCCAGGAGCGTGCATAGAAAAGGCTCAGACGAAACCTCTAACTCACCCTCGGAGGAAGAGAAATGCCGTGGCGGGAGGAGCGGGGGTTCCTCTGTGGAAGACGGAGACGTGGCCGTGGTTTGTTCAGCGCGTCCGCTTCTTCGTGACCCCATTTGGGATTTCCTACGGCAGTGGTTTGTCATTTCCTTCTCCAGCTCCTTTTGCAGATGAGGAAACTGGGGCAGGCAGGGCTTCGTGACTTTCCCAGGGTCACACCGCTAAGCGTCTGAGGCCAGACTTGAATTTGATTCCAAGCCCGGTGTTCATCCACTTCACAACCCAGATGCCCCCGCAGCAGTGTGCCACTAGCCCTCCAGAATGGAAGTGCTGCGTCCCTGCACAGCTCTGCCCCAGCCCTCAGGCCGGGCTGGGTCTTCATCTCTACCAAGAACAGCTGCCCATACCCATGGGCCCTGGGGATTATCCTGTCACAGCTGCCATCACGCTGTGGCTGGAGCAGCACTCAGTTATGGGACCTCTGGTGGCTCTTAGCTTTGGAAGTTCACAGGATCATGACTTTGTGTCTGGGAAAGAACAGGCACAACAGGGACACGAGGAACGTGGAAGCAAGGTGTGTATAGCCACTTGGCGAAAAAGAGTCTGGAGGTGTCTGTCCTGATTTCCTTCAAATCCTACACAACAGCACTGGCAGACCTTGCCACATGTGGGTCTTACTACTCTTGTGGGGCTCACCCCTCCACTGGGTATGTGGGGCAGGCTCCTCTACACAAGTGGGGCCCCTCAATTTGCTGCATGAGTAACATTACTAGTAATCCAGTTCCTTAAGTCTAGATCCTTGAGAGTCATAATGAACTGCTCTCTAGGGAACCAGATAATATGAGTAGCAAGTTCAAGGAGTTGTCCCAGAAAAGATGCTATGCTGTGGTCCCACTCCAGGTCTCCATGATCTTTTATTTCATCCATCTTATGTATGTATGTATGTAACTATGTATCTATGTTATCTGTCTATCATCTCTCTATCTATCCATCCATCCACCCATCTATCCATCTATGTATGTATGTATGCATGTATCTATCTATCTATCACCTATCTATCCATCCATCTATATATGCATGTATGTATGTATCTGTCTATCTATCTATCTATCATCTATTTATCCATCCATCCATCCATCTATGTATCTATCTATCCATCTATCATCTATCTATCCATCCATCTATCTATCTATCTATCTATCTATCTAACATATGTGTTTTTAAGCCTGGGTCTCCCTATTCAACCCAGGCTAGAAGTGCAGTTAGCCATCTGTTCTGTTTATTCAAACTGGCACAGTTTGCTCCATCCTTAAGTAGCCCAATGACCTTGTTAGTGAGGATACTGAATTGATTTTGGGCTGAAGGAAGCTCAGAACTTCTGAATTCAAGTGATCCACCAGCCTCAACCTTCTCAACAGGAGCGACTACAGGTATATATCATCACACGAAAAGTTTCCATGATCTTTTAAGGATCACTGATAGAGGATCAGCAATCACATCTGCCAGTTCTTTCCATGCCCTATGATGTATTTCCTTCAAACTGTGACTTAAATTCAAGGACAGCTAAATATTCTCTTTATTCATCTTGGCTATCAACCTGACTTTTAGCCATATTTGTTTTGTCCTTTTTTATTATAAAGACCATTCTTCTTGTAAGAAAAAGTAGAAAATACTTTAAATCAAATAATTTTGTCTTTTTTTCATCAGTTTTTATGGTGTCATTATCCCCTGAGTATCAGTGCTAGCTCTCTGATGCTTTCACCCCCAAATTGCTTAAATCCATTTTGTCCTTATCTTTCCTTGCCATCTCCAGCTCATTCAGAGCCTTAGCACTCATGAAACTATTAGGGAATTGTGCCTTGTTATATTCATCATCTGTTACCTGTCCTTGCTTCTATCTCCTGTCTTTTAAAATTTTAAGTCAATTGGTAAATTTCCTATGTGAAATTATTGGTTCCCTTTTCCCTCTTCATCAAAATTGTATGTCTTTTCATGCTTGAGGGGTTCCCATCACTCTTGAGCTGACATTCCCTGTGGAATTTTGGTCTATGGAATCCTATTTATCTTTCATTTGAGTCCTTTGAAATCTGTTTTCATAAAAGCTAAGATGTATGTCAGACCAATCACAAATTCTAAGATAGAGTGGTCATTTCCATCTAAGGTTCCTCACTGGATATTCGAGCTGAACATTACTTTAGAGATTATCTAATCCAATTCATTCATTTCCACACAAAAGGAAACTGAAAAATCTTCTGTGGGAAATGGACTAGGAAATGAACTATGTTTTTGTGCTAATCCCCAAGGATAGAGAACATTCTTCTAAATCTTTGTCTCTCTTTGTGTTTCATATATTTGATAAATATGATGAATATTTATTGGATGTATGAGGGAACTAATGGAATGAATTGATACTATGCTAGTTGTATCAGCTTAGTAGACTCTGCTCATTGTCACAAGGAACCACACTCATTTCCATCTCCATCTTTTTTCATACTATCCCCCTTGCCTAGAATGGCTTCATTTCTCCATTCTCCCTATCCAAATCCTATCCATTGGGAATCTAACTTTTTATGATTAATTTTTAGATTCTTTTTCTCCCCCTCCTCTTCTCACCTTTCTTTTCATTTTCCCCTTTTCCAGTCTTCCCTTTATTATTATTGCTAGCATAGATGTATAAATTGAATTATCCACATGATGGCAGCCTAAGCACAGAACTGTACTGTGTGCACATGGCCTTTAAACAATGTTGTGATGCTTATATAAATAGAAAGCAGCAAGAGAAACATCTTCAGTAACTTCCTGTACTACTCAGAACTAAACCTTGATAAATCATACAGTTAGCTTCTTCTAATAACACAATTTGATCTATGTCTACCATGTGATGATAACAGAGTATTACCTGCTTTTTCTCATCACATTACATAAGTCCCTGATTTAGAACAGCTTTTGAACATTGACTCTTCATGTTCCTAGGATGAAGATTCTGACTTCAAAAAAAAAAATAGTTTTGCTTGTAGCCACATACCTAGATACACTCAGTAATTTCAGTGTGAAATTTTACTTTTAATTGATTCAATGTTTATATTAAAGGCAGTTGATGCTGTTGAGGGTTGAAATGTTTGTGGGGAGTCAGATGGTTTATTTTCTTCTAAAAGAGCAAGAAGAAATTCAAAAATCCAAGACTTTTGGAGATTTTTTATTGACTTTTTAAACTTAGTATTTGATCAAAATCTGACCCTAATAATATTCTTTCTTTCTTCTCTCTACAGTGGAAAATGTGAACTTACAAACAGATACCTGTAAACCTATGAGTCAAAATATAATTTCCTCAAGTACGAGACGTTTTATTTCCATCAAATGCAGAGTATACAGAAGGTATCTAATAAGTGATTATTGATTGTTGATTGATCTTACCTGGTTTCAAACCCTAGCTCTGAGACTTACTGCCTATGGAACCCTAAAAAGTCACTCCTTCATTAGACTAGTCCAGCCACACTGATAAGTTCCTCATATATGACATGTCATCTCCCGCATCCATTACTTTGCACTTCATCCTTGGAATGATCTCTCTCCTCACTTTTCCCTCTTGGAACCTAAATTCATTCTAAGACTCAGCTTGAGTACAACCACCTTCAAAAGATCATTCATGATTCCCCCCCCACACACACACACACACCATTGTTAGTGCCCCCACCTCATCTATTTCTTTCTTGATAAATGTTTTTCATTTATTCATTCATTTGTGAACAAGTTGTCTCCCCCTAGTGGAATGTAAAATCCTAAAAGATATAGGTATGTACATACATACATATATATGTGTATATGGTATTTTTATATCAGATTGTAGCATATAACAAAAGCACATAGTAAGAGCTTAATAAATGCTTGTTGATTTATTGGTGTTCCCTATCATTGGGAGGCCATCCAAAGGAAGTTGGAAAATGGTGGTGGACAGAGCACTGTTGAATCCCTTCTGTGCCACTTTCCTATCAGTGTGACCTAGAAGGGAAGGGATAGCTGACACAGCGCATGACAGAGTCAAGATCCAAAGAGATATTAACAGGTAACAGCACTGGGCTTCTTCTAATAACTTTGTCCAGCAACTTCCCACCCTTAATAACTCATTTACTGGAGTCTTACCTCATTGACTCCTCCTGAAGATCTTCCCCAAACAGTATAGGTCAGTGTAAATTCTTATACTTGAATTTTACAAGAACAGGCTGGAGGAAATAATCCAAAAGCTATTGCCAGGAAAAAATATATGAGGTTTTAGTGGACTCCAAGATCAATATAAAGCAGTGGTGTAAAGTAGGGGCCAAAAAGTTAATGCAGTCCTTGGCTGTGCTGAGAGGAGTATAGCAGATGCTGAACTGACCTATAGTGACCTTCCCATGGGGTATGCCCCAAATTGCCCTTCTTGCTTCCAGTCGACCACATGGGAACTTTAGGACCTGCTCTCAGCTATGTGACAGCACTAAAATTATTTTGCATCCTGGTATAATGTGATAAATCTTCAGTGTCCTTTTTCTATTTTTGTGTTTGTTGCTTCCTTATCTCGGGTGAAAGATGGACATGTCTGATCTTGAAGGTAACTATGTGAATCTGAAAGGTTCAGAGGTCCTGGACACTGTCAGGTTGTGTAATGAATGTAGGGAAGAAATCCTCAGGAACTAAGTCAATGTTCATGGGAAGGATCACCATCACCACCAAGAAGAAAACTGTCCCAAGACTACCTAGCAGCTTTGCTAGCAGATACTTACAGTGGATAGCCAAGGTGAAATGTACAATGCCCAATTAGCAATCCTTTAAATTGCTTTGTGTTCTGATGAGATTGAAGTGTCAGTGTCTCAGATTAAAACAGTAGTTATAAGTTGTTACTGAATTTTGTTTTTAATCATTCTATCAATATGTGCTGAGTCTTTCATGCTTAGTTTTTCTTTTGTGTGTAGGAATAAACTACCTGTTCCATAGCTGATTCATGTTGTTTATTCAGTACATTTCTACTCCCTCCCTTTTTTGGGGGAAACCATAGATGTAAGCCATAAACTAATCATTAGTAGAATCATCCCTGGAGCACCATGGTGGGCATCTAACAAGCTGAAGAGTTTGAGATTCCTCTTACTAGTCAGGCTCCATAGACTAAAAGAAAACCTAGAAGAAATCACATGCCTGGGCACAGAGCAAGCAATGGGTATTAGACTTTTTTTCTGTTTAGTTCCAAAGGCAAAAACCAGGAGCAGAGGATGATTTGGGCTTGATATTAACAAAAACTTCCTGACAACAAGAACCATTCACAACTGAATGACTTATCTTGGGAGAAAATGAAAAAAAAAAAAAACTGGATAGCCCATTGTTGGGCATGTTAGGTGGGCATTCCTTCTGACAGCGGTTTGGTCTAGGGGTCACTGGGGTCCTCCCGTCTCTAAAACTTTGTGATTTTGTGAGTTGGCTTTGTGCTCTCTGCCTCAGTTTCTCCATCTGTAAAATGAAGGAATAAGACTAAATTACCTCTGAGAGTTCTTCCACTTCTACGTCTAGGATTATATCAATAATTATCATGGTACAGGATGATGAATTATTATGGTACGGGATGATGATATATCAATTATCATGGTGCAGGATGACTAGATGACTCTTGGGGTCTTATGGCATATTACATTTGGTTAAAGAAACTGGGAATGCTTAGCGTGGAGAAATGAAAGCTAAAGTGGGAAATGGTAGCTGACTTCAAGTATTGAAATGCTGTCATTTCAGGGATCAGACTCGTTCTGTTTGCCTGGAGAGTGCAGAACCAGGAACAATGGGTGGGAAATGCAGAGAGGCAAATTTAGGCTTGATGTCAGGGAAAACTTCTTAGAAAGTAGGGTTGTTCAAAAGTGGAAGCACTGCTGGAGAGACAGTGGGCTTTCCTTCCTCGTGGGTCTTTCATGCAGAGGCTGGATAGTCACTTAATGAGTATATTCTAGTGGGGAATTCATTCTGCGGATGGAATGAAATAGACAACCTGAAAGTACCTTCCAATGCTTGAATTCTGTGATTTGAGTTTCTAGAACTCTAACTTTAATTTCTGCTGTGAATGGGAATATCACCATGTTTTAGTAGGGACTAGGCATGGACTTAGGGGATGAAATACTGTTATCATTAGTGACACAAGTTAAAGTGGAAGGTTGTGTATGAGAATAAGTGTATCTACTTCCAGAAACTTCTTTCCCCTAGTTATGGATTTATAGACAGAAGTGCTCATCACTCATGGAGAACACTCTTCTCTGAGGGTCACAATAAGCCCAAGCACAATAATTCCAAGGAAAGAACAATAACGGGGAACTGTCATTTTTCAGGCATGTTCTCTAACTATATATTTTTTCAATATTATTTCTGGATATATAGTAATATAACTATGGGCAAGGAGTGATAGGAATTACAGTGTGATATTGAAGGTGGGGAAGGAACAGCAGTAAGAGGTAATGAATGAATACAGCCATCATGAAGACAATTCAGCCCAGAATTTTTCAGAAATACCGATTATTTCTGGTGCTCACCTTCTCTTGGCAGCTAGGTGGCACCGTGGATAGATTGCTGGGCCTGCAGTCAGGAAGACTCATCTTCCCACTCCCTGTGTGACCCTGGACAAGTCACTTATCCTGTTTGCCTTAGTTTCCTCACCTGTAAAGTGAGCTGGAGAAGGAAATGGCAAACCACTCCAGTAGCTTTGCCAAGAAAACCCCAAATGGGGTCACAAAGAGTCTGACACAACTGAAAACGACTAACCAACAACAGCTAACATTCTCCAAGAAATTTCTAAAATATTAGCATTAGAAGGGCTTCATTTTACAGATGAGAAAAAGAGCTCAGGGGCAAAGCTTCACAACTAGCTAGTGACACAACTAAGGTTAAAAACTAGGTCTCCAATTTCCATTTTAGTGGTCTTTTCATGCGTTAGTCTACCTCTCTGTTAACCCAATTTTTGCATATCTATCATTTCTACCCCTCTTTTAACCCCTTCATATTTAATCTTAACCTGAACTTGGAGTCAGGCAACCTCAATATACCTGCTTGCTCCAATATCTAATATTTTCTACCTTTAGATAGGTTATAATCTCTTGGGGACTCAGTTTCTCTATCTGTAAAAAGGGGACAAAAATACCTGTGACACCTATCTCCTCAAGTTGTTTTAAGGAAAGAGCTATATAAACTACAAATATAAACGATAGAGAGACACATCATTATACCTACTAATATAGCTTTTAGTACTTCCTTGCTTTTCTCTCTTTGCCTAGTCTGTTTATGTAACCATAACAATTTTTTTTTCTTTTAGCATTCCTATCTTTGGCCTTTATTATACTTTGTTTCTCATGTTTTCATTTTTCATTCTATCTTAGCTGAACAGCTGCTCTGAAGAAAAAATATAGGATCCCAGAATGTTAGGGCTCAAAAGGACCTTAGGAACACCTAGTTGACCATCCCCCTCTATCCTCCCTGCACACGACATTCACTTCATAGATGAGAAATTCAGGGTCTAGAGTTGAAGTGACTTTCCTAAAGTCACACAGCAAATAAATGGCATAGGGAGGGTTTTAACCAAGGTCTTTGACTACAAAAGTAGCATTCTTTCCATTATCCCATAATGTAATGTAGAAATAAGAGGGAACTCATGACTGTGGTCAGTTTAAGCCCATTGTCCAAATATATTCTGCTAGAAATATGAACAAAAATGTTGCCACCTTGGTATTATAGAAAATGCAGTGGGAAAAGTAATGGATTTGAAGTCAGAAGGGCATTTGTACTTCCTTCCTCTATGAACTTGAGCAAGGCACTCTCTAGGCTCAGTTTCTTTACCCGTAAAATGAGGGGGGGCTACATAAAATCATGTGATTGATCCTATGAATACTACATATTCAAAATCAATATTGAAAATCTATTTTGGGGATTCCTAGGTGGTGCAGTGAATAGAGCACCGGCCCTGGAGTCAGGAGGACTTGAATTCAAATCTGGCCTCAGACACTTAGCACCTACTAGCCCTGTGACCTTGAGCAAGTCACTTAACCCCAATTGCCCTGCCTTCCCCCCTCCAAAAAGCAAAAACAACAACAACAAACAAAAAATCTATTTTTATAGGCAGAGCACATCCCTGAAAAACAAAAATTCACCTTAGTTACTGCTTTTCTCCTGGAAACATGGAGTTTATTATAATATCTTTAGAGGTCATTTTCTACAATGGTCCTCTCTGTATTTCATACCCAGCATTTTGTGAAGATCTCAAAACCTGCTTTTAACTGCTTACATTCTTATACTACTGATTTTGGAACTGGAATGGAGAAATATTGCTAACCCCAACACATCCAAACCAGCAGCAGGGCTTGAATTTTCATAATTGCTGTGGAGGTGTAATTATTTGCAGCTATTCAACACAACTTCACCATGGTGAGGCAGGCAAGCTATCACTTTATATCAATGTGTAAAACACAAAGCTTTTAAAATTGCTGTCAAACATGCACATTCTTAGATAAAGGAGAACTTTATTTTTCTATAATGTTCTCAGAAATGCCTTCCTATTGAAACTTCCCTACAAAAGAACACCAAAAAAGTCAAGAACCAAAGAAACAAGTAATATGAGAACATTGTCCTGACCTACTGGACCAAACATGGGCTCATTATATGGACTATATGGATAAAGGGAGAAGATAGATGTGAACTAAGGTGATAGATATAGCTTAGGCTACTAAAGATTTGTTGCGTATGGATGCATAATTCTATTCTCTGACCTACCACAAACTATGCTCTTTGCCTTTGCCATGGATGCTTTTCTTCTGGCATGGATCAGATGTTCATGTGCTACATTTTAGACAACTTTGTCTGGTCACGAGGTAAATTAGTCACTCAAAAGGAAAGTGTACCACTTTGAGAGCTAAGCTATTTTGAAAACAGAATGTTTGACACCAAAGGGAAAGTTCACTTCCTTAATCCTTACATGTGGCTGATATTTGAAGTGCCTAATCTGTGGGAGAGCCTAAGGGGAAAATACTCTAAGACATCTAAGCCTCTGGACACATCACAGATTGGTAGGGTCACACATAAGCATCCAAGGTACAGGAAATGTTAAAGGTAGATGACAGCTACTTTCTTGACTTAGATGATTCCAAACTGGGCCAGTTCATGTAATTCCAGGTGGCTGAAGGCTTCCCAGGGACAAATGACTGTGATATCTATAAGAGAGTAGAAAAATCATATAAACTCATTCTTTTCCACAAACTTAGAAGCTTGAGTGTCCTTTTTCAGAGAAGGTATTCAGGTAGAGGGATGTCTCCATAACCTCACCTTGTCTTTTTCCCCAGACATTTAGCTTAGCTAGAATGGCACCTTAGTCCCCATATATGTTTTAGAGGAAATTAAGGTTCAGAGAAGCTAATTGACTTGCCCACTTTCTTATTGAAGAAGATCAAGTGAGGAGCCCTGGTTTCCCTCCATGTCCAGCACTCTTTCTGCTGTTTCATGTTTCTATAAACTCAGTAGTCAGCTAGATGGTGCAGTAACTAGAGTGCTGGGCCGGGAATCAGGAAGGCTTCTGTTCAAACCTGGCCTCAGACACTTAACTGGTTGTCAGAATTTGGACAAGTTACTTTAAACTCTGTCTGCTTCAGTTTTCTCATCAGTAACATGGGGATACTAATAGCACTTATATCACAGGGATGTTATAAGGATCAAACAAGATAACCCAGGTAAATCTCTTTGTAAATCTTAAGGTGCTACATAAATATTATTATTATTATTATTATTATTATTATTATTTCTTAGAAAAATGCATGCTTGGGGAATCAGAAGTGGGGCAGTGCTGTTGGTCTGATTATATGTGGTGCTATCCCCATTTTTTCTGATAAGAAAATGGATATAACTAGTAAGTCTGAACTAGGATTTATTAGTATAATGATTATTATTAAATAATGAAATATTAAATAATTAACATATATGTATCATGTTAAGGTTTGCAAAGCACCTAATATAATTAAGTCATTTAACATTGATTTGGATATGCATCCTGATTCAAAGTGTAATTTGATATATCATGCTAACTCAAAAGCAGCTGATTGCAAACTCTTATAAGTGCAACAGTTCTTATCAATACCTAATAAACAATAAGAAGAAAAAAGGGTCCTTATACTCATTTAAAATTTTTAGCTGTCTTCATTTAGGCCTAGTTTTAAAGTATCTGTCTTCTTGAAAGTATAAGAGCTGATGCTCTAAATTCTAAGAAGAATTCTAAAATTTAAGGATCTCATATAAAAATGTCTTATTAGACCCACCTGTTCCAAGGCCCTCCATGCCTGGGATGTCATCTCCAAACCTATGAAGTTAAAAGGAAAAAAAATGAATGAAGAAGGGAGGATTAGCTGAGATCAGATGAAGAGGATCCTAGATTGATTCATTTAGGAATTCACTTAACTGAAAAGAGAGAGAGGGCAGATTTGCTAATTTTTTCCCCTCTCACATCTACATACAGTAGATCTTTTGATTTGTATGGTGTTTACAGCATCTCCTGGATCAAGAACAAGAACAGGAAGTTCAAACAAGTATTAGGCAATGTGTGCCACTGGAAGATGTGTCAAAACTGAAATATCACTTGAAACATTTATGAGCTTTCAAAGGAAGGTCTACTTTCATTGTTCCTCAGTGAGAGACTTTAGTACAAGCTTTGCTTCTTTAAAAAACAAAGACATACATTTAGCCAATTAAATATTGGGACAGCTGCAGCCAGGTGATGAACATGATACAAAGTGAACTTATAAGAAGGATGCCCTAGGAGTTGAGATGGTATGGACATCATGTTTGGAGACCTTCAGGAAAAGTTTGAAATGAAATTAGAGGAGGAGAGAAAAATGGAGGGACCATGGATGGAGAAAAAAAGAAATTCCTAAGTATGATCTGAATATTGTGACTATTCACTGAATATTTGGTGAATTAATCTTCAAACCAAGACAGTTTAGGATAAATGACCATGAAATATGGTGGTATATTTTCCTCCACCTTGGATATAGGAAATCTTACCCTTTCACACCTTTCTTAGGAGGCTTGCTCTTGAATTGTCGAGTTTGTCTCTGCTTGAATTTAGGGGGTGCCTTTCGTGGAGTGGTAGGACCCTGGCTTGAGGCTGGAGGGGCCAATGTGTTGTTGTCACTCATTTTCAAGCTCCTAGAGGTAGACAATGTTTCCCTTTCAAGTGTCTTAATCTGCAAGATAATCACAAACAGAAAAGAAAGTGAAAATGCAAAGGAATTTCTTAAAGTTTTTTATGTCATTATTAAGAACAAGGAATGAAAATATTTTGGGGTTTTCACTGGAGGTTAGATGAAGCTAATACATTTCCAATAAAAAGAAATTTTAGATTTATGTGTCAATGGAGTAATAGGAGAGTAGTAAACTAAAAAAATCTTGTAATAGAGAAAATTTAGTAGGGTAGATGGTAGACTGAAAAATACAAGTATTTAGAAATATAGGAAGCTAAGAAATAGGAAACATCCTAATGAATTGTTTTAACCACTTATGAGCATAATTTAAATCTGAAATCAATTCTCTGAAAGTGTTGCTCTAGGAAGGAAGGAAACAAGAATTTATTAAATGCCTTCTACATTCTAGGCAGTGTGCTAAGTCCTTTACAAGTAATCTCACTTGATCCTCATACAACCCTAAGAGGCAATATGTGCCACTGGAAGAGATGTTGAAACTGAAATATCACTTGAAACATTTATGAGCTATCAAAGGAAGGTCTACTTTCATTGTTCCTCAGTGAGAGACTTTAGTACAAGAAGTAGGTGTTATTATTATCCTCATTTTAGAGTGGAGGAAATAAAAGTTAATTTGCCACATATCCACTAAGTGTCTGAGATCACATTTGAACTAGGGTCCTCCTGGCTCTAGGCCCAGCACTCTATCCACTGTGCCTATGGGAGAAAGAATAGTAACCTGAAAATAAAAGGGATAGCTGCTAACCTCAGAGACAGACAACCATCAATCTATTACCTTTACAGGGCCCTACATCCCAACTTAGTAGAGGATAAGCTTTTATTCTGCCCATAGCCATACAAAAGGATTCTCAGCCTTGCATCTCTTGGGTATCTTCATTTCTTGTAAGTCCATAAAAATAGCCACGATGGCCTCACAATTAGGAAAAGCAAATGCTGAAATGAACATTAATGGTAATGTAATGAGGTCAGTTGCTAGGATACTCAGCTATTCTTGCTTCTCCCTAAGTTTCCCATCAATTAGTGTAACCAGCATTCCCCCTGATAAAATATTTTTCCTTTCCTTCTTTCAATGTTACTCAAAAAACCCTCTTCTAAGGGTTCCCTGGTGGCCCTTGCCTTTGTTTTCTTATCACCTGCTGAATAAAATTTAAAATCTTTATCTTCACTTTCAAGGTATTTGTCTTTTATCTTCTATTTCTCTAGTTAATCATTTTTTTCTCCAGTAAATCGTTATCTATTTCCCACCCTCTAGTTTCTCCTTTGCCATTATTCAACCTACCCTCTCTATGAAGGGAGGTCTCTGCTCCCCTCAGTTGTTTATGCCCATTGCGACTCCTTTATGTACTTATATCTTATTTTTTTATCGTAGTTACTTAGGTAGGTGTCATACCTCTCTTGTATACTGTAGCAAGGCAAGGAGTCTTTCTAATTTAATCCTTGCCATAGCCCAAGCACACCGCTGTGTAGATAGTAGCAGCATTTAAAGTGCATTTTAAATTGAATTAAGTTCAAACTCAAATTCTCTGATTTTATAACTACATGCATGCAGAAATCTCAGGATTGGAACCAAGGTATAAGAAATTTGTTACTGAAATAGCAATGATGGAAAACCTGGAGAGGGATTCCCTTTATCTTAGAATTTGTTGGAGGAGAGGAAATTCAGTGAGGCAACCAGTGGTGCTGTGGATAGAACACTGGGTGTAGAGTCAGGAAGCTTTGGATTCAGATATGGGCCTGACATAGCTGTGAGACCTTGGGCAAGTCACCTAACCTCTGTTTTCTGTGGTTTCCTCAATTATCAAATGAGGATAATAATGACACCTACCTCCAAGAGCTGTTGTGAGGGTTAAAAAAGAAAATATTTGTCAAAAGCATTTAGCACAGTGCATGGCTCATAGAGGGTACTATATGAATGCTTATTTCTTTCTCCTCTTCCCCTCATGCACCTCACCCTATGTGTATCTGAAGAACAGACTTCAAAGGGTTCAGAGGATCCCATAAACTCAGTCTGCACAACCTGGTACAGCCCATAGGCTGCTTGCTGTACATCAGAGGATTCCTCAGCCTGGGAAAATGTAGTAGAAAACATCCTCTACATTTTTCGAATACTTTGGTGTGCCCATGGGCTGGCAGCAGCCCGTGGGCCGGCAGCAGCTCATGGGCCACAGGTTGTGCAGGCCTGCCACAAACTAAAGTCCTAGGGAGGTTAGTATAGGAAGTTCTAAAGAAATCTTTTTAAATAAAAGCTTATTGCTAGCAATACTTCCCATTGTCTCCATTCCCTCCCAGAAAGATATTCCTTATAATAAAGCAGGAATAAAGGAAGGGAAAGAAAAGTTCTACAAATCCAAAACAATATGTCAAAAAAAGTCTGATGTTATATGAAGTCTCCCCCAAATACTTCTGCAAAGCAGTGTAGAGAGGTGGCAAGAGGAACTTACCAATGAGGGGGAGATGTTCAAAGAGAGAAGGAATCTTGCAGGGTGAGAAGGCTACAGGGCCAGAGGTGACTTATAGAGTGAGAAGGCAGCTGAAGCATTATACTCATCTGGGAATCAGAAGTGCAGTCAGGTGAGAAATGGCATTAGAATGTATGATTAAAGGGGTGGTTAGCTAACATCTAGAAAATGAAGCAGTGATCAGGAAGAGCCAATATGGCTTCATCAAGATGCTATGCCAGATTAATCACAATTTAGTTTTGATCAGAGGAATGTTATAGATAGAATTTACCTAGATTATAATATATTATGATGTCTTTTCTTATTCTTGTTGACACACTCGTGAAAAAATATGGGTTACTATAGATGATAGCACAGTTTAAGGGATTCAGAGCTTTAAATGAATGGTCAGATCCAATGAGTAGGCTATGTTAAAAAAAAGTCTACACTAGAAAGAAGTCTACACTAAAGGGCCCAAGGGATCTGCCCTTGGATCTCAACTATTGAACATTTTTTATCAGTTACTAGGATAATAGTATAACAAATTTGCAAGTCATCATGATAGCTAACATTTATATAGTGTTTACTATGTGCCAGACACTGTGCTAAGTACTTTACAAATATTATCCATTCCATCCTCACAACAATTCTGGGAGGTAGGTGCTGTTATTATCCCAATTTTACAGATGAGGAAAACTAAGGCAAACAGAAGTTAAGTGACTTGCCAAGGGTCACACAGCTGCTACATGGTTGAGGTCAGATTTGAACTCAGGTGTTCTTGACTCCATGTCCAGTACTTCTTCCACTCAGATGACACAAAACTCATTGGATAAAAGAGTTCAGATCTAAGAAAATTCCAGCACCTAAAATATTGATTCAACTATGAGATGATTTTCTTTTTCTCTTTTGGTCCAAACATGTAATTTCATTGGTAGGGGAAATATCTGATCAATAAATTTTCTTCACCAGTGCAGATCAACAAGTGTTCTGCAATTTGTGGTC
The DNA here is from genome assembly GCA_011680675.1 of Gymnobelideus leadbeateri. Classification (NCBI taxonomy): domain Eukaryota; kingdom Metazoa; phylum Chordata; class Mammalia; order Diprotodontia; family Petauridae; genus Gymnobelideus; species Gymnobelideus leadbeateri. The sequence continues at coordinate 727,283 of WOXC01007789.1, read as the reverse complement.
TTAAAGGTCTTAACCATCTGTGTCCCTGAGAGGTTAAGCAACCTGCCCACAGTGACACAGCCAATACATGTTAGGGGTAGGACTTGAATACAGATTTTCCCGACTTTAATTGACTCTCTCTCTCTCTCTCTCTCTCTCTCTCTCTCTCTCTCTCTCTCTCTCTCTCTCTCTCTCTCTCTGAAACTTTATGGGGGCTAATATAAGCACTTGGGTAAAACTTCATGATAAGGATTTTTTTTAAACTTCACAAATAGGATATAAAGATGTGACTTGGCAGCATTTTATAAAAAAGATCTCTAAATTTAATAGATTACAAGCTTCACATTGGTCAATAACATAATGTAGCAGTTAAATAAGCTCTTAAATTACATTAAGAGGAAAATTGTTTAAAGGAGAGAATAAAAATAGTTTTTCTATTCTCTGTCCTGGACAGCTCAGGTCAGTTGTAATTCAGAGAAGTACACTTTAAAAAGGAAAATGATCAATATTAGGGCATCCAAAGGAGAACAATCAAGATGGTGAAGTATCTAAAAGTCATACATTACAGAAATTATTTGAATGAACTGGGGATGTTTAAGATGGAGAAGAGAAGACTTAGGAAAGACATGAGAGCTAAATCCAAGTTTGTAAAGGGCTGTCACATATAAGAAGGACTGTATTCGCTCTATTTGGCTCTAGAGGGAAAATATCCTATTTCCTTATATTCACAGAGAACCGCTTCCCCAAGACAGCATCCAAGGTCATCCTCTTCAATTCTATCTACATCTTCTCTTATAGTCCCCACTATTCATCCTTGTTTTGTACTACCACACCCAGACTCTCTCTGCCACCATCCATAAGCAATCTCTTCTCATTCCAAGTTCAGTTCATCAAATTTATCAACTAATACACATCCTGGCAGCTGTTGTGCAATGGTCCCTGGGTCATTCTCCCTCCTTTTTTCAAATTCACTACCTGACTTCTTCTCCTCCTCAATGCTTACCCTTAAACTAGTGAAACTTTAACATTCATGTTGTTATTCCCTCATTCAAAAATCCTGGTTCCTCAGGCGTCTTAATTCCCATAACCTACTTTTCCACTCCATCTCAGACATTCTCAGGCATGGTTGTACTCTCAAATCTCGCTGTCACCTCCACACGCTCTACTTCCATAGTAAAAATTAATATTTTCTTTATCTGATCATAACCTATCATTCTAACTCTTTATGCCTTACCCCTCCTAAGCTTCCTTTTCATCATCATCATGACTTCCAATCTTTCCATCCTCAATATGTTCCCAAAGCGTTAGCCCTGTTCTGAGTTCACTTTCCATCCTTCCCAGTGTTGATCCTATAATTAATCAATTCTGTTCTCTACTTTCAAACCTTTTGACACTTTGTCCTGATCATGACTTGCCAAAACCAGCCCTAGATTACTCTCACTGTACACCTCCTAAACTTCTACTCATGTGGAAGAAGTAATACAACCAATTTACTGAGGCCATTGCAAATTTATTATTTACCTTCAACTAGGTAGCTGGTAACTTGAAGCAAGGCAATCCTTTTATTTCTCCCTAATCTATTCCCCCAAACAAAACTCATTATATTTGTCCCCAAACTCATCCATCTATTGTACATTCTCATTTCTGTCAAAGGTACCACCATTCCAGACTCCCAGGGTCATAAAATTGGTGTTAACCTCAATTCCCCACTCTCACAAATACAATAAATTGCCAGATACTTACATTTCTATCTCCACAACATCTCTCACTCCTTCTCACTACTTGAACAGTCATCACCATAGTTCAGGTCTCCATCGCCTCTCATCTGGACTATCACCTGGACTTCTTTCTTGATCTCACCACCCCCTGTCTCTCCTAACTTCCACAGAGCTGCCAAAGTGATCTTTCTTAAGAACAGATCTGTCATTCAAGGTTAGGAACCCTTGTCTTTCATTGCTTCTGAAGTCCTTTCTAGCCCCAAGATTATGTGAAATTGGGATCCTCCAAGGTTGAGAGTCATTTATTAGCTGTCTGATCCTAGGCAAGTCACTTAACCTCCGTCTGCCTCAGTTTCCTTATCTATAACATGGAAATGATAGTACCTACTCCTCAGGGTTGTTGTAAGGACAAAATGAGATAATATTTATAAAGTGCTTTTCAAACCTTAAATTGCTACATGAATGCTAATCTTATTAAGAGTATAAAGTAGACAAAGATACTACCATAAAGATGTTTTCCCTACCTCTCACCATTATAGGAGTAACTGGAAGGATACATACCAACGGCAATTGCAAAGCTTATTCAGGAGTGTGGTTGCAGGCAGAGGCCTGGCATGTGTAATTACTGGAGTATTTGGAAGGTGTTGGGAATATGAGAGCATGGAAAAAGGGGCAGTGATTGTGGGGTGTGTACATTTTGGAAGTGCTTTTTGTTAGAACAGGCAGTGAGCCACAGTAAGTGTCACAACTGGGAGCCTTTGGTGCCAAAGAACTTGTATAGTTGCAAATGCAAATGCAGGCTGTATAGGGGTGCGAGAGGAGATAGAGTTCTGACCCGATTCCTAGTACTACTGCACCCAGTGCACAGTATATACTAGTATGGCATGAGCAAATGTGAGAGATTGGAGATAATATTCCATCTAGTGGAGTATCCCTGAATCACAGCACTTGAGCCCTCCTCTGAGTTCTATTTCTAAAGGAAAGTGTTTCAGGGAGAATCACTGAGCAAGCAAACACTTCTGTGGTCTCAGCTCCAAATCATGGTTCACACAACTAGATACTTCTTATATCTGAACCCTTTTACAAAGAGCTCCTAGCTCTATCACTCTACCCCCAAGATAAAGTGTTATAAAACTACAGATTGACTTTCATAAATGCTTCAGGGAACAAGCCCATTTCTTGCACTGCTGAAGACCCTAGAAAAGGAACATCAGTTCCTAACCTCATGGTACCACATTGAGTCACCAGGCAAAACTCTTGCCTTCAGCAGTTCTGGTGACAGAATAAATGAGGGCATGAAAAATAATGGACAGCACAGGGCAGCTTTGTGACCATACTGCCCAGGAACAATACCTGTGATAGAGCCTGTCTCCACTTTGATAACAGTACAAAAAAAATTTAAGAACTCCCAGCTCTTTGGGGAGGGGGGAAATCTTGGTTTTAATTCCCTCAACCCTTTCAAAGTAGTAGGGAGTCCTTCATCTGCTCCAGTCCTTTTGGGGAGTTTTGAGATGGGGGGAAACACCTAACCATACTTGATAGCCTAAACTACATCAGTGATTCCAGGAGACCTTATACTGTTCAAGGAGGCTATGGGACAAGAGCTGAAGCCAGAATCCCCCTTAATTGTTCCCACAGAGTACCATTGCTAAGGGGCTCTGTCTAATTAGATACACAAAGACTTGGAACAAGGTATAATTGTTATAGGCCCCAAACATAGAATTATCAACTTTGTCTATCCAAAAAGATAGTTTCTACTTTCTTGCTCTTTTAAAAATTCTATTTCCCTTGGCACTCCAAACAGTGACCACAATGTTTAGGGGCTTTTAAAAAAATTAATAATTATACTTCCCCATTTTCTTGTATTTTTTTTAAATTTACCATAGAACTTGGATGATGAACCTTCCTGGATAAATAATTTGATGTCTTGTTGCTTTCACAAGGCAATGGAAAAATTGCAGTTGATAGAATCAGGTTTGGAAACTCAAGAACAGAGCTAAGTTAATCTCTGAATCCTCTCTCAAGGGAAGGGGCAGTCACCTGGGATAGTCAAGCAATCTTTTAATCCAATGATGTCAGATTTAACCTCTGATCCTCTTTGGAAAATCTTTCTTCTGGAAGAGTCCATATGCAATGTAATTTTCCATGCATCAGGATTCAGGCCTGTCAGTCAGAGGAATCAGGGAAAGCTGTGACTTCTTGGTCATGCATGCTTCCCTGGTCATGCCCCCAAAAAATCTCATAAGTATCTTACAGCTTCTGGAACAACTCACTGGAGAAGAAGCATCAGAATTGGTCAGAACCATTCAGAAAGAGAAGTGACAATTCTGCTTCTAGCCACTTAACCTGATTTCCCCTGGAAGCCACAAGAGTTCTCTGCTGCTTGTTTTGAACAATGATTACCCATGTTCAGACTCCTCTTTCCTTTTCTGAAAAAAAAATTAGGTATGCAAAAAATAAAATAAAATATGGCATAGGGAAGGCCTCAGCCCAGAGTCAGTATATACTAGACTGAAAGGAAGAGACATTTATGTTTTGCAAACCGCAATTTAGGGGAAGTCATTTCAATAAGATTTTAGCATGATATAGAGACAAAGAACTGCTCTGGTACAATTCTAACAGTCCCGGGCCCTGTGCCATAAATGCAGAGGCAGATTCAAAATTCTCTTACACTCTCAATGTAGAAAAGATTTTTATAGAAGAAAAAGTGAGATTTTCTCCAGTGAAGGGTACTAGGAGCCTGAAAGTGTCACTTGGAGTTATTATACTCATGAAGTAAGAATCAAACACTCTCAATAACTGGAGAAAAGCTCCAAACTGACAGCTACTAACCAAAATTAAAACCGTGAAGAACCTGGCCCTAGAAGGAAGCAAGTAAACTTTTTAAATTCAGAGAGAGAAAAGTCATCCCCACTGTACTGTAACCCTAAATAAGCATTGTAGCTCTATCTGTCCTCCATATCAACTCTCCTTCACCTTCTTCTTCATAGCCTCATTTCAATCCCTTAAATAGTCATTCTGATGGTAGCAGGAAAGTTCAGCCTTATGACAATATCATTGGTTATAGAACAGGAGTGAGAATGATGTGGGAACTTCTTGGGTTCCACCAAAGTTCAGTAACTGAGGGAATAAAAAGTCCTCAGTAGGAATCCAAAGAAACACTTATGTGAACTGACGCAGAATGAAGCAAATAGATCCAGTACACCAATTATAATGGCCAAGTATGGATCCAAAGACAAGATAAGAAAATGAACTTCAATTAAATTTTTAAAAAAAAGTTCCTGCTATGAACAGGCACTGTCCTATGTGCTGAGGATACAAAAAGAAGAATATAGCCCTTGCCTTCAAGAAACTTATGATCTCCCATTGGTCTTTGCAGAAGTGAGTGACTATGGGTGTGGAACATTTTGTGTCAAATGTAGTTAGTGCATTGGTTAGTGTTGCTGAATTTTTTTTCTTTTTTTTCTCTTTGGATTACAAAAGGATGGCTCTTTGGGCAGGGGAAGGCGACTGATATATTTGGAAATTAAGGCAATATGAAAGAAAAATAAATAACACATATACATACACGTGTATATATGGTGACTACAATTGTGTAAATAGAAAGAATGCTAAAATCAAGCTGATCACAAAGTAAACAACCAGTCTTGGCCCCAGAGAGGATATGAGGAAGTGCATCCTTTCTTTTGATAGAGATTGCCAATTATGGTGTTGTACACACTATCAGAAAGTTCATTAATAAGCATATATTAAATGTTTGGTATATGCCAGGTACTGTGCTAAACACTGGACATAAAATCACTTTGTAAATGGTTTTTCTAATTCACACAGGGAAGGGATGGAATAAGCATTTATATTATGCTTACTCTGTGCTGGGCTAAGTGCTTTACAAATATTATCTCATCCAATCTTACAACAACATTATTCCCATTTTACTTCTGAGGAAACTGAAGCAAACAGAACTAAAGCAAACAGCGGTTAAGTGACTTGCCCAGGTTCATGCAGCTACTAAGTGTCCAAGGCCAAAATTGAACTCAGGCCTTCCTAACTCCAGCACAGTGCTCTATCCATTTCACTACTAATTGCATTATGGAAAGGTCCATTTGTTTTGGGGGGACAGAGGAAAGGCAGGGAAGAATTTGGGAGCATATTTGAAAATTACTATGATATAAAAGCAATAAAAGATCTTATAAATATTAAAGGAACCAAAAATATAAAAATAAAACATCTCATCATAAAGAAGTAAAAGGCGACAGTCTCATGGTAGGGACATACTATATTAAGTATATTTTCTTAATGCCAAAGAGAAAAACTGTCCCATTTTTCACAGACTGTTCCTTTACAAATTTTTAAAGCCAGTTCCCTCTTTGTTTCCTCCAAGCCCTGCTCAGGCCAACACTCCAAGACCTCATTCCTAAGAGATACTCACAGTGCTGAATGATGTCCCTGGAAATCATCTGATTGCTTTCTTCCCTCTGAATGAGAAAAGGCTATTTGAGTCCTGCTTCATCCCCCTGAAATACTCTTACGCTTGCTGCCTAATCATCACATCATGAGCTCAGAGCCCTGAGACCACCTGATGAGAAGAGTGAAGAAGTAGGATCCTAATTCAACCCGAAACAGGTTTAGAGGATTACTGATAACACTCTTGCCTAACTTGAGATTCTCTCCTTTTAAGTGAATATTTATTGATTCCACATAAGAACATGAAAATGTCACTATTGCTTCATGTTGGTTCATTGGCAATTAAGGTCATATTTTGTTTCAAGAGCCTTCTCTTCTTCCCCCCACTTCACCTAGTCAGGGGTGGGAAACCTATAGGCTGAGGTCACATGTGGCCTTCTAAGTCCTCAAGTGCAGCCTTTTGACTGAGTCCAAATTTTACAGAACAAATCCTTTTATTAAGGGGATTTGTTCTGTGATTTGGTCCAGGGAGAGAGAGAGATTTGGAGCAGGGCACCCCCTGACAGCCGAGGCACTTAGGCACACAGACAAGGAGTGAGGAGAGTATAATTTTTCCTATTCCTCTCAATTCAAGGGACAGGTATCAAGCTCCTATTATGTTCAAGGCACTAATCAATAAGGCATGAATTTGTTTTGTAAACCTATATCTCACAAAGAGAGAGTCAAAAAACACTCCTTCCTCACAGACACAGATAACCCCCCCCCCAAAAAAAAATCAGGAGATGTGCTGCAGGATGAGAATCCTATGAAAACTGGTAAATAAGTAACTTTGGCTTGTTTGCTGATTATTGTTGGCTCCCACAAAACTCAAGAGATTATGGAAGAGGGGCCAAGCAAAGATCTCCTAGATTCTAAGTCCTGTTACATAAGCCTAAAGTACTTCCAGCTGACAAAGGATCCTAGTTTCATTTGAACAGTACTTTCTACTTTTATAAGTGCTTTTACATAATTATCTCATTTGATTCTCACAATGGTTTCATGAATTAGATAATAATAATAGAGCCAATCTATAATTGAAATCAGGTAAGCCTTACTTTTCCCTTCATGCACAAGGGACATCAGATGTACAAGTGTAAGAGGTAAAATGCTTTTGTATCTGACTGAAAACACAAGCTGCCACACAGAGATGTTGTATGCATGTGGAGCTATAGAGAAGCCTGTATTGAAGGCTAATATATCAGTATAGGTCCTTGGGGAAAGGACAGACAAACCGAAATGATAACAAAGTCTCAAAGGAAGCAAGAGACTGAGACGACAATGAACCACATGTAAGTAGATTGGGAGAGAAAAAGAGAGGTATAGACAGAGAGAAGACAGAAGAAGAAAGAAACAGGAAGGAATTACATGGGCCACAGTCAGTCAATCAGCAATCATTTATTAAGCATCTGCTATATGCCAGGCACTGTACTAATTATTGAGGCGACAAAGAAAGGTAAAAGACAGTCCCTGTTGTTCTCAAAGGGCTTGCAGTCTAATAGGAAAGAGAGATTGCAAATAGTTATGTGCTAACAATCTATCTACAGGACAAAGTAAAAAAAAATCAACAGAGGAAAGGCACTTGAATTAAGGAGACTTTCATTTTTTTTCACTTATATGTGTGAAATAATGTGAAACATATTTCCATATAGCCATGTTGCCAAAAAATGTAAGAAATACAAAGTGAAAAAATATGCTTCAATCTTCACTTAGACTCTATCAGTTCTCTCTCTCTGAATGTAGATGGCATTTTTCATCATGGGTCCTTTGGATTTGTACTGGATCATTGTCTTGATTGAAGTAGCTAAGTCTTTCACAGTCAATCATCCTTAAAATATTACTGTTATTGTGTACGATGTTCTCCTGGCTCTGCTCACTTCACTATGAATGAGTTTATATAAGACTTCCCAGGTTTTTTTTTTTTAATCTGTCCTCCTCGTCATTTCTTATAACAATATTCTGTCACAATCATTTACCACAACTTGTTCAGCCATTGCCCAATTGATTGCCCCTGTTCCCTCAATTTCCAAATCCTTGTCACCAAAAAAGAGCTGCTATGAATATTTTTGTACATATAAGTCATTTTCTCTCTTCTTTGATCACTTTGGGATACAGACCTAGTAGTGGTATTGCTGGGTCAAAGGATTTGCACAGTTTTATAGCTCTTTGAGCATAACTCAAAATTGTTTTCCATAATAGTTGGATCAGTTCACAACTCCACCAAAAATGCATTAATGTTTTAATTTTTTCACATCTTCTCCAGCATGTATAATTTTCCTGTTCTGTCATTTTAACCAATATGATATGTATGAAGTGGTATCTCAGAGTTTTTTTAATTTGCATTTCTCTAATCAGCAGTGATTTAGAGAATTTTTTCATGTGACTATTTATAACTTTGATTTCGTCTTCTGAAATTTGCCTGTTCGTATTCTTTGATCATTTATCAATTGGGTAATGTCTCTTATTTTCTATAAATTTGGGTCAGTTCCCCATATATTTGAAAAATGAGGCCTTTATCACAGAAACTTGATTTAAAACGTTTCCCCCAATTTCCTGCTTTCTAATTTTATTAGAAGTTTGGGGTTTTTTGTGCAGACCTTTTTTAATTTCATATAATCAAAATTATACATTTTACTTTCTATGATCCTTTCTATCTCTTGTTTGGTCATAAATACTTCTCTTATTCATAGACGTGTTAGGTAAAATTCTCCATGCTCCCTTAATTTACTTATGATATCATTTTTATGTCTAAATTATTTACCTATTTTGATATACAACATGAGATGTTGGTCTATGCCTAGTTTCTACCAAACTGCTCTCCAGTTTTCCCAATAATTTTTGTCAAATAGTGAGTTCTCACCCCAAAAACTTGGGTGTCTGGGTTTATCAACCTTTAGATTATTATGGTCATTTACCAATCTATTCCGTTAATCTACCACTCTATTTTCTAGCTCTACAAAAAGAATATTTGGTAGTTTGATTAGTATGGCACTGAATAAGTAAATTAATTTAAGTAGAATTGTCATTCTATTATATTGGCTTGGCCTGCCCATGAGCAATTAATAGTTCTCCAATTGTTTTGATCTGTCTTTGTGTGAAAAGTGTTTTATAATTTTGTTCATATAGTCTCTGGGTTTGTCTTGGCAGGTAGACTCCCAGGTGTTTTATGTTGTCTGCAGTTATTTTAAATAGAATTTCTGAAAAAAAAGAAAAGAAAAACTTAAAAATTTTTAAAATTTAAAAATTTAAAAAAACAATAAAATTTAAAAAAAATTTTAAGGGGCAGCTAGGTGGCACAGAGAATAGAGCACCAGCCCTGGAGTCAGGAGGACCTGAGTTCAAATTTGGCCTCAGACACTTAACACAAAAACTAGCCTTGTGACCTTGGGCAAGTCACTTAACCCCAATTGCCCTCCAAAAAGCAAAAAAAAAAAAAAAAAATAGAATTTCTCTTTCTATCTCTTGCTGCTGGGTTTTGTAATATATAGAAATATATCCTGCAACTTTGCAAAAGTTGTTAATTATTTCAACTAGGTTTTTAGTTGATTCTTTAGGGTTCCCTAAATATATTATATCATCTGTAGAGGGATAGTTTCATTTCCTCCTTGCTTACCACAAAAGCCAGTTAGAATCTTGTATGAGGGATGAAAAGACCTGAGCTCAAGTTCAGAGTTGGCAACTAATTCACTTTCTGAGTCATTTAATGTCTTTGAGCTTTGGTTGTCTCATTCATAAGGTGATGATAGAATAGATGATTTCTATGATCCTCTCTCAGTTTAAAGATGGGTGTTCTACCAGTTCATCAATCAATCAATAAGCAGTTTTTAAGCAACAATTGTTTGGTAGGCATTATGCTGGACTCCAGGTACACAAATGAGAAAAAGGATACAGTCTCTGTACTCAAAGAGCTTATATTCTACTAAAATTGTGCACATTTTAATGTACAGTACAAAAATACATAGAGTTGGGTGAAGGGGGCCCTAAGAACTAGTAAAACCAGGAAATTTTTTAATAAAGGGACATTGGAACTGAAGCTTGAAGGAATCAATCAATAAATCACGACCAAATCAATAAACATTTGCTAAGTGCTTACTAAGTGCCAGACACTGTGATAAACCCTCAAGATACAAAGAAAAGGAGAAAACAGTCCCTGTCCTCAAGAAGCTTACTTTCTAAAGCATGGCATATTCTTCTCTTAATATGTATCTTTTATTTGCAGACGGCCCATGTGAATATCAAAATCGAGAGCCAGGTTAATTGCAGCTTGGTTCTGAATTGGGTGGTTCTGACCAAATCACAGGACCACTTTGCCTCAATTCACTCATCTCCAAAATCAGTCAAGCCTGCTTTGTGATAGACATGATGCTAGGCATAAGGGTCATGAATACCAGAGTGAATCAATCCCAATTCTCAAGCACCTCACATCGTACTGGGATGATACAATGTGTTCACAGATAAGAACATATGCATGTGTGTGTAAAAGAAATACAAAGTGAATGGGGAAAGGGTAACCCTCCTTTGGCTTTTTATGAGAGACGCACTTCAGGCAGGGGTTCTAAGGGATAGAGGTAAGCAGAAGAAATGAAATTCATGGCAAAGGGTACAGCCAGTGAAAAAATACAAAGGCCAGAAGTGGAATATTGTTTTCAGAGAACAGCAAATAATCTACTTTGGCTGGAAGGTTGAGTGCATATGGCAAGGTGTAATATATAATAAGCCTGGAAAAGTGGTCTGGACCCAGATTGTTAAAGTTTTAAATTCCGAAATTGTATTTTTCCCAAAAGGTAATGGGGAGCCACCAATCTTCTTAATAATAATGATAAGAGTTAGCCTTTATATAGAGCTTTACGATTTTGCAAAGTGCTTTACATTTTATTTCTCGGTGATCTCATCAGTTCATCACCAAGAAATAATACTTGGTGAGATGGGTGCTATTGTTGTCTCCATTTTATAGATAAGGAACCTGAGGTTAAGGGATTTGCCCAGGGCACACAGCTAGTAAATGTGTGAGGATGTTAACTCAGGTCTTCCCGACTCAAAGTCCAATGCTAATCCCACAAGAAATTGTAATGAGTTCCATTTTACAAATGTTGAGTTTGAGATACCTGTGAGATGTCTAGAGGAAGATTCTTCATCAGGCCTCTGGAAAGGAGGGCCTAGAGTTCAGGAGAGAGATAATGAAGTGCTAGATGTGTAGATACAAGAGTCATCTGTATATAGATAATAGTTGGACTCATGGGAACTGATGAGATCACCAAGAGAGAGCACAGAAAGAAAAGAAGGCTTTCTGGATTCTTTGGTTCAGAAGAGAGCCATCATGAGTAGGGACTAAGTTATGATTGATACACCTCATAAGGGAAATTAAGAAAAGGAAAGAGAATCTCTGACAGAACAGTGTCAGAAGATAGCAGTGAGAAGACAGGATCCTGAGGGGGAGGCTGGTCAAAAAGTGTCAACTCTTACAGACAGGGAAGGGTGAAGATTGATTTCAGGGCCCACATTCTTCCTGTCAGATAGGAAAATGTCATTAACTAGCTAAAGGAGGGAAGGCAGTTGGGGCCAGGAATTAAGTTATTATCCCTTTAGCTGCCTTGGAAGCTGCTTAGGCAGGTGCTAAGTCTCCAATCTTCTATCAGTGTTTTAGAAAAGACAATAACAACTTATTCCTAAAATATCATGGAAAAGAAAATCAGCATTACATTTTTTTCAAACCCTGAGCTACCATTGAACTGACCTACTCAAAGTTACCAGTGCCAAATGGAGCTCAGAGAGAATCATCAAATGGGAAATGTCCAGAGGAAATAATTGTTAAATTATTAAGCTTGGCCCCAAAGAAAGAGAAAATATATCTCCCTCTTTTTTTTTTTCAGGGGTGGAGGACTATGGGTATGGAACTTTGCATATATTGTCAAGCTCAGCTAATCTCTTGGTTAGTTTTCCTGATTTGATTTTTTCTTTCTTTCTTTCTTTTTTTGGTCTTTGTTACAAGGGATTACTCTTAGAAGGAAGGGAAAGGGACTGGTATGTTTAGAAATGAAGGCAATGTAAAAATAATATCAATTAAAAATTAATGAAATGTGTTAAGATACTTAGGCTGTTTCCTGTCTCATTTCTTCCTTTCTTTAGATCAGTCCCACCTCCACCATCTTGAAACACAGGGAAGGTATAATATCTTAGATATGTGTTGAATGTTTAGGTGATACAAATCCCCAAGATGGCAGATTTATTCAGATCTATATGCAAAAATTTAATAGGCAAGCATAAATGTCCTTAATGTCTAATATACCACTTAAACATGTACAAATATGGAGGCTGGTGACAGCTTTATCTCTAAATTCTTTCCCTCTTAGAGCTGATAAACTGATCTTCCTTTTTCACTTCTTATCTGATAAGGCAAATTATGTCTATTAGAGAAAGGCAAGAAAGGAAGGGTTGAAGAAGACAAGGAGGAGAAGAATGTGGAAATAATATTCTTTCTGGGAGAGATACAGACAGAGAAGAAAGAAGAGTTAATGGCCCACATTGTCTGCTTGGCCAGGAGCCAGATCTGGGAGCTTGTTTTTCTGGTAGCTCTCAATTGTTTTCATTTTCATCTTTCACCATCTTTCGTTTCCTTGATTTATAAGCTATCATGTAGTTGTGTCTAATTTAAGTGGTTATGCCTCTGTGTGATGGATTTTCTACACTACAAGTTCCTGACCTGATAAAATCAGTCTCCAGTGCAGAACTTCAGTTATTTCTTACCATATACCTATTACTATGTCAGGCACTGTGGGAGACATAGCAATGGTTCCTGCCCTCCAGAAAGCTACAGTCTAGCATAGAAGGTATTTGAAATAAGCAGTAAACAGTATAAGTCAGAATAATGCTAGATTTTGCTGTAGAAATTGAGAGGGGGGCGGGGCAGAGTCAATATGGTGGAGTAGAAACAGGACTTCCACAGGGCTCAGCTCTCACCTCCTCCAATTCATGTAAAAGGTGACTCTGAACAAACTTTGGAACTACAGAACCCACAAAATGACACAGAGAAGCTAACCTCCCTCTGAGGACAGCCTGACAGGCTGGCAGGGAGTGGCCAGCACAGTGCTCTGGGAGCTGACCCCAGCCCCACTCGAGCCAGAGGTTTTAGCCCCAGGATTGGCCTGACCAACGCAGGCTGGAGGGACCAACAGTTGTGGCTGTTTCCAGAACCATAAACACATAAATGTGAAGGACAAAGTGAGAGGTCAGGTGCAGTGTGGACTTTGGGATCCAGTAGTTGGGAGTGTGTTGACCTCTTTCCCCCAGGGGTAAGAAACCACTGAGGAGCCGAGATGCAGCCACCACCAACTGAAGGAAGCTTCAGCTCCTACCCTGCAGAGTGTAGGAGGACCAAGCAACCAGTCTGAGGGGTAATTGCTCTTGCTTTAACCTGCTTGGATCTGGATTGTGGTCTAGGGTGGAGGTCCTGAGGTGTGTGACCAGCTTGCCAGAGTGTGTGGAGGCTTCAGAGAGGACACCCAGATAATGCCTCCAGCAGCTGAGAAAACCCTAGCATCTGGGATGGAAGCTCCTCTGTCTGATGGCAGAGTCCTCCTGTGGCAAAAAGCCCAGGGGTAGAGTGACTGAGTGGCAACATGACCAGGCAAAAGCAGAAGAATCCAACATCAGACTCCTATTTTAGGGACAAAAAGGATCAAACCATGGAACAGAAGGAAAACAGTGAAGTCAGAACTCCTGCACCAAAAACTTCCAAGAAGAATATGAGCTGGTTACAGGCCATAGAGGACCTTAAGAAGCAGATAAGAGTAGAGGAAAAATTGGGAAGAGAAATGAGAACGATGAAAGAATATTATGAAATGAGAGTCAACAGCCTGATTGAGGAAAATGCCTTAAAAAATAGACTAACTCAGCTGGCAAAAGAGGCTCAAAAAGGCAATGAGGAAAAGAATGCCTTAAAAAGTCAAATTGGCCAAATGGAAAAAGAATCTCAAAAGCTCACTGAGGCCAGTCATTTCTTCAGAATTAGATTGGAGCAAATGGAAGCTAGTGGCTTTATATGAAATCAAAATGCTGTTAAACGGGTCCAAACAAATGAAAGAATAGAAGGCAATGTGAAATATCTCATTGGAAAAACCACTGACCTGGAAAATAGATCCAGGAGAGATCATTTTAAAATTATTGGACTACCTGAAAGCCATGATCATAGAAAGAACCTAGAAATCATCCTTCAAGAAATTCTCAAGGAAAACTGCCCTGATGTTTTAGAACCAGAGGGCAAAATAGAGGTTGAAAGAATTCACCAATCACCTCCTGAGAAAGATCCCAAAAAGAAAGCTCCTAGGAATGTTATAGCCAGGTTCCAAAATTCCCAGATCAAGGAGAGAATATTACAAGCAGCCAGAAAGAAACAATTTGAATATTGTGGAAACATAATCAAGATAACTCAGGATCTGGCAGCTTCTACACTGAGGGATCAAAGGGCTTGGAATATGATATTCTGGAGGGCAAAGGAGCTGGGATTAAAACCAAGAATCACCTACCCAGCAAAACTGAGTATCTTGTTTCAAGGGAAAATATGGTCATTCAGTGGAATAGAGGACTTTCAAGTATTCTTGAGGAAAAAACCAGAGTTGAATAGAAAATTTGACATTCAGATACAAGAAGCAAGAGAAGCATTAGAAGGTAAACAGGGAAAAGAAATCATAAGGAACTTATAAAAGTTGGATAATTGTAACTGATGAAACTTTTCTCAGTATGAAAATAGTTGAAGAGAATAGAAATAGATATGTGTAGATAGGTAGATAGATAGATAGATAGATAGATAGATAGATAGATAGATAGATATCAGAGGGTATATGGGCATATGAATACATATGTGAATGTGTGTATATATGTTTACAGGTATACCTAGATAGAGGGCATAGGACCAATTTAATAGGAAGGGATGATACTTAAAAGGTGAAATTAAGAGGTGAGAGAGGAATATAATGAGAGGAGATGGGGAGAGACAGAATGGGGTAAACTATCTCATATAGAAAAGGCAAGGGAAAATGGCTACAATGGAGGGGAAGAATAGGAAGCCAAAAGGGAATGGTTCAACCTCATTTTCATTGAATTTGGCTCAGGGAGGGAATGACATACACACTAAATAGGGTGTCTCACCCTACAGGAGAGTAGGGGGGAAGGGGATGAGAGGGGGTATGATGGAAGGGAGGCAGTCTGGGGGGGAGGGAAGTTAGAAACACCCACTTTTGAAAAGGGATAGGACCAAAGTAGAGAATAGAACAAGTGGGA
Organism: Gymnobelideus leadbeateri; assembly: GCA_011680675.1. Taxonomy (NCBI): domain Eukaryota; kingdom Metazoa; phylum Chordata; class Mammalia; order Diprotodontia; family Petauridae; genus Gymnobelideus; species Gymnobelideus leadbeateri. Next base: position 711,870 of record WOXC01007789.1, on the reverse strand, counting down.
AGTGGGATAGGAGGGAGGGAAATAAAATCAGTCTTTTATAATATATCTACTATGGTAATGGTTTGCATTAGCTACACATGTACAACCTATATTGAATTGCTTATCTTCCCAGTAAGGGTTGGTGACAAGGGAGGAAGGGAATGAATCTGGAATTCAAAGTTTTAAAACCAAATGTTAAAAATATATATATATATATATATATATATATATATATATATATATATACACACTATTATTAATACTATTTTATATGTAATTTTGGAAATAAGATATACAGGCACTGGGGCATAGAGATACCTCATGCCCTACTGGAAAAGTCAAAGTGGGGCTGGGAGAAGATATGGGAGAGAGCTGATTGGAGGAGAGGATATCCTGTGGGACCGCTATTTTGGGGCAGTGGGTCGGGGAAAAATGGGGAGAAAATTTGTAACTCAAAATCTGGTGGAAATGAATGATGTAAATCAGAAGTTAATAAAGCATTTGAAAAAAAGAAATTCAGAGGAGTGGGATAGTAATGTAAGCTCGAGTAGTTATAGAAGGAGATTGAGTAGCCAAGGACAAGGGATTTGAACTCTGTAGCTTTTTAAAGTTCAGTTAAGTGTGGGCATTCGAAAACTTCAGTACCTTAAGGAACCAGGAATGAAGGTGTGAACATTTTTTCTGTTCCTCCATGATTTCATCAGTGTGTGTGCTACCTTCATTGATACAAGTTGTAACTCCTCTATACTCTTGTAGACAATCTTTATGAGTTACTATGGCTGGAAGAAATCACCATGAATCAGCCAAACCTGTGGCATTTATCTTCTGAGCTTAGCTTTTAATATTGTCTGATATCTTTTGCTGCTTATTTCAAAGATATTGCTGGTTTTGGTCCACAGACCTATGGCCCATCCTCAGACCTTTCTAGCTTGATATGACCTTCCAGAGATGTACTCTGTAGCCTTCAAGACCTATTACCTCATGACACAATGAATCATCTCCCCTTGATTAATTCAAGTCACCCAGCCCAGATGAACTACATCCCCAGGTACTGAAAGCATGAGCACTTGTGATGACTGAGTTACTGTTATTGCAACTGCATGATCATGATGAAGGGGAGAAGTACCATATGCTGAACAATGATAAATGTTGTTTCCTGACTAATCGTCCTTTCTTCTTCCAAAAAAAAAAAAAAAAGAGAGAAGAGAATGGAGTCTGTTAATGAACTTACCTTTGATTCCTGTAAAAAATCTAGGACATTTTATTTAAGACTGATTAGTGAATATAGACAGAAGGTAACGGTGATCACCCACAAACCAGCATTGCTTTATCAAGGGTGGGTTCTGCCACAGTAACCTTATTTAAGGAGTGTGCTGGAGCCAACCCCTATTACCTTGTCAGAGCCAACTGTTAAATTTTCAGTGTGAGCATTTACGCCCCCTAAATCATCAAACTACAAATTGGGGTTTAATTTATTGTTAGCTTGATTGCTTAGTCTTAAGAAAATGATGGAGAAAATATTAATAATGTAATAATAAACTTAAAGTTTCTCCTGAGTTTTCAGAAATCCAGTTGTTAAATATTTACCAGCATAGCTGTCTCATTTCTTTTTTTTTTTTTGGTTAGCATTACTAGACAAGCAAATCAGGGAGATGTTGTCATTAGAATTTACCTAGATTTTAGCAAAACATTTGCCAAAGTATTTCATGCTACTCTTGTGGAAAAGATGGAAAGAAGTATCATCAACAGTGTTACAATTAGATGCATCTAGAAATGGTTGAATAGAAAAACTCAGAGAATAAGCATCAATTGTTTGATATCAGTTTGAAAGATTATCAGTGGAGTGCTCTTGGAATCTGCACTTTTCCCATGGGTATTTAACTATTTTATCAGTGATTTGCACAAAGGCATTGAAGTCATGCCAATCAATGTTTCATATTATACAAAGCTGGCAGGGACAGTTAACATACTGGATAGCAGGATTTTATTCATTGACAGAAGCATTTCTATACCCAATTATTCCAGATCCTTTATATTAACCCACAGCTATGCAGTCTCAAAAAATTGTCTTCCAAATTTTTGCTGCTATAACAATGGATCTCACTAGGTCATTATATCAAAATATGCAAGGGAAATTCAGTAAAATATTATTTGCCCTTTAAATTAAATATTCAATAACTATCACTTACATACATTCCATAATAATCCAGCCATGAACATGGCCCACATACAAGGGCTATATAGAATAAATCAGTTGTATTTATATAAATACGCAAGGCAACTTCACCATTCATTGAGATTACAGTGACAAAATTTAATAATTCATTTCTAAAGGTTTCTGTTCCCAATAAGAACTTTCCTACAACTCTATATCTATGAAGATCTGGTTGTTGATAAAATCCTGTGTTTACAAACACTTATGCTTGTTAAAGTATGGGTTCACCTACCCTACACAGCAATACTCCACTAGTACTACATGGGCCGAGATATTAAATATGAAAATTTAGGGAGACATTTTCTCTTCCATGATCAACATCATCTTCCAGGATAATTACATTCCATTAGAATGTTCTTTGAACATCATTTAATCTATAAGATGAAAAAAGCTTACTTACCAACTTACCAACCAATTTCCCTAGACAATATAGCGGTCAAAACACAGGCTTTAGTTTTGTTCAATATTATCTTGTTGTAATTCAGTCGTTTTCAGTATTGTCTGAAAAGACTTTTTTTTGGTAGAGATACTGGAGTGATTTGCCATTTCCTTCTCCAGCTCATTTTACAGATGTGAAAACTGAGGAAGACAGGGTTAAGTGATTTGCTCAGAGTCATTACAGCTAGTAAGTATCTGAGGCCAGATTTGAACTCAGGAAAATGAGTGTTCCTGACCCCAGGCCCAGCACTCTATCCACTGAGCCACCTCGCTACCCTATATGGGAGATGAGAGCTTTACAAAATGCCTGAGTAAAATACATAGCAAAAAGAGTTAGGTTCATTCTGGTCAGCCAGTCTTTAGGATGCACATGTGTGTGTGTTGGCCTGGCTGAGCCTAGTAAATGCCACCGGGTGAGTGATAATGCTACAATTTTTTTTAATTTGATTCTAGGATGGATAGGTTTGAGTGAAGGCAGCATTGAGATTATCCATTGAAGATATAAAAACAATGTGAACAATATATACAGTGGCACTGACCCAGACCAGACTTCATTATACATACCAGTAATAATGCTTAACATTTCTATATTACATATTATGATCATTGTAGAAAAGCTTATACAAGCATTATATATGATAATACTTTAAGGTTCACAAAATACCATATGTTATCTCATTTAATCTTCACAACAACCCTGTGAGGTATGTGCTACGGATGAGGAACCTGAGTCTGAGATCAAAGGATTTTCACAGGATCACACAGTCTTTGATCCACAGAGATCTCACAGTGTCTGAGACAGGATTTGAACTCAGATCTTCCTCATTCCAAGTCCAGCACTCTATTCACTGTTCCACCAAGCTGCTTAAAGGAAGCCACTAGGCCCAATTGCTTTCTGTCTTGTGCTAGGATCTATGATACTCTTCCTTTCTCAAACAAATGATAGAACCAAAGCATAGACATCCAGCCTATGCTTATGGCTTGGCCATTATGACAGACCCCTTGTAAGTAATCTTGAGTGTACTCAATGTGGTCAGCATAGCTACCTTATGTACTAGACTCCAATCAATAGGACAAAGTATGCATCACTAGTGACTGACAAAATAGGGGTGGGACCCTCATATGATCCATCACACCAAATAAATCTATCTCCATTATATTCAAGGAAGACACATGTTGATTGGGAATTTCAATAGGTTACCAAACTACAGAATTGGTAAACCACCCACCTAAAGTCATTCTAAACTGGAGTTGGTTGATCAATTGAGGCTAGTCTCCTGGAAAGAAACTGATGTTGCTGTTACATCTGAAAAGGAAAAGTCTTAGTCCCCAAGGGCATCTTGAATCACCTAGAAAAAGGTAATTTAATAGGATAGTTAAAGAGTGGCTGTCACCTCAGCAAATTAGTATAGTACTATTAGATATTTATCCCACCAGACAAGTGGAGTCAACTCATTTCCACTAGTGGTAGTCTTTATCATCAAAGAGCCAACATCTCCACTTCAACCTGACCTTATATTATAAAATTACAGCAACCATTACTGATATGATGGTGCTGCTCAAGTACTTTGAGACTTCCAGTATGGAGAACAAAACCAAAATGGCAGTGTGGGGGGGGGGTGGGACAAGGGGAGATAGCATCTGTTGCCAGGGGATCAGAGAATACTGCAATTCACTGCTTGTAGAAGCTTTTGGAGGGTAGAATCCTGGCAACAAACCTGTATTCTTTTAAGATTTGGATGCTGCCAACTGAAATAGAAACTAGATGTATATGAAGCCAGTACATGGAGCTTAGATCTCTATGTAGAACATATTACTGACATGAAATGGGTCAATGCATTACAGGAGTACTAATGGTAGGATGTATATGGTGACTTTTATATAAATGCGTCTAAATAATTTTAGCTTATTTATGATTATTATATGAGGCAGCTGGATGGTACAGTGGATAGAGCACTGGGCCTGGAGTCAGGAAGACTAGAGTTCAAATGTGACTTCAGACATCTACTAGTTGTGTGACCCTAGGCAAGTCATTTTATCCTGTTTGCCTTAGTTTTCTCATTTATAAAAATGAACTGAAGAAAGAAATGGCAAACTACTCTAGTATCTGTTCTCCAATATCTGTTAAGAAAACTCAAAGAGGGTCACAAAGAGTCAAACCTGACTGAAAGTGACCAAACAACAACTATAACGATGCAGTTAGTTTTATTCCATTCTTCTTACTGACTAGTGATTTACTGTATTGTTGATTTGCTATTATTTCAAGTCAAAATGATTTATGTTGATGTATGACATATTTTTGAGTTCTGATTCTTACAATACTTCAATTAATATTCATATGTACCCATAATGCCTCCCCTCTTCCTAAATTTTTTATTACCATAAATGGTACCATTGTTGTCCCAGTCACCCAGGATGGCAATTTGGGTTCATCCTCAACCCTTCACTCTCTTTCACACATGAAATAGCCCACCTGTTGTCAAGTCCTGTCAATTTTACCTTTATAACATCTCCATGGTCTGCTGCCTTCTCTCCTCTGACATTACCACCACCTTAATACAGGCCCTTATCACACATAGATTTGCAATAGCCTGCTTTTTGTCTCCCTGTCTCATCGTTCCCCCTCCAGCCCATCCCCCACTCAGTCGTCAAATTGATCTTCCTAAATCCTAGATCCAATTTTGTCATCTTCTATTCAATCAACCTCCAGGAAGATCAAATATAAAATCATGTTTGGTGTTCAAAACCCTTCATAATCTGGCCTTTTCCTACCTTTCTAGTCTTCTTACAACTTATTCCATCTGCCCCACCTCTACCTATGTCCTTTTCTATCTAGAAACACTGGTTTCCTTGCTGTTCTTCACAAAGACATACCATCTCTTTACTCTGAGTATTTTTACTAGCTGCCTCCCCACATCTGGAATTCTCTCCCTCCTCATTTGTATCTCCTGCCCTTCCTGGCTTCCTTCAAATCCCAGATAAAACCCACCATCTACAGGAAACTTTTCCTGATTCCCCTTAATTTAAGTATCTTTTTCTAATTTATCTTGTATATAGATAGAAAACAGATAAGTGACTTGCCCAGGGTCACACAGCTAATAAGTGTCTTGAGGCCAGATTTGAATTCAGAAAGATGGTTCTTCCTGACTCTAGGCCCAGCACTCTATGCACTATGGTGCCACCTAGCTGCCATACCTGGCACATATTAGGTGCTTAATAAATACTTTTAATTGGCCAGGTGTATAATTATTATAAACATTTGTTGAAAATAAAGTTTAGGGGCAGCTAGGTGGTGCAGTGAGTAAGAGCGCTGGCCTCGGAGTTGGGATCACCCGAGATCGAATCCGCACTCAGAAAATGAGCACCCACACACAAATAATGACTAGCCGTGTAACCTTGAGCAAGTTACTTAACCCCAATTGCATTCAAAAGAAAAAAAAAGAAAATAAAGTTTAGACATAGAGATTCTTATCAGTTCAAGATTTGATTTTAAATTGTAATACTAACATGGTAATATAATGACGATAGTAATCTGAGAGTTGAAAATATAGTAATGATAGATTTCTTTGCTAGGTTTAAGATTAGTCTTTCAGAGATAGAGATATCTCTCTATGAGATCATACTTTGTAACTATAGCCTTTGAGAAAGAAGGTTTTGGGAAAAAAAGGAAATTTTAATCTCCTAGGAACATGCTTTTTCCCCCAATGTCATTACAAAGGTATTCATCTAATGAGAGAACTTGCCTGGGTTAGTCTTTTGTTCCCACTCTGTGTAAGACTGGGAATTACATGGTATTCAAGGGCTCCAACTTCAGCTAATCATTATTCTAAAAGTTCGTTGAACATTCTGCTCAGTAATTATTAATGTATACTTTGTGCTAAAGGACTAGAGTTCCTTTGTAAACCTTAAAGTACCATTAGCTATGAGTTATAATCAGACAGCCAATTATAGGCATTTTCTTATATTTATAGAACATTGTATGTAGGAAAAAATATCAAAGGTTACATATCTGTCAGCTGGTGCTAAAAACTTGAGTTCAGCTATTTAAGTCTTAAGAGTCTTAAGTCAATGGGTAACAAGCAAGTTACGTGAATTTAAATTTCCCCCCTCTAAAAAGGATAGCTGCATAGTAAAAACCGAAAAGAGAATAAAGCAAAATAGGGAAACAGAGGCTATCCCTAACTCATTTCTGCATCTCCTAAGATGACCTAGCACAGTGACTTAATAAGGTAGGGACATCATAAATAAATGTAAATCGTCTTTTTTTAACCAGAATGTAAGAAATTTATTTTAACATTAATTTTAGAAAAATTTGAGTTTCAAATTCTCTTGGTCCCTCCCTCAGGCCCCTCTCCCACCCATTGAGAAGGCAAGCAGTAGAGTATCAATTATACATGTGAAGTCATACAGAACATATCTCCACATTAGCCACGTATAACTCACTTTAATATTGTTATTTAAAGTTTACAAAGTACTCCATTTACAACTGACTTGTAAGAGAGTGATAAAATAGAAGTTCCTAGAACTTGAACTGGAAAGATCCTCAGGGGCCTTTCGACCAATTTCCCCATTTTACTGATGAGGAAACTGAGTTTAAGCAACTTGCACAGTCTTATTTCCTCTGCACAATTCTGCATCTAATGATTATTAAGCTGGAAGGTGTTTGTCACCCATTTAAGAAAGGAGTAGCCCAGAGCTGAATGCTGTCCCTCCTCTGCTCTACACTCCCCTCCCCAGTTTGGTTTGGAGTCAGGTTTCACAATTTTAGAGGTGAGGAAGCAGAGTTAGATGAAGTAATTTACACAGGGTTTGACAGCTATCAATGTTGTAATGTGGATTCAGACCCAGCCTTCTCCAGCCTAAGCCTTGAAGCTTTTCTCACTGGATCAAGCTCTGACTAAACAAACATAATAAATGCCAATGTCAGTAGTGTTCTGCCTGACACATCAAAGGATATATGTGGATGTCTGATAAGTCAAAGTCTGTGTATAGGAAAGATACAACCTCTCTGATGTCAAACTCAAGAAGTTAATAATGTTCTCCAAACACCCCTGACTTCTCTCAATATCCTGTTATGAATCAATCAAACATGATTCTGTACAAACGCTTCCTAATTGTATTTTAATTTTCAGCTGAAAATTGCTGAGGAATGTGCCAAAAGGGGGGTCAGAAATGACGTAGGATATGCCTGTATGAAAACTTTAGGAGAAGATGGAAAAGACAAAAACAGGCATTAGGATGGAGATAGCCTGCTCCAGGTCCTGTGGCCAGTCAATCAGTAAATACTGTGCCAAGGACTGTACTAAGAGCTAGGACTACAGAGGCAAAAATGAAACAGTCTCTCTTCTCAAGAAATTTAGTCTCTAGGAGATACCATGTAGACCTATAAGCAGGGCTGTGCTGGTAAATGTTTAACAATTAATTGGCTCTCAAAGAATGTACCCAGGACACACCTTTTGAATTTTTTTTTCAATTTTTTGGAGGCAATCAGAGTTAAGTGATTTGCCCAGGTTCATCTAGCTAGTGTCTGGGGTCACATTTGAACTCAGGCCTTCCTGACTCCAGGGCCATTATTCTATCCATGGTGCCACCTAGCTACTCCACCCCACTCCTTCCAGGACACACTTTTAAATTTAATCTGCTTTATTAACATTTTCTCCATTACTTTCTTAAGGCCTGATAATCAACAAAACAGTAAGTCAAACCCTGATTTGGAGCATTTGCATTTCTGGGGTATAAATGTTCACAGTGAACATTGGCTCTTAGAAGCCAGCTGGAGCTGGCTCCAGCACACCAGCATAGAAGAATAAACAGCATATGCATTATACAAAATAAATCTAAGACCACAAAGTATGAGGAGGAAATAGCAGTTAGAGGAAGGGGAGATAGGAAAATCTTCATGTGGGAGGTGACATGAAACAAGGCTTGAAGGAAAATTAAGATTCTATAGCAGTGTGCAAATTAGTTGGAATGAAATAAAATAAGCATTGATATATGATAATCCTTACAGTACATTTTGTAGGTCTAGTCTTGATGAAAGCTCGTCCGTTATCACTGGGTTTTAAATCAGTCAAGTTTGCAGACCATCAGAGCTCATGTATTTCCTTCTATTGGACACATTTCTCAGTCTTTTGTGGCATACAATATAGCACAAGAACATGTTAATTCCACCTCCATTTAGCAATTTCTGTAATTTTGAAAATAATTTGCTTCTTAATATATCACTATATTTATCAGATTTCATCATTCTTTCAGTGGGGATAATATTTCCAGGTTGACTGGAAATTGAAATCCCCAGGATACTTTTTTTTGTAAGGATGTTTTACAGTTTGATGAAGATTCCCAGATTTTATAGCTTCACCTGGACTTTCTCTGACAGTGGTTTTTATGTAGCCTTGAATGAAAAGTGACTTTCTTCAATAAAAACGACCTTTTTCCAATCTCCTGTACTGAGTATTTTTAGTGCCTAGCTGCTGACAAGTGTTTTTTTCTTCATATAAATGTCCCATAGCTTTTTTTTTTCCCTCTATGCTACACTAGAGTGGAATCAATAACCACACTTCTACTTGCCATGCTCCTCTGAATATTTTTTACTTATTTTAAAAGGATTAATTAGGGTATTTCACAGGAAGAGCTTATATGTTTGAGATATTGTTTTTCATTTTTAGCCGTATTTTACTTCTGTCATTGAACTATGCTTATGAAGAGCTATGATTTCTACATGTTTCTTTGGACTAAAACACTAAAGAATTAAAAATACAACAAAAACAAGAAGTGAAAAGTGTAAACAGCACAAAATTTAGCACTCAACTGAGGGAGAACTAATTAAAGTAGAGAAACCAGCTCACTGTCCATTCATCTGGTCAAGTTAAAATATTCTGAGTCAGCCTAGTGTTAGTGGCAACACATTTCATGTCCACTGCTTGTCACAAAATGAAACCATATCAAGATTGCTGCTTGTTCCAATTAATTTATATACAACTTTAAGAGGCAGAGGTTAGGAGAAAGCTCCTTCAATGTATGGGGGACAGTATACACAATGGTAAAGAAATAGGGAATGGAATGATGTGTAAGAAATAAGCGGTCTAGGTTGGATTGAAGAATGTGTGCAAGGGAAAGTTAATATATCATGTCTAGAAAGTAAAGTTGGAAAGATTTTAATGCCAAACCTAATTGTTTTTATTTGATCCTAGAAATAATTAGGAGTCGCTGGGGTTTACTGAATGAGAGAATGGCATGGGAAGAACTGTTCTTTAGGAATACTGCTTTGACAGTTGTGTAGAAGATGGATTGGGGAAGAGAGACTTAGGCAAGAAAACCAATTAGGAGAGTATTTCAATAGTCCAGCTAGGAAGTGGTGAAGACCTGAACCAAAATGGTAGTTGTGTGAGTAAAGAGAAGGTATCTGTTGTGAAGGTAGAACCAGTGAGACTTGGCAAGTGATTAAATGAGTGGGGTAAGGGAGAGTAATAAATTGAGGATTACTCTAAGGCAGTGCTATCAAACTCAAATAGAAATGTAGCCTCTAAACCATACATGAGGATCCTTGCAGGCCTCATATTGACTTTGAAAGCCATAGATCTTCAAATATTTCTATTTTTATTAATTTATTTTTTAATTTGGTTTAGGTCACATATGGCCCCTAGGCTACATGTAAGACCCTTCTGCTCTACAGCAATCCTGGAAGTGAAGAATGGTGCACTTATCTGTAAAAAGTGTATAAACTATGCTGAGGTTGCCAAGTAGAGGTTCCTATGGCTGGGTCAGGGCAAAGGACCCTAGCATAAAGTGACTAATCTGCTTGGAGATAATGGGATTAGCTCCTGAGGAATCTGTGGAGGGTTCTAATGACTAATTCTCTATGCAAATCTAGGGAAAAAATTTTAAATGCCAATTGCAAATAAATGTATAAGATGCTTTAAGTCCTCAGTCAATCTATTGATTTTCAAGTTAGAATAGTGATCTCCCAACTAGTGAAATTTAGCACAAATATCCACAGATTTTCCTTCCCTCTAACACTTTCTATAGCAAAAACACAAACTCTGGAAGCCAACAAAATGTCTTTATCTAGCAAACAATTTTTTTTAAATAAATAACTAAGAGGCAAAGTATTTCAATGTCAAAATAATCTTTAGTAATTGACCCTGCCACCCTTTGATCTGTTCTATATAACAAAAGGGAGAGAGAATGGAGTAGAATCTCCATTATTCCAGGTTTTCTCCATTATAATTCTCTCTCTTAGCTGGATTCTCCAAGTCACAGCCTTCTGCTATGAGCCTTCTACATCTCTTTGTAAGAGTAATAATCTATCACTGCTACTACCATGACTGCTACACTCTTTCTCTGATTTCCTTCCAGAATGATTTTTCAAACTCTTGCAATACCTGAAATTCTATAGCCCTGATACCTGCATAAGAATCCTTTCTACTCATACTTGAAAGAAATACAACTCCCAGGGTCCAATCTTGTTGGACAGACTCTTGCCTTGCCAGAAGGCCTATGAGTCTTATGTCATTGACTCCACAGACCTTGTTCATCATAAGAGTTCATCAAAATGAAGCCCAAAGAGAAGAGAGTAGAATTTCCTAGTGTGTGGGTGTTGGTTGAACCAAGAGATTACTTGGATAAATCCATACGAACCACTTATTCCTCTACATTTTTGAGACGATTGATCATCTGCCACCTTCAAATTACGTGAAATTGCAGGAGAGAGATGGAAGATCTCCAAGAACTATACAAAGTTTTGTGTTTTATGTAGGGGCTTTCTGGTATTTGAGAGGGAGAGTACCAAATCACTCTCATGAAACATGATACTTCTACCCCTGTAAAAAGGGTCAGATAACTAACGAGTAGAGCCTAACATGGTTAATTCTGAATTTATTTGTTCTATAACTACCTCCTTTGAGCATTTGTGGATTTCTCCATATTTTGGTATTTGGTGATTTAATCTGTATTTACCCTGTCCATATCCCTCATATTTTCATGGACTTGGATCATATCCTCTTTCAGTTTTTTGTCTTTCAATGCTAGAGTTGTAATCTTTTCAATTTCACCACACACACACACACACACAAAGAAATGGTTCTATCCACTAAGATCATTAGTTTTTCCTGTTGTTCTAAAGAGAATACATCTCTTTCTTGCAATACTATTTTCCAAAAGCAATATGAGTGCATCATATTATATATTTATATGTATTTTATGTATATGTACATATATGTATTCCCCCAATCTAAATTTTTATGAATATATAACTGTTTTGTATGTTCACTGGTTCTCTCTTCACAACATCTTTAATATCAGATACCTTCTCTTTATATAACTACCACCTTGATTTAGGCCTTCATCGTCACTTTGCTGTACTATTGTGGGTGTGTATTTATTTATTTATAACATATGGAGCAAAGTTAGGTTAGGGAAATATATTTACTGGAGTTGTCAACTCAATGCAGTTAGGTAGAGCCAAACATTACAAATCCAAAGTAATTGTTGGGGAGGAAGGCAAAAGAATGATAAATGGCCCATCTGTACTCATGAAAACTCAGAATTATAGAGCATTGATTCTTTAGCACATTTTATAGAAAAAATATAGAACTTTTTAAAGGCAGAGTTGGAAAATTTGTAACAAAGTATTTTTTAAAGTAGAGTTGCATTAGGCCTGCTTCAGTGAATTCTGTGCAGTCAGTCCTATAAAGAAATATAAATAATAATGAAATTCACTATAAGGAAATAAGGTTTGAAGCAGATAGAGGAAGTAATAAAGATATTGCTAATCTAGAACTGATTCTAACAAATAAAGGAGGAAAGGGTTACTAAAAATAGAAATGATAGGAACTTTGGGAGGAAGTAACTGCTATAATAGAGAAGAAAGCTGAGTGTAGTCTGGCACATTCCCCAGGTTTTGGCAGAGTAGATTTCAAAAATCAGAGAAAGCATAGGCAGGATTCCATAGCCTCTATTTCTACTGGGAAAATCAGACCAAGAAGGATAGGAAGTACGGTATAGAAGTATTATATATCATATTATATACTATATAGAAGTACTATGTGTTATATAGAATAAAATTCTGACAGCACAATCACCAGCAATTCTGGTGAAGAAGAGTAATGTGGGTGAAAATTTCTGAAGTGCCATCCTCTGGACAAGGAGGGGGAGAGGAGAGCTTTAGATTAAAATTTGTTCACTCTCACCAAATGCTGATAGCTCATCCTGATCCAGTCCTGCACCCAGCTTGTTCTGTCTTCTCTGGTTTTCTTTAATCCTCCTATTCTCTTTTTCTTTCATCTCTCCACTCTCTCTTGCTCACAGTTGTTCTCTGAGGCAGAAAGACTGTACTCCGAATCTTGTCACGTAGCTAGATCAACATGGAATATCAAAGAATCTTTCCTTCCTCAGAGACAGAGGATAACTCTGTCTGCTCTCATATGGCTCCCTAAAACTTGGGCTTTAGCCCACCGAAACCAAAAAAACAGGCTTTTCTGCCAGGCACATTCTAACTCAACAAGTTTTCCATAATCTCAAGGAGGTTTCTCAAAGTGTTCATGATAACTTATCTTGGGAAGGGATAGGGAGGATGTTCCTAACTGTGGTTACAAAAGGAAGAGGATGGAGTCAGTAAACAACAAGCCTCAATTAATGACAAAATTCAAGAGGATGGCTTATGAGTATTAAAAATTCATTGCTGTATGTAGAATAGGACACAGGCTATTTTGGCTGGTGTGCATGAAGAGCAATTAGGCATAATATAATAGGGCCTTGGATGCTAAATAGAACCATTTATGCTTTGTCTTGGAAGTAATAGGGAGATCCTGGAACTTGATGGCTTGGGGAATGATGTGGTCAGTCAGGCCTATGCTTTGGTAGCTGTGTGGAAGATAGATTGGCAGGGGGAGAGATGTAAGACAGGGAGAATGATTAGGGAGCCATTATAATAGTCACTGAAAGAGGTGATGAAGGCCTCCACAAGGGTGGTAGCCTGCTAGTAGAAAGAAGAAGATGATAGAAGCAAGAGATGCTGTGGAGATAAAATCCACAAGATTTTTCATCTAGTTTGATATGGAGATAGAAGGAGATTGAAGAGACTGAATTGACTCAGAGATTATCAGTGTGAGAGAGTAGAAGAAAAGTGATATCTTCAATAGAAATAAGGAAATTCAAACAAATCTTCCAGGAACCAAGATGGCAAAGTAAGCAGTGAATCATAGTAACTCTCCCATATTCACCTCCAAACAGCCACGGGATAGCTCCACAAAACAAGTCCTGGAGCAGCAAAATCAACAAAAAGACAGGGTGGAACAGCCTTTGAGCCCAAGAGACCTGGAAGAAAAATGGGAAGTGGTCTCAAGCCTAGAAAGAACTTATGGAAGGGTTCAAATATGAGCTGAAAAGTCATATAAGAGAGGTAAGAGAAAAAAAACAGAAAAGAAATGAGAATGATGCACGTGGATTATGAAAAAAAAAAAGATTCAACAGCTTCAAAAAAGAAAATAGTTGTTTAAAAAGAAGAATTGGCCAAATGGAAAAGAAAATGCAAAAGCTAATTGAGGAAAACAACTACTTAAAAGTTAGAAACGGGCAAGTGAAAGGTAATGACTCTATGAGACATCAAGAATCAGTCAAACAAATTCAAAAGAATGAAAAAATAGAAGAAAATGTAAAATATCTCATGGGAAAAACAACTGACCTGCAGAGACAATGTCAGAATCATTGGACTACCTGAAAGCCATAATCAAAAAGAGAACCTGAACAGCATCTTTTAAGAATTTATCAAGGAAAATTGCCCTGATACCCTGGAAACAGAGGGAAAAATAAAAATAAGCATTGAAAGAATCCACCAACCACCTCAGGAAAAAGATCTTAAAATAAAAACTCCAAGGAACATTATGGCCAAATTTCAGAACTATCAGGTCAAGGAAAAAATACTACAAGTAACCAGAAAGAAATAATTCAAATATTGGAGAGCCACAATTAGGATTACACAGGACTTAACAACTGCAATAGTAAAAGATTGGAGGTCATGAAACATGATATTCCCACAGGTAAAGGGGCTAGGATTATCACCAAGAATCACTTACCTACCTAAATTAAGCATAATACATTAAGGGGAAAAATGGTCATTTAGTGAAATAGAGGATTTTTCAGCTATCATAAGGAGAAGACCAGAATTAAACCAAAAATCTGATCTCTAATACAAGACCCAAGAGAAGCATAGACAGGTAAAAAGGGGAAAGAAAAACATAAGAAAAGAAGAAAAGGAATTCAACAGACCTAAACTCTTTATATGCCTACATGGGAAGATGATATTTAAAATTACTAAAAATTGTACCACTAATAGTATAGCTAGAAGGAATATCCATAGACAAAGGAAACAGCATAAGGTGAATTTGAGGGAATGACAGAAATAGTTAAGGAATGAGAAAGAAAAGTACAATTGGTGCAGAAGAAAGGGACAGGTAGAATGGGGTAAATTATTTCACCTGAAGAGGCAAGAAAAATGGGTGGGCTATAGGAATCACTTGAACCTTACTCTCACTAGTATTGGCTCAAAGAGGGAATAATATGTACAATCAGTTGAAAATAAAAATCTATTTTACCTTACTGGGAAATAGGAGGGGAGGAGATTAAGTAAAGGAAAGGGGGACTGAGAAGGGAGGGCAGACTGGGGGAGGTGGTAAGCAGAAGCAAAGCACTAGTGAAGAGGGAAAGGGAAAAAGGAGAGAGAGGACAAACAAGAGGAAAAATAGGATGGAGGTAAATACACAGTAATCATAACTATAAATGTGAATGGAATGAGCTCTCCCATAAAACGGAAGTGGACAGCAGAGTGGATCAAAAATCAGAATTGTACAAGATATTGTTTACAAGAAAAACCCTTGAAGCAGAGAAACACATCTAGTAAGGGACTGTAGACAAAGGAAGGTGGCCTAACAATACCAGATTTCAAACTATATTATAAAGCAGTAATCATCAAAACTATCTGGCATTGCCTAAGAAATAGAGTGGTGGATCAGTGGAATAGATAAGACGTACAAGACGCAGTAATCGATGACCATAGTAACCTAGGTGTTTGATGAACCCAGAGACCCCAGCCTTTGGGATAAGATCTCACTATTTGATAATAATTGCTGGGAAAGCTGGAAAACAATAGAACACAAACTAGGTATAGACCAACATCTCACACCATATACCAAGATAAGATCAAAATAGCTACATGAGTTAGACATAAAGGGTGACACCATAAGCAAATTAGGAGAGCAAGGAATAGTTTTCCTGTCAGATCTATGGAGAACAAAAGAATTCATGACAAAACGAGAGAGGGCATTATGAAACATAAAATAGATAATCTTGATTATATTAAAAGAAAAAGCTTCCATACAAACAAAACCAATGTAACCAAGATTAAAAGGAAAGAAGAAAACTGAGAAACAATCTTTATATCAAGTATCTCTGATAAAGGCCTCATTTCACAAATATATAGAGAACGGAGTCAAATTTATAGCAATACAAGCCATT
The DNA here is from genome assembly GCA_011680675.1 of Gymnobelideus leadbeateri. Classification (NCBI taxonomy): domain Eukaryota; kingdom Metazoa; phylum Chordata; class Mammalia; order Diprotodontia; family Petauridae; genus Gymnobelideus; species Gymnobelideus leadbeateri. The sequence continues at coordinate 695,726 of WOXC01007789.1, read as the reverse complement.
CCCCAATTGACAAATGGTCAAAGAATATGAATAGGCAGTTTTCAGATGAAGGAATCAAAGTTATCTATAGTCATATGAAAAGCTGCTCTAAATCACTTTTGATCAGAGAAATGCACATTTAAAAAACCCTGAGGTACCACCTCACACCTATTAGATTGGCCAATATGACAAAAAATGAAAATGATAAATGTTGGAGAGGATGTGGGAAAATTGGGACATTAATGCACTGTTGGTGAAGTTGTAAACTGATCCAACAAGAAGGGTAATTTGGAACTATGCCCAAAGGGCAACAAACTGTGCATAACCTTTGGTCCAGTAATACCACTACTAGTTCTGTATCTGAAAGAGATCATAAAAAAGGAAAAAGGGACTACATGTGCAAAAATATTCATAGTGACTCTTTTCATGGTGGAAAAATATTAGAAACTTATGGGAATGGCTGAACAACTTGTATGAATGTAATGGAGTACTATCATGCAATAAGAAATGATGAACAGGCAGATTTCAGAAAAACCTGGAAAGACTTGTATGAACTGATGCAAAGTGAAATGAGCAGAACAAGGAAAACATTGCATACAATATCAGCAATGTTGTGTGATGACCAACTATGCATGATTTAGCTCTTCTCAGCAACACAACGCTCTAAGACAAACATAAAGGATTTACAAAGGAAAATGCTATCCATATCCAGGTAAAGAACTGATAGACACTTACTTTATTCTTTTTTGTGGTTTTTCTGTTTTCTATTTCCCCCTTTTGATCTGTTTCTTCTTTCGCAACTGTGACTAATATGGAAATATGTTTTACATGATAACACATGTATCAAATTTCCTACCATTTTTAGAAGATGGGAGGGGAGGGAGGGAGAGAGGGAGAAAAATGTGGAATTCAAAATCTTGTAAAAATTAATACTAAAAAAATTGTCTTGACATGTATTTGGGAAAAATAAAATACTATTTAAAAAAAGAAATAGGTCGGGGGCGTCTAGGTGGCGCAGTGAGTAGAGTGCTGGCCCTGAAGTAAGAAGGACATGAGTTCAGATCCGGCCTCAGACACTTAACACACACAAACAAAAAAACCTAGCCGTGTGACCTTGGGCAAGTTACTTAACCCCAATAGCCCTCCAAAAAGCAAAAAACAAAAACAAACAAACAAAAAAGAAATAGGGAAATTCAGAAGAGAGGTGGATTTATGGAGAAAGATAATTCCATTTTGACTATGTTAAATTTTATATATTTACAAGACATTCAATGAGAATTGTTCAATGATTTGATTTCTTGATGCATGATTGGAGCTCAGGAGAGAAAATAAAGCTGAATACCCAGTAGTCATCTATATAGAGGTGATAAATTGATCCCTGTGAGTTGATAAAATAACAAATAGAAAGAGTGTAGAGAGTGAAATGAAGAGGCTCAGAATAGAGCCTTAAGGCACACTATAGTTGGGGGTAAGAGAGGAAAGGAAGATCCAGCAAAACAGAGTGAGAGAGAAGCAACTATGTCCAATGTAACATGTCAGACAATAGGTGGCATAGCATTCTTAGCACTCTTTCCTCTTTTAAGTTTCCAGTTTTTATCTTCCTTCACTGAGCAAACGTCATGAAATCACTTTAATTTTTTGGTTGCTGTTGTTGCTTTGATTAACTTTTTTAAAAATGTTCAAATTGATTTGTAACTTAAAATTTTAGTATCAAAACAGGTTCTAAAGATGTCTCTGGGACAGTTTTTATATATTAGGCACAACCTAAAGTAAGGAGTTAGCAACCTATGATAATGAGATCGAGGACCAGAGAAAAGAGGTCAAGAGTGGCTTCTTCTCAAATAGAAAAATATACTAAAAAAGAAAAGAAATGTAGGGGTGTCTAGGTGGTGCAGTAAGAGCACCGGCCTCGGAGTTGGGATGACCTGAGATCAAATCCGGCCTCAGAAAATGAGCACCCCACACACAAATAATGACTAGCTGTGTAACCTTGAGCAAGTTACTTAACCCCAATTGCTTTAAAAAAAAAAAAAAGAAAGAAAGAAATGTAGAGGCAATAAACTTTAATGTTGACAAAAATGGGGAACTGGATAGTAAGGGTCCAATTCTTAAATGTTCAAATTGTACTCCCTGATGGGTTACACAGAACATGTGTGGACATTTTGTCTGATTCCAATACAGTGAATGGAACTTTGAGAAACCTGTTTTCATCCATGTTCTTGTTATATGTTTACAGAAATCCTGGAGGAGGGTCTTACTGACTCTTTCAGAGGTCCTGGGACTATATTGATGATTTGTGTTGAGTTCTCAGACCTTGTTGGTGAGTCTGACTTGATTTCACAGGCAGAAAGTGAATTGATGACGATGCTGGTGATTTTATGAATGTTATTGAAGCTTTGTTAAGCTTCGTCTTCCCAGGAACAGAAACTGTGAAGGACTTGAGGTGGACTAGACACTGTGAGCTTCAATATAGAAAAGGAACTGGACAAGGAGCTAGACAACAAGGAGCTGACAAGAGCCTGGACCATGGAAGGGGAACCATGGAAGCAAAGAGCCAGCCTCGAGTCAAGATGAAAAGATATCTCCTTGGGTACTTAATGCAAAATGAGAAGATCATGATTTACTAGGGGTGGAGAACTTTGACCTTTACATTTAGATGATTGAGTTAAGGGCTTACTAATTAAGGATGATTGGAAACTAATCTCCAGTCATGAAGAAAGTAAACTTTTTGATTGAAGAGATTAAGACAATGTGACCTAGGGGTGGAGGACTTTGACCTTCATACTTTGTGTCAGTTAAGGAGACTTGCTTCTGTCAGGGTGATCGAATTCAGTACTTAGTAAATGAAGGACTTATTAAATGGATGTTATCTTTTGCTTAAAACTATGTGACCACTTTGGTGAAAACTATGTGGCTATTTTAGTGATAAGTTGTTATGCCATAACATTCTGAATGCTGTACTGTGATTTCTGTGAATGTTTTGTCTTAGTTTGTTACTGAATAAATAGAGAGTTCACTATACTGTGTAATTAGAACCTTGAAGCTGTTCACAGCAGCAGCCCTTTGGAAAACTGCTTGTTTTACAGTCTTCCTGATACCTAGCCCAGTGTTCTATGCATCTAGTGGCCCTTCACACAGATGACAGAGCTAGGGTTAGAACCCAGACTGTTGGACTCCAAATTTAGTGTTCTTTCTACTGTACCCTCATTAATGTCTAAGTTGAACAAAATCACAAATTCTAAATTAGTAAAATGAATTAATGTGATTTAAACTGTATTTCTTAATTCATATCAGTTAAATTCAATTTAACAAATATTTACTAACTCCCTACCATGTGCAAGGCACTGCTTTTGGCCCAGAGAATTCAAAGATAAAAACCATACAGTTTTCCCTCGAATCCCTGACATTCTACTTGGGAATGGGGCTAATAAGGCACATATAGCAATGGTTATGTACAGGATAGGTGGGATAGGGAGCAACAAAAGTGAGACTTAGACAAATAGGTCTATGCGTATTTGAAGAAAGAACAGAGAACACTTTCTTGGGGGCTGGGGGTGAGGAAGAAAAGCCAGCCATGGAACTGAGGAAGAGAAGGATTCTAAAAACAAGAGATGAGGAGGGAGGACATTCTGACTATGAGGGATGCAAGTACACAGAGTTGAAAGATGATACTTTAAGTTCCAGGAGCATAATAGCTGTTAGTCCTAGTTAGCTGGAGTTTATAGGAATTAAAGGAGAGTAAGGGGAAATTAGGCCATAAAGGTCTAAAGTAACTCAGATTGTGGGGGGAATTTCTCACAGACTTTAGGGGAATGAAAAAAGAGGAATGGAAGCAGGGGAAAGAAATGATCAGATCTGTGCATTGGGAAGGTTATTTTGTCATCTTGGTAGAGGAGAAATTGTGACTTCAAAAGTGTAAATAATACAACATATTAATGCCATTTAAAATTCTTACTAACTTTGTATCTCACAGAAAATTGCCTTGTGATCACCTCCCAATCTTTGGTAATGCTGAAGCCTTTGACAGAATGCTCCTTTCTTAATTACAACAAGGGGACTAACTAAAAAATTAAGACTTCCATATATGTGTAGTTATCATCGACATTTTCATAGCAAATATTTATTTACAATAGAGATGTCTCAGAGATCTCTTTCCAAGTTTAGATATTATTATTTACATTTTGCAGATAACCCAGAGGGGAGCCAGGATTATAGAAGGAGCTATTTACAAAAGTAGAGTACTGGGAAAACTCATGCCCTTTGGGTTTCAGGCCATGCCTCTATAAACCTACATGCTTAGACACTTCTGAATATCTAAACAGAAACATAGGCATGCATATATTCACAATAATTGTTGGTCAAATGCATATTGTGCATATCATTTCCACAGGAGCAATCATTTTTGCCAAATGCACAATTTACTTAAGAGGCTTTTGTGCAGTCTGTTTATCAAAAGATATGCCCTGATATGTAGCTCTTTGCAAAGAAACAGGATTTGAGGCAGCTCGGAGTTTCCTCTTCAAGTAGGTCTAAAACTTTTTTTTTCTTCTATTCAACTTCCTTCCTTTTTATAACTGCCAGAACTGAGAAGCAAGAGCTAAGAGACAGAGGCACCCCAGAGGAAGACAGATCCACTGCGAGTAAGTTCAAATACCAGGGGGAGATTGGAAACTACAAGGGGTGGAGGGAAGGGTGGGAAATCTCTAACAGAAGTGGCTGAACCTCCATACTTTATTTTTCCTGGTAGAGGGTCAGGATACCTTGTTTAGAGGTCATCCTATGACAAGAAGTGTTCAGGCAGGGGCAGCAGCAGGGATGGTCTTGGCTATAACAGAAAGGGAAGCCAGTCAGAGATAACTCTGAGGAGAAAGAGGAGAGGCCAGACACCTGCCATCCACAGCCCAGTTCCTTAGTGATGGGCAAAGGTGGAGGGGGTGTGTGTGTGTGTGTGTGTGTGTGTGTGTGTGTGTGTGTCCAGAAAAGGGTGCCCTATTAAGATAAAAGCAGGCACCAAGCCAAATTTAGGAGTGGCTGGAAAACTATAAGTTAAACCTGATATGGAACATCTCAGTGGATGGTGGGTTGGGGTGGAGAAATGTGGTTTCCTGTTTTTAAGCAGACTTTAAGAGTAGTGAAAAATGGCTCAGTGTTCACCAAATTTAAATTGCTCTTATAAAGGTACTTTTTGGTGATTTAAAGGACATCTATAAACTGCAACCTCCATAGATTGTAATGGAGTTTAGCAATGAAAGCCATGAGCTGGTAGGACACATTGTTATTTATTAATCAAGCGTGCTCTGCTAGTATTTCTAAGACTCAAGAGAAAATGAAATAAAATCCTACAGGCTGCAGGGCAGAGAGATAAACACTGTACTTGCCTTATTTTTACTCCTTTCCAGATGAGGTGATTGCAAACAGATCAGATATGATAATAAGCAAGAAAACATCCCCACACACCCAAACTGTACACACACAAACTGTACTAAATCTCAGGGTTCTGAAAAATTTAGAGTCTAGCACTTTCTTCATGGGGTAGCAAGATGGATCATTTTGATCTTTCAGAGGGTTATGTTGGTCACATCACCGGGTGACTGATGTCTTAACACTAGCTGGGTGACCTTGGGTAAGTCAATTACCTCTCTGAATCTTGATTTTCTCATCTATAAAAAGGGGGTAATAATTACCCCTACTCTACTAGGCTATTATGTGGAATCACAGGGATTTATACCATATATTTTATATATTACTTTACAAACTTTTAAATGCTTATAAAGTTCCCTCCTTCAACTCCCTCCATCTTTCAAATATACACTGTACTTTAATCTGCCCTGTAATTAATCTCTAAATTTGGTTAAGGTTGGGTGTTGTATTGATGACTTTTTGTGATAGACTTAATTTTTTCTAAGTTCCCCCCCAGGTAACTGTAGGGTGAGGGGCTTACATCACAGCCTACTCCCCCATAATTTGAATTGCTTACAGTGAAGGTTTCTAGACATTGTGAGTTATTCTCTTTTGTGGCCTAACACTGCTGGGATATTCAAAGAAGAAAAGATAGTTAAGTATACATGTGTTAGGAAGAAAAAAGCAGGAGAAATAATGATTTTTATGCATTTTGTTCACTGTTTTTTGTTAATTTTGCCATAGAATTCCTGCCATGCACATGTGTGTCATAGAAACAGTTCACATAAGTATTGTGTATTAGTTTCAAAATGTGAACTATTCTATGACTATAGAATTTGATGAGTCTAATCTCCACCCTTGATATTAGATGGATGTGTTTTATTCATAGTAGTAAGGTCAGAAGTAAAACCACCAGGAATCCCACAAGCTACTCTTATGTAGTAGGCAGGGATTTATTGCTAGTCAAGGGGACCCTGACATGAAGGATTCATTTACTATTAAAGTTCAGTCTAGGAAAGTAACTCTGTAGGAGGAGAAGGATCTTGAGGGATTTTTCAAAAAGTTATGTGACTTGACCAGTGCAGCCAGCAGGGAGAAAGATCTAAAGTAGGGAAAGGCAGGGGCAGTAAATTACTTAGGAAGGGGTTTTCTGAAGTGGTCATTAGGAGAGTATTTTTTTTTCATTCACATGACTTAGGCAGCTGTTTTGTTGGTTCCAAGTCCTCATAACTGTCACAATGAGCTATATTTCTCAGTGCTGGTGTGACATTTCCTCAGAAAACCCTGCCATTTTTGAGTTCCACATCCAGAGACTGGTACAGCTAAAGAATTTTACTTTAAGGGCCTTCTTTTCTAAACACACATAATCGTTGAAAGTGTATTGTGTTCTTTTCATATTTTTACATTTAATGCATATTGTCAGATCTACCATTTTTTTTTCTTTTTGGAGGGGGGAGGGTAGGGCAATTGGGGTTAAGTGACTTGCCCAAGGTCACACAGCTAGTTTATTTTTGTGTTAAATGTCTGAGGCCAGATCAGATCCCAGGTCCTCCTGACCCCAGGGTTGGTGCTCTATTCACTGCGCCCCCTAGCCACCCCCAGATCTACCATTTTTAAAGAATATCAGTAGCTATTATGTTATTATTATTATTGGTGTTTATCTGGTATTGATCTAGGCAACTCTTTGATACATAATTTCTCTTTCGTGCAATTTTCCTTGCTCCTTACATTTAAGTCTCAGCTGTAAGGAATAACCTGATAAAAAACATCAGTCAGGAAAAGTCACTTAGAGGCAGTGAGAATAAAATTCTGCTTACAGTAGCTATGCTACTGAGGTTACATTATAAAGCCAAAAGTTTTTTTTTAGTTCCTGACAAAACATCTCAGACCTGAATTTCATAATTCTGGCTTAGCCCTAACCCTTGGGCATCTGTCCTCTTCTTAGGATGGGGAGGAGGGAACAGGTGGGGAGACTCCCTTGTCTAACATAACGCTGGGGAGACTATAGACTACAGCCAGATTAGAGAATCATGTGGGAGAAATGCTCAAGAGGTAGTTTAAGGTGATTTAAGAATATTATAAAAAAGTCACCTCCTCAGGCCTGTTAGGAGCAGAACTCAGTAGGCTCTAGACTTGCAGATTCTCCATCATTTTTGTATCAAGGACCCCTTTGGCAGTCTAGTTAAGCCTATGGACTCCTCTGAATAATATTTTTAAATTTATAAAATAGAATATATAAGATTGCAAAGGAAGCCAATTATATTTTTAAAACAAGTTCATGGATCTCCAGGTTAAGAACTGCTGCCTAAAAACCTCACCAGTCTTCCAGAGATAAGCCATGAAAACACTTGCTCAAGGGGAGGCTAGGTGGCACAGTGAATAGAGCACTGGCCCTGGAATCAGGATGACCTGACTTCAAATCCGACCTCGGGCACATCACTTAATAGCTGTGTGACCTTGGGCAAGTCACTTAATCCCAATTACCTTGCCTTTCCTCTCCAAATAGCAAAAAGAAAAACCAAAAAAACCAAAAATCACTTGCTGAAAAGGCATGCCTTGGCACTTCCCTACGTATGCCAAGAAGCTCCTCCCCCCACTCTGAGACATCCACACTGCTCAGCTCTTGTCCCCATCCCTATCTGCTCTCCTCTCCTTGCTGTACAGAAGGCTGGAGAATCGTTTGGAGGAGCAGAGCCTTCTCTACCTCCTTCCCTGTGAGTCCTGAGAAGGTAAAGACTGGGAAGAGGAAGGAGAGGCTAAGGAAAGGCAAAGGGCATCTGAAAGCCTTACTATCTGGGGAAGCCTCCTCTTTACTGCAAAGAATAATGTCATGAACAAAATAATGATAATAATAATAATTATTATTATTCTATTATAAGAACCTCAGCATTAAAGGCCTGCCCTAGCCTAGACCTGTATCCCCAGAACTGAGTCTGAATGGGACTGGCAGGATTGAGGGCAAAATGAGCATATTTGCTTAGACACTCATGCCCTGAAGTTTACCTCCTAGAGTTCTGAGCTTTCTCCTTGTATGTAAGAGGTAATTAGGTCTTCTGCCCTCCTTCTCTCCACCCTCTCTCCCTAACAGGCACTCTCTCTAAAACATTCTATATCATTCGATAAACCGTACTAAGCTCAGTTTCTGGAATTCATGCTGGCCTCCACAAGTTACAATATTGTTCATCAGGATTTCCTCCCTTAGCTCTGACTTTGTCCCCTTGGCTGACATTTCTCAGCATCCACAGCTGACCTCTGGCTTCCATTAAGAAAGAGAACAGCAAATGGAAGCTAAAATTAAACTGTTTGTGAAGAAGTTAAAAAAAAAAAGAAATGTAATAGTTCTATCCCTACTTTAATGTTTATTCAGATTATAAACAATCCTCATAATTCCCAGAACCCTTTGTCCCTTTCATACTCCTCAAAGAAATGAGTTCTATTTTTGCGAAGGAAATACTGACACATCCAGAGAAAGTACATTGTAAATCTTGTGGGAATAAAAATTTGATGCCCATTCAATCAGCTCCCAAGGGTCATTGAGGCTACACAACTCCCACCCCCAACAACAACTGCAACACAATAAACAAAAACAGTGGGAAAGTGAGGGCATAGATTAAAACTGTGGTCATCTTACACTAAATTAACCATTATGGTATCGGCCTTAACCAAAACAGCCAGGATGACTAATTCTTTCTCTCAATCTATTTGGTTTCAAGTGTTTTAAAGTTGTTTAAATGGGTCACCAAATTGAAAGGGAAATACAGGATTTGGTCTAAATCCCCTAGTCACACCAGTCAATTCAACCCTCTGTTTGGCAGGAGCCAGAGCTTGTATTTTTCTCTACTGACTTCCTGAAGATGCCACAGTGAAAAGTATGGAAATATTCCACATTGTCTGACCAAGATGATTTTGCAATAAAGCCATTATTAACTTATTTACAACTAAACCTACTGGAAAAGAACTATTCTCTATCATTGTTTTACTTAAATAAATACATAAATGAATGAATGAATGTGTGTATATGTATGTATGTATATTTTCAAGAAACCAAGTAACAGCCTTAGACAGGATATGTTTATTTATATATTGGTTTGTGTTAGCCCAAACTTGTGGCACAGGTAAGCTTAAGTTTATTTGTTCTCTGAGGGGTATAAGTCAGTATCTCAGCACTCTCAATGTTTAGCAGTAGTTTTTTTGGGGGGGTAAAGAATTTTTTTTCAATTGGGTAAGTATCAACGAACAAAGTTGTGTTTATACAAACCAAGAGCAGAGGGAAATGGAGAGGGTTATTTGGATAATTTTAAAATAAATTCCTTCACTAAAGACAAAGAAAACTTTGGTGCCTGAATTTTCCAGATTGAGGACATTAATGCAGTTCTAGCCTCTCTCTAGAAAATTGCTATGCATGGAAGAGTGGGTAAGTTTAATAGGATGAAAAGAAGAAAAGATGGAGTTTAAGAAGTGTATGCTTCTGATACTGCATTCTCTTCTTCCTCTTTTATTTATTTTCACAATCATTTGCATTTGAAATTGGTTAGAGTGCTAGAGGAAGAGGAGGCAGGAAACAGCACTCACAGGATGATATAATTACAGGTATAAAGAAACTTCCTCCAACCTACTGAGCTCACTGACTGCAGAAATTGTGAAGACAAAAAGCTTTGTGAGAGTGTGTATGTTCAGTGAAAGCAAGGAGTGTCTTGAGAGTCAGTGGGATGTAGTGGGAAAAGAACCAGAGCTGGAGTGTGGACATGGGTCCTAATTTGAGATTTGAATTTATTAATTATGTAGCATTTGGCAAATCACTTGGCCATATGCAAAATGGTAATAGTAAGACTTCTATCTTCATCACAAGGTTGTGTGAAGATTATATGGAGATACACAGGATACATATACACACACATATCAAAGTACTTTGTAAAGAGGATCAGAAAAGTAAAGGAATATTGCTATTTATTTTAAAATCCTCAATAGATCCTAGCACAATGCTTGTACGTGCTAGGATTTGACTATATTAAAGAATTAATTATATAAATGTGTGTATCAAATATATTTATTTTCATATATAAAAATATAAAAAATACAAATACTTAAATGGTATACACAGGTAGATGTATATATGTGTGTTCCATGCATACACACATGAATACATGAGCTGGCATGGCTTAGAAGAAAGAGAGCTGACCTTAGAACTAGGAACACTTGATTCCAAGTCTCATTTGTGACACATGCTGACAGACTGTGTGACCATGTGCAAGTTATTTAACCTCTCAATGCTCTAGGCAACTCTCTAGGCAACATTTGAGACTGGACAAATGTTCCGACCTTCATAGACGTTCCTCATGAAGAAAATTTAGCACAAAAGAAATCATAGGCCTAGGCCCTATCCATATATGTATGTATATAGCTATGTCTACATACATATTTGCGCATGTATGTAATATAATATGCATGTGTATACATATGTTTTGTCCATTTACATATGTAATATGAAATATAGAACATAATTCTGCCTGGGGATTTGGGAAGAAGTTGAAATTTTTCAAAATGAACCCCTGTAGTGACATATGTGATTTTTTTGAAATAAGCATCTATACATATCAAATGATAAATATCTGGGTGTTTGTATGTATATTTTCATAAATAAATGACTGAATTTCTAAATATTAAGAATTATGAATATAATATGATAGAGTTCCAAGGAAAATAATAGATAATTTTAGACCTGAAAGGGAACCTGGAAATTGACTAGCTCAGTCCTCTGTATTATGGTTTCTTAGTATGAATTAATACATCTTTAAGTCTTAAGAATGTTTGCAGATTGGGGCAGCTAGGTGGTGAAGAATAAAGCACTGACTCTGGAGTCAGGAGGACCTGAGTTCAATTCCACCCTCAGACACAACACATTTACTAGCTGTGTGACCTTGAGCAAGTCAATTAACCTCAATTGCCCTTCCCTCTGCCCTCCAAAAAAGAAAAAAAAAGAATGTTTGCAGGCTAACTGTAACTCATGACCTATAAGGCTATCTGTTATTTCTATTCTTTTTAGTCTGTTTTCTGTAATCCTTTCTTTAAAAAATTATCAACACTTTTTTTTCCACACAGCAGACATTTCCTAATATGTAAAACAAAGCCCCTAGCAAAGAACATTCCATGAAAAAGTTAATTTACAAATTATCAGAAAGGGAAAATGTGCCCTTTAATTTTGACAGTATAATGATCCAAGTTTGACTGCTGAATTTTGACCACAGTTTTGTTGCATCTCGCTGTTAATAATATTTCCACTGCTTTAGCATTTAAACGTATTGTCCTTTTGGCTCTGCTTTCTTCAACTTGCCTCATTCTCATACATATCATTTTTCTTTAAATTCTTCACATTTATCATGCCTTATATCAATACCCTCACTGTATATTTGAGAAACAGACTCAGAGAAATCAAGTGATTTGTATAAAGTCACATAGCTGGGAAGTAACGAAGTCAGTACTTGAACTGACTGTCACTTCAATATAAAGAACAATCTAAAATAAAATAGATTGAAAATGAAGTGTACCCCAATGAAAGAGCTGCTCACATTCTTTATGAGAATTTCCTCCCCCATGTCAGTTTCTGTGGTTATGCTGTCCTTGCCCCATCCGCCCCCAAGAACCTCTGATATCATATCTTTAACATCTGAAAATGTTGAAGGGATGAACAAGTTCCTTGGCCCCAGTATAAGCTGAGTCATGGATCTAATTGGGGTTTTTAAAGCAGAGTCGTCATTCCTGCCCAACTGTGCCTCATTTTGCTGAAATAGCTCAGCCTTGAATACAGCTGTCAGGGTCTGGGAGAATCTGGTAGGAGGAGAGAGTTTGGAGGGTTTGTCCCCCCTTTAACTTTGTGACTTAACTGTGAAGCCATATGCTTGCACAATTTGCACATTAGTAAGTGCTTTACAAATATCTGCTGATTTGATTTAAAAATGAAATTTTTCCTGGCTTATTCTGTGCTTTCCCCAACCTCTTAATGACTATATTTATTTTTTTCCCTTGTCTCCCTAAGTTCTGTATAGGCAGCAGAGGGTTTCAGAGAATCACAACATTTTGAATTAAATGGGGACCTTGGACAGCATTTAGTCTATAGATGAGGAAAGTGAGGGCCACAGAGCTCAAGTGTATTTCCTATGGTGATACCACCTACTAAATGACCAATGTGGGACTTTGACCCCTGAGAAGCAGCATGGTGTTGTGGAGAGAGAACTAGTTTTGGAGCCAGGAAGACTCGATTTCAAAGACCATCTCTGACACAGAGTGATAGTGTCTCTGTGACTCTGGTTGGGTAGTTTAACTTTTCAGTGCTCTAGACCACTATCACTGATTGTAAGTTGCAGAAAAGGTGTTTAAACCTGCTTTGGTAGAGGAAGTTGTTCCCTATGTGAGTGAAATCACTGATATATTTCTTTTTTCTACTCTTCTGATCCAAGTCCAGTGTGGGCTTTTTAACTGCACCAAGATCTCTGGTCCATGTAGCTTACTATCTTTTCCCCCCTTGTCTTATTAGAATTAATTAGTTCTTTGTGATGTATTTCTGAACATTCTCTGTCTGACTCTATCAACATCACATGACTCTTCCAATTCTCCTCTGACCCTCAGACTCATTTAATGATAAACATTAGAGTTATAGCACTATTTGGCCAAAAATAATATCTGTTTAGACAGGATCATATCAACTTAGAGATGGAGACATGAGGTCACCTATACCTCACTATCCTGGCATTCTAGCATTAGAAAAGGGACCCCGGCATCTCTGTTCTATTGCCGAATAGGAGAGCTTCCTCTCAAAGCCATTATTCTGGAATTGCTTCAAATTCTGAGCTCCTGGTCCCCACATATGCACCAGACATCCTTGGCCATCACCAAAGAGATGACTATCTTTACTCAAGTACTTCTCAGCTTTTACTCTGTTACCCTATGAAGTTCATGAAGCCAGTTACTGCATCCATCCATACCATTCACTTAACATTTCACCACTTCATCTCCATTTTGAAGTGTGAGAAATACTCTTCGAGGTGATCTGTTCTTTTCTTCATTAAGTTTCTCTTGGAAATGTAACTACTTTTACTTTTAGCATTTCATTGATGCTTTTTGTTTTTATATCACCTTGATTTCCAAGTATGTCACCTTCCCCTTTACTCTCCATTGAGCTTTCCTTTATAAAAAAAAAATGCATTAAAAGAAAGTTTTTAAAAGGCGGTTCACCAAAACTAAACATTTCAGACCCAATTCAATATATATAATAATCCACACCCATGGTCCCCCCCACCTTGGCCATTAGTGAGGAGAAATGAATTTTCTCATCCTTTCACCAGGGCTAAGCCTTGGTCATTTATAATTACATAACATTTAGTTTCAATTTTTGTTGTTACTCTTTTGATTTATATTTGTAGTCATTTTATATGTTTTTTCCCTGGATCTATTTTACTCTGTATTTATATGGGGCAACTAAGTGGCATAGGTGATACAGTGCTGGGCCTGGAGTCAGGAAGACTCATCTTCTGGAGTCCAAATCCAGCCTCAGACACTTACTAGCTGTGTAACCCTCGGCAAGTCACTTAATCTTGTTTGCCTCGGTTTCCTCATTTGTAAAATGAGCTAGAGAAGGAAATAAAAAATTATTTCAGTATCTCTGCTAAGAAAACCCAAAATGTGGTCCTGAAAAGTCAGATATGACTGAAAAACAACTAAAGAATAAAAATAATTGGGGCGGCTAGGTGGTGCAGTGAATAGAGCGCCGGCCCTGGAATCAGAAGGACCTGAGTTCAGAGCTGGCCTCTGACACTTAATCCATACAAACAAAAAAACCTAGCCGTGTAATCTTGGGCAAGTTACTTAACCCCAATTGCCCTAAAGGGGCGGCTAGGTGGCGCAGTGAGTAAGAGCGCTGGCCTCGGAGTTGGGATGACCCAAGATCAGATCCGGCCTCAGAAAATGAGCACCCATGCATAAATAATGACTAGCCGTGTAACCTTGAGCAAATTACTTAACCCCAATTGCTTTAAAAAAAAAAGAAAAAAAGAATAAAAAGAATTTCATGTTAAGTTTTCCTGTGCTTCTCTGAATTCTTCTTATTTGTAGAATCTTAATTATATTCATGTACTATAACGTGCTTAGCCATTCCCTTATCAATGGGTATCCACTTTATTTCTAGTCCTTTATCACAAAAAAATGGCTGCCATAGACATTTTGATATATATAAGAACTTTCTTTCAGTTTTTTATTTCCCTGGAGATCATTGCCTAGCATTAGAGTATCTGGGTCAAAGGATATGAATATTTTAATCACTTTTTAATATAAAATCTAAATTGACTTCTAGAATTGTTAGATACAACTTTATTAAGAGTGTGTTGGTGTGCTTGTCTTCTGCCATGCCTTAAAATTGACTATTTCCATTTTTATTAGTTTTACCAGTTTTCTAAGCATGAGGTAAAATCTCAGGATTGTTTTGATTTGTATGTTTCTTTTTATTATTAATTTGGAGCATTCATTTATCTGGTTGTTTATAGTTAGAAAGCCCTCCTTTGAGAACTTTTGATTCATTTACTTTGACTGTTTTGTCTTATATGTCTTTATTAATCCCATTTACATCTTACATATCAGACTTTAGAAATAATTGATGCAGAGGTGTTTTCCCCAATAAACATTTTCCATTCTTGTCCAAGATATGTTAATTTTTATTCATGTAAAATCTATTTAATTACAAAGGAATGTAATTAAAATGACCTATTTTATTTTTTTATAACCTCAGCCCCCTATTTTGCTCTCTCCCTTGCCTCCTCACCCCATAGGAATGGCACTTCTAAATCTCAAAAAAAAACCAACAAAAAAAAACTTTGTAGCAAATTTCTTGAATAATGGTTTGGTATACCCAGACATATGGTTATCTTAAAAAAAATTACATAAAATAAAAACCATTCCCCAATAGATAAGTAAAGAATATGCACAAATAGTTGTCAAAGGAAGAATTTCAAATTACACTTAATAATCATATGAAAGAATGCTTGAAATCACTAATAAGAGAAATTAAAATCAAAATGACTTGAAGCTTTAACTTCACACCCAGCATATTAACAAAGATGACAAAAGATGGGAATAGTCAATGTTGGAAGGATTTGGGGATGATTGGTATACTGATACAGTATTGGTGAAGTTATGAATTAGTTCACAGTTTTCAACAGTCTGGAAAAAGATTTGGAAATATTCAAATAAAAGGACTAAAAAGTGAATTTTTGATCCAAAATTTCTATTGCTGGGCATATACCCTAGATATATAAAATAAAGAATCTCCATATTTGTCAAAATGTTTATAATAGTACTTTTTGTAGTAGCAAAGAATTGAAAACAAAGTACATCAATTAAATTTTTAGTCATTTTTTAATCACAAGTGTAATGAAATTTTGTGGTGTTAGAAGAAGCAAGGAATATGATGCATACAGAAAAGCACAGAAAAATTTACATGAACAGATGCAAAATTAAGTAAACAGAACCAAGAAAGCAATATATAAAACAAATCTAATAATGCAAATGGAAAAAGCATAAAATTATTTTAAATGAATATTATAAAATTACACAGAAAAAGATTAACTCCTCCTCCTCTTACTCTCTTCTCAATTCCTTATAATCTAGCTTCTGATTTTATCATTCCATTGAAACTGCTCTCTCCAAAGTTACCAGGGGCCTCTTAGTTGCCACATCCAAAGGCCTTTTATCACTCCTCATTCTTCTTGACCTCTCTTCAGCCTTTGACCTGTCGGTCACTTTTTCCTTGATAGTCTTTAGGTTTTCAAGACACAGCTCTCTCCTTTCTCCTTCCTGTCTTATCTCTCCAGATCCTTCTTCAGATTATATCCTCTACCTGCTGGTTAGAGTTCTGCCCTGGGCCCTCCTCTCTTCTCCCTCCATATTACTTCATTTGGTGATCTCATTAGCTCCCATAGATTCAATTACCATCTCAATATTAATTAATTAATTTAATTAACATCATTAACAGTTGATTCTCAAATGTATCTATCCTGCCCCAACCTCTCTGTTGACCTCCAGTCTCACATCTTCAACTGCCTTTCAGACATCTCATACTGAGTATCCACGAGACATCTTAAACCGAACACTTCCAAAACAGAACTCATTCTCTTTCCCCCCTAAACTCCACCCCTCCTAACTTCCCTATTACTGTAGAGGGCAACACCATCATCCCAGAACCTCAGACTCACAATCTGGGAATTATCTTTGACCCTACCTATCTCTCATTCCCCCATATTCAATCAGTCACCAGGGCCTATTGATTGTACCTTTGAAGCATATCTCAAATACACCCCCTTCTGTCCTCTAGTGTAGACCTCCTCACAGCTGGACTATTGCAATACTGTGCTGGTCTACCTGTCTCAAGTATCTCTTCTCTTCAATCCATCCTCCATTCATTCACCAAAATGATTTTCCTACCCTCCCTGCTCCCTACCCCCATGTCCCAAATAAATATACTCCCTATTGCCTCCAGGAGCAAATACAAAATATTCCATGTGGCATTCAAAGCTCTTTTAACCTAGCCTCCTCCTCCTTCCTTCTCTTCTTAGATCTTACTTTGCCCCCTCACCATTCCATATACAGAGACACTGACTTCCTCAAGGTTCCATGAATAAGACACTCCATCTCTCTGCTCCAGACATTTTCACTGGCTATTCCCCAAGGCCTAGAATGCTCTCCCTCTTCAACTCTGTCTGCTGACGTCTCTTGGCTCCTTTAAGACCCAACTAAAATCCTTTCTTTTACTGGAAGCCCTTGACAACACTTCTTAAGTCTAGTACCTTCCCCTTGTTAATTATTTCCTATTTATCCTGCATATAGTTTGCTTTGTATATATTTACATGTTGTTCCCCTCCCCCCCCCCCAGAGCAGGGGCTTCTTTTGCCTCTTTTTTTATCCCTACTGCTTAACATTAGTATCTGGCACATAGTAGGCACTTAACAAGTGTTTATTAACTAAGAGACATGAGAAAACACCTTCTACGACACTTTTGTAGAGGGATGCGTGTGTGTGTGTGTGTGTGTGTGTGTGTGTGTGTAGAACATTGCATATATTTTCTAAATTTTTGATGTACTGATAGATTTTGCTGATTTTTTTTCTTTTCACTTTTTCTTTTGTCTTAAAAATATTCATTGTTATATGAGATGACTTTATGGGAGGAAGAAAAGGAGGTATATGGGGTGAAATTTTGGCATTGTAAAGAAAAAAGATATCAGTAAAATTTATTTTAAAACAAAGAGTTCTCCCCTAGCAAAAGCTATGAAAGGCACATGATCTTATTCTCTTCTCTTTTTTTAAGTGACCTTTTATATTAAGATTGTATAGTCATTTTGAGCCTTATTATGGCATATTTAGACCAAAATGTTGGTCTAAACCTACTTGTTGCCGAACTATTTTTTAATTTTTTCAGTAGTTCATATTAAATAGAAAGTTCTTTATCAAGTGGTTTATATACATAGGTTTACTGAACATTGGGTTGGTAAGTTTAATTGTGATTCTGTTGCACTGAGATATTTTTCTGTTTTTGAACTGTTTTGATGTTAATGCTATAAAATGTAATTTGAGGACCAAAAGTTCTGTTCCTCCTTCATTTCCTTCTGTATTTCCTTAAAATTCTGTTTTATTTAGCTTTATAAAGTAACCTTTTGATAACTTGATTTGGCACAGCACTAAATTTGTAAATTAACTTAGTAATGTCACTTTTATCCTATTGAAATGGCTCAACCATGAGCAATGAATACTCCAATTGTTCTTATTTATTTCTTTGTGCTTTGTAATTATATTTATGAATCCTTTGTAGGTTAATAACCAAATATTTTATTCATTTTGCATTTATTTTGCATGGGGTTTCCTCTCTATTATTGTCTCCAAGATTTTGTTATTCCTGTATGGAAATAATGACAATTTTGTGGATTTATTTTATATACTGCTATCTTATAGAAGCTATTGTTTCAATCAGATTCTTTCCTAATTTTCTGGAGTTTTCTAAGATATCTGTAGATAGTAACAATTATCTCCTTTTTGCTGATGTTTATCGCTTTAATTTCATTCTCTTGTTATAACTATTGCTAACATGTTTAGAGGTACATTAAAAATAGTGAGGAGTGGGAGAATCCTTATTTTACTCTTGTATTTATTATAAAAGCTTCTAATGTTTCCCCATTGCAAATAATGCTAGGTTTTGGCATATAAACACATACACATACACACATATATGTATGTATGTGTATAATTTATCATTAAAGTGACTTGTATGTTTATAATTTTTAGAGTTTAAGCAAGAATAAATCTTTGAATGTGATATAATCATAGTTTTGTTTTTATGTGGATAATTATGTTAACTGTTTTTTTGATATTGAAACAACCTTGAATCTCTAATATAAATCCAACTTGGTTATGATAGATAGTTTCTTTGTAAGGAATTTATTTGACATTTTTGCATCAGTACTCATCAATACATTAATTAGCAATTGGTCTATAGTTTTCTTTCTTTACTCATAGATTAGCTAATAAAACCATATTTGTCTAGAAATGAATTTTATATAATGCTTTCTTTCTCTATTTTGTGAATAATTTATGAAGCAGAAGTTTTTAATTGTTCTTTTAATATTTGATAGAATTCTCCTTTATATTTATCTGTCTTGGACCAGAGTTGTTTTATTCTTTGGTATCTCCTTTATGACTTGTTAGATTTCATTTTCTGTGATTTGATTGTTTAAGACCTCTATTTCTACTAAATCCCAAAAGCAAAACTCTCGTGTTCTAAATGATTCCCAAGCTAAGGCAAGAGTTGCCACAGGAATAAGCCACATGCTTCCTTCCTGTACAGGAAACAGACCTGTGCACTGCAATGAGAACTGTTTTCTGAGTTATGAAACACAGACATTTTATTGTCCTTGTAATCAAACTGAAAAGGAGTTGTTGAGCCAAGATACATAGGAGGAGGAGGAGAAGGAGACTTTTAAAAATTCTTCTGTAAAAAGGTCCTTCTTCAAGTCTGAGGTTTGGCTTAATTTCCAAATTGTTTCCCTCACTTTGTTTCTGGTTTCTTAGAAACCAAAAGTCATGTAGTGATTCTCAATGATACAACTCAACAAATCTCCTCTCTATATCTATCTCCTTTTATAAATCATGACTGCCTTGGCCTGGTTCAGGTTATCATTCCCCTTGCCATGATCTGACAAAAAGAGCCATAGAGTCATAAATAGAAGTATAGAGACTTTAGAGACCGAGTCCAAATCCTTCATTTTATAGATAAGGAAATGGAGACCAACAGGTCAAGCAACTTGCCCAGCATCCCATAAGTAGTAAGAGTCTGAGGTCAGATTCGAACTTGGGCCTTCTTGATTCCAGTGCTAACACTCTCACCACTGCACCACCAAACTACCATCCCTAGGTTTGCTTACATAGGACAGGCTATACAAATATTTAAGTTAGTAAGATTTTACCCTATAGATTGTTGCTGTTGTTCAGTCATTTTTCAGTCATGTCTGACTGTTGGTGGCCTCGTTTATGGTTTTCTTGGCAAAGATGCTGGAGTCGTTTGCCATTTCCTTCTCCAGCTCATTTTACAAATGAGGAAACTGAGGCAAATGGGGTTAAGTGACTTGCCCAGGGTCACTCAGCTAGGAAGTGTCTGAGATCAGGTTTGAACTCAGGACGATGAGGCTTCCTGACTTCAGGCCTACCATTCTATCCACTACAACACCTAGCTGCCCACACCCTATAGATTAGTCATCTCTAAACTATCACATCCTTTTCTCTCCCCCCACCAAGACCCCTCCCAGCTCCCCACCTGTTGCCTTTAGAATAAAGTTCAAATTATTCTATTTGGCATTGAACACCCTTCACAATTCCACATCATATACTCTATATTTGAACCAAATAAGCCTGCTTTCTGTCCTCTATAGACAGCATCTAGTCTCCCATCTTTGCCCAGGCTGTTACCCCATGCTTAGAATACTCTTATTTCCTCGGTTTTATTAGCTCTCTTTAAGGCTTAGTTAAGGCCCTTCCTGACCATTCCATTTGTTATTGTTCTCTGCTCCCCACCCCCATGAAACCAGTTTGTATTTATTTTGCATATATTTTCCATTTATTTGTTTACATGATGTTCCTCTCCACACCCACCCCTACAATAGAATTCAAGCTCCTTGAAGGCAGGGCCAAATAATTTGTATAGGACTTAGTACCTATTAAATTCCTGTTGGATTGAACTGGACTCTTTTATTGAATCAGTACAGGAGCTTGACTCATAGCAGAGCACAGATCCTTCACATCTACTGACTTTTTTCCTCCTCTGTGTGAGGTAGATCACAATGACAGAAAAGGAACCTGAGCCACACCTGGAGGAAGATGAGGATGATCTGGATGGCAAGCTTAATTACAAGCCCCCACCCCAGAAGTCTCTGAAGGAACTTCAGGAGATGGACAAAGATGATGAAAGTCTTGCCAAGTACAAGAAAACTCTGCTAGGGGATGGGCCTGTGGTAGCAGGTATGTGGTGGGGCTCTTTGGGGGGTATATTGCTATCACCATGGGCAACTGATACACAGAGGTGCTTATGGACACACCCCTAGAAAAGGGCCCTACACTGAATAATGTGGTAGAGGGTCATAATGTGATCAGTCTTTTTTTAGGTACAAATAACTAGGTAGCACATAGAATGGAAAGTATCCTGGAGTCACACTTAGAAATGCAACTTTCTTTTTCTCCCTTTTCCCCAACTTCTCATATTCCCCACCTCTTTCCCTCTTCATCTTTCTCCATCTATTTCTTTTCTTTCTCTCACCCTCAAAATCCAGGTAGACCCTCTCTTCATAACCCACACACAGTATCCTTGATTGATAAAGTGTTCTTCGTGGCCTTTTCCTCCTGCTTCCCATTCCATTCAAACTGTCTTGCCAGGTAGCTACTCCCTGAACATGACTTTTCATCTCCAGCCTCCATCATTTTGCACATAGAGTCTTCTGTGCCTGGAGTGAACTTGCTCATTTCCACCTCAAAGAATCCTGAGCTTCCTTCAAAGCTCAGCATGGCTTCCATACATGGCAAGCTATTGACACTTTCTCCCTCTTGAAATTACTATGCATTACTTTTTTTTATACTTTGTAATTATTTACTTTTATGTTATATCTTCACCCACTTGAAAGGAGGGACTGTTTCATTTTTATAATTTCCACTGCCTCCAATACCCAGGATAGTATAGAAAGCATTTAATGTTTGCTGAATTGAACTGTTTTCACAAAAAAAAAAAATATTCTCTCTTTCTGTGGCTCTTTTGTCTTTCTCTGTGTGTGTGTCTGTCTTTGCCTCTCTCTGTTTCTCTTTCTGCCTCTCTCTGTCTCTCTTACACACATATGCATGCACACACATCTCCCATCTCTGTGCCTTTATCAACTACTTAATATTCTTTTTTGGATTCTGCAGATCCAACAGCTCCCAATGTAGTAGTCACTCGACTTACTCTAGTCTGTGACACTGCCCCAGGACCAATCACCATGGACCTTACTGGTAAGTAACTACATTTACCTTCTTCCAAAGGACTTGTTGAGAGTCTGGGGAGGTGGTTGTGGACCGTCTTTACACAAAAAGCAAACCATCAGTAGATTTTCTGTAGCAAAGAAGCCATCAAAGTAGTTTTGTGACACATAAAGGTTGTTAGGAATAAGTGAACAATTTATCATCCACAGATGCATGGTGTCACGCCAAATTCAAGAAAGACTTCTATGATGATTTGCTTCTGTCTGTTTAAATAAATTGCTAGGATTGGCATAAGAAAACCATTTGTACCTTCCTGTTGCCTTCATTCTATCATTCCCAGAAAAAATGAGAATAGAATTTATTTTCACGTAGAAAGGCTGCTGATTGAAAAAATGTAGACAATTCAGCTTTTACTTGACTGTTCCCTCTGGGGATGTTGTCTTTATTAAGAATAAAACTTAGGAAAACTTAAGGAAAGCAATGCACTTGAATAAGGCCACATAGGACAGTCCTAATGCATCCTATATGTACCCCGATAGGAGTTTGAGAGCATAAGGACATTTTGCATGCTTAAGGGAGGTGCAGGAAAGTTATAGAGCCAAGGAAAGCAGGGGCACAGAAAACAAACTTTGCATACTTCACAGTTTTTCCTGGTGCCTATAGTGAGGCCGTGTCTGAGCCACAAATCAAAAGTCAGACTCTTAACGAAAGACGAACAGACAATTCTAGAATGAAAGGCTTGGTGGAGGTGTAGGGGCAGAGCTGCAAAGATTCACACTTTACCATATATGGACTTTTTGTCATAGGGAGGAAATAATAAATTGAGCAGATACACTTCCTGTTCAACTGAAACCAGACAAGCAAGGCACAATACTACAAACTCAACTGCCCCAAAATGCTGTGTGTCTCTCCCAGAAAGAAACTCTCTCTCTTACTAGGACTGTAACCAACCTTTTCCTGTGTGAAATACTCTGTTAGCAGGTGCAGCTTTCACTTCACAAAATAAGGTCAGTCAAGAACAGAATGAAGTTAAGGAAAAAACATACCTAGAAATGCATAATCCAGCCCACATGGTAGGTTTTATTCACTCAGCCAAATGTACTCACTATGTTTAAAGATATGCAAGGCCAAGCTCACACAGCAGAGAATAATTAATAGTTTACCATTTTTCTGTTTAAACAAACAAAAAAAAAGGAAATAGTATTTTTTTTTCCTAGCAAGTTGCAGCTTGGTATATTAGTGACCAATAACGCATTATGCCACATTTGCATTTTGCAAATCTTTGAAATCCACAAATCTTCTAGAGAGTCTATCTCCTTTCCAATTTCTTTTCCTCACATCTGCAAGATTAATCATTCCAAAAGCACAGGATTAACCGTACTAATCCCCTGCTCAAGCTTCAATGGCTCTTTACTGCTTTTAGGATAAACTATAAAGTCCTGAATTTTGAATGCAAAATATGACTCCCAGCAATCTTTCTGTACTGATTCACTTCACTTCCTTTCATACACCCCACATGCCACCCACACCAACCTACTTACTACTACCTATAAATGATGCTCAATCTTCCATCTCCTTAACTTTGCACAGGCAGGCCCCTATGCTTGGAATGTTCTCCCCACTCACTTTCTTCTCTTGAATACCTGACTCACTGTTAGTCTCAGCTAAGGTGAAGTCTTTCCTTGGTCCAAAACCCTAGTGGCTCCCGCCAAAAAACCAGTTATAAGTGTTGTCTTTTTTCTTATTCCAATTTTTTGTATGTATTTAGCATATGTGTGTCTGTTGTATATGTGTGTGTATTGTATATGTGTGTATATATTCAGTATCTGTGTATACATATGTATGGATATATTACATATAATGTTACATGTTATATGCATAAATGTTATAGATGCATATATTATATATGAATCCTGATTACTGCCTAGAGAAATAGTGTAGTAAGAATAGTGTAGTAGGGGTGGAGTCAGGAAAGAACTGGCATTGACTTCTGCTTTTGACCCTTACTAGCTATGTAACCATGGAGTCATCACTTACTGCCTCTGAGCCCTGGTTTCCTTATATCTAAAATGGAGATAGTAATAACACCTATGTCAAGGGGGTATTATTGTGAGATAAAGTCAACGAATCATATTATATAAGTCAACAAGCATTTATTAAGCACCATTTATTATATAAGTTCTGGGAGCACAAAGAAAGGCAAAAACTAGTCCTTGCCTTCAAGGAGCTCATATGACAACAGACAGACATCTGTATGCAAAGAAGATATATACAGGATAAATTGGAGATAATCATAGCGGCGGGGAGGTGGGGGAGTGGGGATGACGGGGACTAATATTAAGCAGGAATGGGGAAGGCTTATTGTGGAAGATGGGATTTTAGCTGAGACTTGAAGGAAAGGAGGGAAGCCAGGAAGTGGAAATAAGGAGGGAAAGAATTCTAAAAATGGAGAACTGTCAGTGAAAAATGATTGAGTTAGGTGATGGAATGTCTTGTTCAAGGAACAAAATGATAATGTATGTAAAGTGTATTGCAAACTTTAAAGCTCTATCAGTGTTAACTATATTATTATACACGGATGACACATTTGTTCTTTTTTTGGGCCTCAGTTTTCTCATCTGTAAAAAGAGGTAGTGAGAATAGATAGATGATTTCTGAGGTCTTTTCCTTTCTAAATTATGTAACTTGGGGTGGCTAGGTGGCACAGTGAATAGAGCACCAGACCTGGAGTCAGGAGGACCTGAGTTCAAATTTGACCTCAGATACTTAGCACAAAAAAAAGCTAGTCATGTGACCTTGGGCAAATCACTTAACCCCAATTGCCCTACCTTCCCCCCTCCAAAAAAATAAATAAATAAATTATGTAACTCTATGATCATAAATTATCATTTTGAATCTACCTCCACAGGGGATCTTGAAGCTCTCAAGAAAAAGGTCTTTGTGCTAAAGGAAGGAGCTGAATATAGAGTCAAAATTAATTTCAAAGTAAGTTGAGTTGAGATGCTGGTATGTATGATTTATAAATTATTTAAGGGTCTCTATATCTTGCTCTGCCCTGCCCTGCTTCTGTCTGAAATGACCTCTCCCACCTCACTTCAGACACCTCTGCATATAGAAATTGAACCCATCAAGGGTTGTAGAAAGTTGGGTACACCACCAGGGATGTACAGACACCAACTATGACTAACTTATAGGAGTAATCTTTACATTTAACCTTTAAGAGTAGTCTTTAAATAATGAAGACTAAATTTAAAAGTGTGCTGTACACAATATTTTCCCTAAAGAGGTTGTTATTAAACATTTATCAGCACACCACTGACTAATACACTATTGGTAGAGTTCTGAATTGCTTCGAACATTCTAGAAAGCAATTGACAATTAATGTCAAGGGGAAAAAATGACAAAAAAGGATCCCATCTTTTGATCTATGGGTGCTTTTGCCAGGGATATAAATCAAGAGGATAAAAGTTAGGCAGAAAAATCCCATATACACCAAAATATCTATAACACTTTTCATAGTAACAAAGAATTAGAAGGAAAGAAGGTATTAACAACTGGACAGTGGCTAAACAAATTCTATTACATGAATGTAATTTCATAGTACTGTGTTTTAAGAAACAATGGCTATCAAGAATGCAGAGAAGAGTGGAAAGATTTGCATGAAATGATGTCAGGTAATGTAAGCTGAACCAGGAAAACAATATAAGTAATGACTACAGCAATGTAAATGGAAACAACAGCAACAAACCCAAAACTTAATGCTATATAATTATACTAATTAAGTTTACCCCTAAAACAGAGAGGAGAATATGAATCTTCATGCTTTCTTTGCTGATTTGGGGGACAGTGAGAGGAGAACATTGTAAATACTGTCAGGCTTTGTTGCTGTGTTGGTTAACTTTCCCAAACTGCTATTTTCCCTTTCTATCTTTTGTTCTTTGTTATAAGGAGTAACCCTTGGGGTTCTAGAGAGTTTCATACTTGGAAACAAAGGAACTATAAATACAAAAGGCATAATAATACTACATAATAGGAACAAGATGATGATGACGAAAGGAATTTTGCCCATCCTTCAAGGAATAGCCCAAATGTTCCCCTCATCTAAAAAGGCTTTACTGCTTTCTCCACCAGAGATGATCCCTGACTTGTCTGAGTCCCTGTGGACAATGATTTGCATCACTAATGTGGCACTTATCACAAACCTTCAGTTTGTGCACCTGTAACTTCTCCAATTAGACTAGGAGAAGAGTACTTTGTACTTACTTCTGGACATTTTGCATACTCCCAGACTATGACCTGATTGAAGGCAGGAACTGTTTCATTTTTTTGTTTGATTTTCATTCTTTAACACCTAGCACAGTGGCTGGCACATGGTAAGAGTTTAATAATACAAGCTGAATTGAAGCTAACTAAAAATATCATGAAAAATATTTCCAAGAGGGAGTACTAGTAAGTGAGAGCATCAGCAAAAGTGTTATGTAGGAGCTGGTACCTGAACTCTAGAGACTCTGAGAGGGAAGTGATGAGATTGGGTATTCTAGATTGGAGGGGGGCCGCCAATGCAAGGACATTCTATTTCCAGTGGAAGATGGATGGTCACATATGGGGAATAGCTAGTAAACTGATTTTACTGGATCAGAAATAAGGTAGGTGGGATCCAGAACATGGAGGGCTTTTATATTTTATGCTAACAGCATAAAGTAGCCACCGAAGATTTTTAAGCAGAGGGGTAAACATGGATCTTTGAATCATAGTCTTGCACTGAAAAGGAAACTAAAGGCCAGAGAAGCAATGTGATTTATCCAATGTCATACAGTAGAAGAAGTAGGTCCTCTGATTCCAAATCCAGCATACTTTTCATTATACTGACCTGCCTCCAAGATCTATATTTGAAAAATGTCATTTTAACAGCTATGGAAGAGAGGGTCAGTTGAGGAGAGGAGAAAGACTGAGGGGCAAGGAGACCAATCAGGGGGCTCTTAAAAATAGTTCAGGAAAGAAGTCTGAACTAGGATAGAGGTTGTATAAGTGGAGAAAAGGGGGTGCATTCAAGAGATGTAGAATTAATAAGCATTGAGAACTACTGGCAAGGGAAGGGGGGGTGAGAGGGATAGAAAAGTCAAGGATAATTCCAAGATTGTGCACCAAGATTATCTGTTATTCTCAAAAGTATGGTTGATCTATCATTATTTGGGGAACTTGAATAGTAATCAGTCACTGCAGATAATATATGCTTCTATCAAAAACTATTTCCTCTAGTGGGAATAATTGAGAGACTGAATTGAAGCAGTGTGATCCTATGGAAAATGCTAGATGAAGGGATTAATTTTGGACCTAGTGTGGTACAATGCAAAATGCTGGATTTGAAGTCAGAAGACCTAGGTTTGAATCTTTTTTTTTTTTTAAAGCAATTGGGGTTAAGTAACTTGCTCAAGGTTACACGGCTAGTCATTTGATTTATGCGTGGGTGCTCATTTTCTGAGGCCGGATCTGATCTCGGGTCATCCAAACTCTGAGGCCAGCACTCTTACTCACTTCGCCACCTAGCCGCCCCTTTAGGGCAATTGGGGTTAAGTAACTTGCCCAAGGTTACACGGCTAGGTTTTTTGTTTGTGCGGATTAGGTGTTGGAGGCCGGCTCTGAACTCAGGTCCTTCTGATTCCAGGGCCGGCGCTCTATTCACTGCGCCACCTAGCCACCCCCCTAGGTTTGAATCTTAACTCTGTTACTTAGTAGCTGGGTGATCTTGAGAAAGTCACTTATCTCTATTCCTCCATTTCCTCATCTGTAAATTCAGGGGACTGGACTACACAGCCCCTAAGATCCTTCCTGACTCTGAGTCCCTGACCTTATTATCATGTAGCATTGAACATTTGTCTGTTGAGGTTTCAGACATCTGATCAATGAAATCTAAATCACCAAACTCTCAAAAGCACATAAATTGAAATGACATAATTGAGTAGATTGTGACCAAGGAGATCTGAACAACTAAATTGTGATGAATCTCTTGGGTGTGTCTCCCAGGAATGGGTAGCATATTCTGTATGGGAGTGTGGTCTAGAGAGGAAGGAAGGAACAAGCAGAAAGAACAAATCAGTGAGAGCTTTGTCCCCACCTACAGAGGTTCTGTCATCTAGACTGAATCCCCTCAGGAGGCCCATTTAGAGCCACAAAGGGAGAACTAAGACAGAAGTAAAATTTTAAAATTAGTGGATTTTTTTGTTTTTGTTTGGGGGCACTGCAATTCTTTTTTTCTACAATCTGTCTTTGAACCTATCGTGTTCTGATGTTGTCTTATATTATAGAAGTCACTTTTCCTTATCCAAATTAAAATGAACCTGCCTTATGTCACCCTGTTAGCTAGCTAATCTGAGAAAGCCCAGAATGGGTGATGGAGTAAAGGCATCATTCCTACCAGGAGTATTTGCATTTTTTTTTGGAGGGCAGTTGGGGTTAAGTAACTTGCCCAAGGTCACACAGCTAGGTTTTTTTTTGTTTGTTTGTGCATTAAGTGTCTGAGGCCGGATCGGAACTCAGGTCCTTCTGACTCCAGGGCTCTACTCACTGTGCCCCTAACCGCCCCTGAGTATTTGCATTTTTTTTTTTTAAAGCAATTGGGGTTAAGTAACTTGCTCAAGGTTACACGGCTAGTCATTATCTATGCGTGGGTGCTCATTTTCTGAGGCCGAATCTGATCTCGGGTCATCCAAACTCCGGGGTCATCCAAACTCCGGGGTCATCCAAACTCCGAGGGATCTGATCTCGGGTCATCCAAACTCCGGGGTCATCCAAACTCCAAGGCCGGCGCTCTTACTCACTGCACCACCTAGCCGCCCCTTTAGGGCAATTGGGGTTAAGTAACTTGCCCAAGGTTACACGGCTAGGTTTTTGTTTGTGTGGATTAAGTGTCAGAGGCCGGCTCCGAACTCAGGTCCTTCTGATTCCAGGGCCGGCGCTCTATTCACTGCGCCACCTAGCCACCCCCTATTTGCATTTTTAAAAGAGACAATGGTCTTAACCTACAAAACAAATCTCTAATGAGAAATTTCAGGGCACTAGCCTAGTAAGTGAATCCAGTACTCATAAGGCTAATAAGCTGACCCAGTAGGTGCTCAATAAGTAATTTTGAATGGATTTTTTAAAGAAGATGCTTTGGAGGAATGGGAGAAGGGGAAGAAAGCTAAAATCAAAAAAAGCATTTAGGTCCTCTTTAGTAAGATCTGACCCTGGGTAGAGATCAATAATAAGAATGATTTTTAAAAATGATTTAGATCTTGCTATGGATACTTTTGTACAAATAGAACTGTATTCACTCCAATTACCTCCTTTTGGGTATAACCCTAGTAGCTTTATAGCTCTTTTGTTCTGCAGTATTGTTTTCTAAAATTATTTTACTAATAGATGCTTAATAAAATTTTAACTTAATTGATCAATAAGTATTTATTAAGTGTTGGTTATGTCAGGCACTGTGCTAAGTGCTTGGGAAACAAAGAAAGGTAAAACCATGGCCCCTCATTTTAAGGAATTCCTATTCTAGGGGGGAAGACAACATGGAAAGAAATAGGTACATGTAAGATATACACAGAAAAGATGGACAGTGAAGTCCTTAGCAGCTGAGAGGACAGGCAGAAGGTGAGCCTGAAGTTTTGAAGGAAGCCAGGAAAACTTAAGAAACAGAGATAAAGAGGGAGGACATC
Source organism: Gymnobelideus leadbeateri (assembly GCA_011680675.1). Lineage (NCBI taxonomy): Eukaryota > Metazoa > Chordata > Mammalia > Diprotodontia > Petauridae > Gymnobelideus > Gymnobelideus leadbeateri. Next base: position 666,120 of record WOXC01007789.1, on the reverse strand, counting down.
ACAGGCATGGGAAACAGCCAAAGGCCTGGAGATGTGAGATGGTGTGGGCTTGAGGAGCACAAAGGCCAGGGTCACTGGATCATAGAAGTGAGAAAAGTGTCAAAAGACTGGAAATTTAGAAAGGGGCCAGTTAATGAAAAAGTTTTCATAATTTACTGGTGGGTTTTCACTGAAAAGCTGAGTGAAAGTGACAAATTTAGGGGGGAAATGGGAGAGAGGGGAAAGTAAAACCTAAATCCCTAAGAATATCAGCAGGGCTTTATTTACAGGGGAGGCAGACATTCCCCATGCTTACCTGCGCTCCAGACCCAGTACTCACTTACACTAATCGTGCAATCACGTTCTCATCCCCCCTCCCCTTTTAGGGCTGCACTCTTTGTAACTATGTACCTAACTAGTGTAAAGGGGACTTTCTAAATGACCAGTGTTAAAGCGTTGAGTAAAGCAAAGATTCTTAACCTTTGGTGTTATGGACCCCTTTGGCAGTCCAGTGAAGCCTATAAACCTCTTTAGAGAATAATGTGTTCAAATGCATAGAACAAAATACATAGAACTACAAAGAAAATCAATTATATTTGAAATACAGTTCAGGGGCAATAAGGCAGCACAGTGAATAAAGCACATGCCCTGAAGTCAAGAGGACCTGAATTTAAATATGGCCTCAGACACTTATTAGTTGTGTGACTCCAGGCAAGTCACAATCCTGATTGCCCCCCCCCCTCCAAAAAAAGCTTACCCTTCCATAAAAGAATCTGGACAACAGATAGAGAGATAAACATGGAGTAGGATGGATCTGGGTTCAGGTCCTGCCTCTGATATGTATTGACTGTGTGAACCTGGGCAACTCATTGAACCTGTCAGTATTCCCCAAACATTTGTCTAAGACTATAATAGATTTGGATGTTGGAGGGGTGTGGGAGGCCATAGAATACAACTCCCTCATTTTACAGATGAGGAAACTTAGGCAGACCTAGTGCTTAAGTGACTTATCCATGGTCACATAAGTGGCTTAGGTAGGATTTGAGCTCAGCCCTTACAGCCTCTCTTTAACTAGCTGCTTCAAAGCAAAGTTGCAGAGCAGATGCTGATATGAATGGAGAGGAATTCTTCCCCAGGAGCTCCCTATACTCATGAAATCACAGGTCTAGCCCAAAGGGAAACAAAGCAAAGAAAAACACCTTAAAATCAGAGGCAGAATGGACATCATCTATCTGACATATGACAGGCTAGGCACAAAGACTAGCTCCAGAGGAGAACCAGAACAAGAACAAAACTCAGGAAGAAAACAGTCCATGTTTCTTCAGGGTACAAGAGTTTTTTTAAGAGATAACTTTTTACTGATATCTTTCATTTTTATGTCAGATTAACTTCCAAATAAATTCTTGCTCCCTTCCCTACCCAGAACATCATCCTTTGTAATAAAGATTTTAAGAGAAATGGCAGGGAGGGGGGGAGGGAAAGCAATTCAATAAAAATAAACAATATGTCTGTCACCTGTGCCTTATAATATGACATATTCCATACACCTATAATCTCTTACCTCTTCAATAAAAGGAAGAAAGTGTCCTAGACAAAAATATGAAGTTCAGAACTGTGGTTGGTTTGGGGAAAACATTATACGTTGCTTTGAACACGAGTCTGAAATGACTATTGGACATCCAGCCTGAAAAGTCCAAACAGTAGTGGTGATGTGAAATTACAGTTCAGGAGAAAGGCTAGGCCTGGACACTATCTTACATTGGGTTTATCTGTATAGAAATAAGTAAATGTATGGGAGAGGTCACTTAGTGAGAGTATAGAAATTTTGTTTCTGGTTCTTTGTGTTCTTAGCCCAGAGGGATCCACCCCACACAGAGACCCCAGCTCTGGGCTCAAGTGTCCTGGGGGAAGCTTAAATTCCACCAATGTAAACTTTTCCTGCACTCTTTAGCACATTGTTCCCATTCTAGAAGCACAGAAAATATTTCCACAACAGAGTTCTACCCCATTTTGGGGTTTTTCTTAGTAAAGGTACTAGAGTAGTCTGCCATTTCTTTCTCTAGGTCCTTTTGGAGCTGGATGAGGAAACTTAGGGAAACAGGGTTAAGTGACTCACCCAGGGTCACACAGCTAGGAAGTATTTAAGGCTGGATTTGAGCTCATGAAGGTGAGCCTTCCAGACTCTAGGCCCAGCACACTATCCACTGTACCATCTAACTGCCCACATCTAAAGTATCCCCTGAAAAGGATTATTGGGGTCCTTTATAGCAAAGTGTATTGAATGCACATAGTAGATATCAGGTGCAGTATAGCTAATAAATTCCTTCACCAAAAGAGAGATGCTTAAAACATAAAGACTTATAAGTGATCATTAAATTTTTTAAATGTGAAACAGTAACCTACACAGTTATTATGCACTTCCTACAGGTAAATACAATTTTGTAGGACAGCTCAACAGATAATTCACATCCACCTCCAATCTGCATTGTGGTGGAGCAGCTCACATATCCAAATCTTCTGCCAAACCAGCTTCTGAGTTGTGTTTCCTTAGTCTTTTCATTGCAGCCTCCTCTGGCCATGGCCATCTTCCCTTCCAAGAAAGGCATACTTTCAGAAGTACCTCCCACTGACCTCTCAAATTCACAAAGTAACTATTGAAGCTAGAAGTGTATACTTCTTTTTAAAATATATATATTTATTTGAAAAGGCATTTAATATCTTTCTTTCCCACTCCCTTTCAATTAAGCAATAAAAAAAGAAAAAGAAAACCTCATTACAAACATGTGTAACTCAGCCAGGGTCCACTAGATGGTGTATGCATAGAGTGCTGCACCTGAAGTCAGGAAAACTCATCTTCCTGAGTTCAAATGTGGCTTCAGACTCTTACTAGTTGTGTGACCCTGGGCAAGTCACTTTTAACCCATTTGCCTCAGTCTACCCATCTGTAAAAGGAGCTGGAGAAGGAAATGGCAAACCACTTCAGTATCCTTGCCAAGAAAACCCCAAATGGGGTCACTAAGAGTCAGAGAAGACTGAAAGGACTAAACATCATAACTCAGCAAAATAAATTCCCACATTGATTATGCCCAAAAACGTATGTCTCATTTTGTATTCTAAATTCATCACCTCTCTGGGAGAAGATGGGCGGCATTTTTCACATTCAGTCCTTTACAATTGTGGTTTATCATTGCATTGATCAGAATTCTAAAGTTTTTCAAAGTTGTTTTTCTTATAATGTTGTTGTAGACATTGTCTTAGTTCTTCTCTCTTTGCTCCCTGTCGGTTTGTAAAGGTCTTTTCAGTCTCCTCTGAAATTTTCCATTTTGTCATTTCTTATTTTACAGTAATATTTCATTATTGTTATACGTAGCTACACATGTACAACCTATATGGAATTGCTTATCTTCCCAGTAAGTCTGGGTGATGAGGGAGGAAGGGAAAGAATCTAGAATTCAAAGTTTTAAAATCAAATGTTTAAATATATATATACATGCAACTGGGAAATAAGATATATAGGCACTGGGGTATAGAGATTCATCTTGCCCTGCTGGGAAGTTGGAGGAGGCATGGGAGAGGATATAGGAGAGAGCAGATTGGGGGAGGTGCTATACTGTGGGATCACTGTTTTGGGGTGGTGGGTAGGGGAAAGATGGGGAGAAAATTTGTAACTCAAAATCTTGTGGAAATGAATGATGTAAACTAAAAATAAAAAATTTAATTTAAAAAGAATATTTCATTATCATCATATACCATAATTTGTTGAGCCATTCCCCAATACATGAGTACCCACTTGGTTTTCAATTTGGGGCTGCTATGGAAAACCTGCTATAAATGTTTATTTAAATACATATATATATATATATGGACTGCTATGGAAAAAACTGCTAGAAATATTTATATATATGGTTCCTTTTCCTCTTTATTTGATCTTTAGGCCAATTTAAGGGGGCAGACCATCCAGAGAGATGGTCCCACCTCCAAAAGAATACTGCAATACAGAAGAAAAAAGCATGGAAGTAAATAGATTTGATTGGGGGGAGCTTACTCATGAGGCCCATCCTGGACAGCCACAAGACAATGGCAGATCTTCTCACCACCCCCAGGCCAGGCCAAAGGTTATATAGAAACAGAACAAAGCAGGCACAGTGCCAGGGATGGCCCCGGGTCACATGCATGTCTTCCCATGGGATAGAACTGCTTTTTGCTGTTTGTGTTAACTGTGATATTTGAGGTCATGCTCCCACACTCTTGCTCCTGCTGTACAACCCAGTAGGGTATAGATAAGTTAAGTCAAAGGTTACACACAGTTTAGGAAGTTTTTTGACATAGTTACAAGTGGTTTGCCAGAATGGCTAACACATTTCATAGCTCCATCATCAGTGTAAGCCTGTTTTCCCTCAAACTTTTCGACGCTGATCATTTTCCTCTTTTGTAATCTTTGTCTGTGTGATCGGTTATACCAATGGTTATACCAGGTAGTACTTTAATTTCCATTTCTTTAGTTATTAGTGATTCAGACTCTTTTTTTATCGTTGTTGATAGATTGGATTTTTTCCTCGGAAAACTGCCTGTTTCTAATCTTTGAATTATGTATCTGTTGGAAAATGGCTTTAATTTTATAAATCTGAATCAGTTCTTCATATATAAGATATAAGACCTTTATAAGGGAAACTGACTATATTTTTTTTCAACTGTCTGTTGGAAATATCCATCTCAGTATCACCGTTCAGTGATGTGGGCTTAAGGGAAGAAACACAAAACAGATAAGTCATCTAGGGACTTGTGTCTCATAATTGCCTATTCTTATTGCCATGTGAATTTGGAAAACAAAGGAAATCAATGATTATTCAAGTCCTAAAGGAGATGTGTTTTGTCCTGAATAATCTGAATGACTACCTTCAGTACCTAGACTCTCCCAAAAATAAATGAGGGGAGAGATAATGGGGGAAAGAAGGTAAGAATGAAGAAAATCACCACCACCACCCCTCATAGTCCAGAGGAAAGCTTTGTCCCAAAGAGACTGTCTTAAAAAAGGCGGACTCAGGGGTGGCTAGGTGGCACAGTGAGTGAGAGCGCTGGCCTCGGAGTTGGGATGACCCGAGATTGAATCCGGCCTCAGAAAATGAGCACCCACACATAAATAATGACTAGCTTCGTAACCTTGAGCAAGTTACTTAACCCCAATTGCTTAAAAAAAAAAAAAAGGCAGACTCCAACGCCTTATGAGCCATTGCTCATACATGTCCTTTAGCAAGGGATCAGAGCATATGTTTCTTCCTACAGAACCTAAGCACGAGTCCAGCTCCATGAGACATACTTAGTATTGAATATATGAGAATATTTTGGTGTAATATAGTGTCTGACAAGCTCAAAGGGGTGGAGGCAGCACTTAGATTTTGTATCCTCTGCCCTTCAATCTCCATCTTCCCACTATTTCAATTCACTTTAGTCTAAAGCTCAATCCCTTTCATCCTAAAACATTGAAGAGAAAAGCCTCGGCTGCACAAAACTAAGGGGGAAGAGAATGGAATCTGTAAGACCACCCTCTGCGTGACTTACTTGGGATCACTTCCTTCTTGTAGGTGAACAAGGATATTGTGTCGGGGCTGAAATACGTGCAGCATACCTACAGGACTGGGGCTAAAGGTAAGAGATCCCCCCCTTTTCCAAACTCCTATCAATATGTAAACATAATCTAGTGAAAAAAACACTGGGCTACTTTCTTCTTAATTATTAATACTTAGGTCAATCATTAAACTTCTCTGGGCCTTATCTGCTTCACCTATGATCTAAAATTATCGGGAAGAGAATGTAAGTGTAAGAGGTGGGACGTGAACCCAGATACCTCCAACTCCATATCTAGTCTGAAAAATAAAAAGCCTTTTCCACCCACAAGGGGCAATATGATTATTACAGGAGTCAGATCTACATCAAAGCTAGAACACATCAAAGCTAGAACACTTAGGAATATCAAGAGATTCTCTAGAGGTGGCTAGATGGCACAGTGAGTAGAGCGCCGGCCCTGAAGTCAGAAGGACCTGAGTTTGGATCCAGACTCCAACACTTAACACACACAAACAAAAACCTAGCCATGTGGCCTTGAGCAAGATATTTAACCCCGATTGCCCTCCAAAAAAGAGAGAGAGGGAGAGAAAGAGAGAGAGAAAGAGAGAGAGAGAGAGAGAGAGAGAAAGAAAGAAAGAAAGAGAGAGATTCTCTGGAGAATTTGGAAAACAAAGGAAATCAATGATTATTCAAGTCCTAAAGGAGATGTGTTTTGTCCTGAATAATCTGAATGACTACCTTCAGTACCTAGACTCTCCCAAAAATAAATAAATAAATGAACAAATGAATAAATGGATGGATGGATGGATAGGTAGATGATAGAAAAATATTTTTAAATAAACAACCCCATGCCTTCTTTTTGGCTGTGTATTGAGATACAGCATAATGTCAAATATGCAAGAGGAAAAGAATTATGACTATATTAGGTCTACAATTACTCTTTCAGACCTATTAATAGAACCTGGAGAAATCTGTTTACTATTTTCTACTTGACTATCATTCTAAATATCCATCCCCTTAGATCTACTTTTCTCAGTGGCCTGACCCACCTACTCAACTATAGCTAATCTCACTTCCTGATCCATGGCTTCCCTTCTTTTATCAATTCACTGATTGGCTTCAACTAAGATTCCTTGTGTCCAAGGCCATCATGGGTCCTATGGATTCTTGTCTTGCGGCTGTCCTCTGATGATTGGAGGAGAGTGAGGCTGATGATTAGTGTAGCTCTGCCCCACTTAAATCCAATTCATGTGCAAGTTAAGACTTCACCTTCATGATGTCATTAGTCCTTTTTGAGAAAGAAAGATGAACAACAATCAATTCCTAGTGTTCTTTCTGATTATCCAACTAATACCCTATCTCTGTGAATTGTCAGCTTTATGTTTATATGAAATAAGCAAATTTTAGAGGTAGAAAACCCTTCGAGATCATTTAGGCCAACCTCCTCATTTTACTATGTTGGAAATAGACTCCAAGAAGTTAAATTACTTGCCCAAGGGCATACAGTTTGTTATTGGTAGCCTAGTAGTCCCTAGACAATCACTCTGTTACTAGTCCAGAGTTCTTCTCACTCTATCAGGCTACCCAGCCTTGGTCACCAATAGTCTAGCATTTGGTATATTCTCTGCTGTCATCTTTATTGTCGTTCTGAATGCTAATCTTCCTAATGAATTTTTCTTACTTTTAGTGGACAAAGCTACATTCATGGTCGGCAGCTATGGACCTCGGCTAGATGAGTATGAGTTTTTGACACCTCCAGAGGAAGCCCCCAAGGGTATGCTGGCCCGGGGCACTTACCACAACAAATCCTTCTTCACTGATGATGACAAGCATAACCACCTCACCTGGGAGTGGAATCTGTCCATTAAAAAGGAGTGGACAGAATGAGCTCCTGGCTCTACATCCCCTTCCCATCCCCCTTGCCTGTCGTACTGCTAGTGAATGGTGTATTCTAAAAGTCCACGGTTCTGCTCCTCTTCCTGTATGCCCCTGCCCCCCCTCCAGGATCTCCAAAGCTCTCCAATTATTGTCATGTTCACATGGTACCCTGTGAAATATAGTGCGTTGGTACACTTGGCATTGGTACAACTTTGAGGTTAGCCTATGGCCTCTTTTCCAGCTCGGCTGAAAACAATACAGTTGGTTTCACCACAAAAGTAGAAAAGGTTTAAACCCAAATTCCCTTTCTACTCTCTAATCCTTTTGTATCAGATCTTTGAGAAACCCTAGTTTGATCAACATAAACATTTAATTTAGGTACCATTTACCCATAGAGCAGCTAGTGAAGAGAGAGAGAGAGAGAGAGAGAGAGAGAGAGAGAGAGAGAGAGAGAGGAGAAGAAGAAGAAGGAGGAGGAGGAGGAGGAAGGAAAAAGAGAGAAAGGGAGAGAGAAGAGAAAGAAAAGGAGAGAGAGAGAGAGAGAGAGAGAGAGAGAGAGCAATCTTCCACTAGCAGTCCACTTTCCAGGTGTTCCAATAACCAATTCCCATTGGAATATCCTATAACGGTTGCTGCTGTCCTATAAAGGGCCTTAATCTGCCTTAATCTGTCTTTATGAATAAAGCCACCCTGGAGTCTTCTATTTGCGAGCAAACTTGTAAACAATTCAATAGTTTATGAATAAAACTACTGCTGTCCATTATGGCTGAGCCTCTCATTTTCCCAATCTCTCCCTTTAAACACAACCAGCAGCCTTAGGAAATTTTCAGTCATCTGTTTTCTACTTGGGCTAGGTACACAGCGTACCTAGGGGTGCTGAGATTTTACAGCCCTTGAACTAGTCCGTTTCATTGGTCACAGTGCAGTAAAGAGTGAGTTCCCATGATTTGTGGGGCATAGATTGGAAGCTTTCCCTAGGGAAGTTTCCCTTGTTCATTCTTTGGATATCAGGTGAAGGCAATATAGCTGACTGACCTGTGAAAAGGAGGGTTACTCCCATTAGTCAGTTAGATATTTTATTTCAGAAGATGAAGATTCCTTAAGTAGGGATTCTTAACCTGGGGTTCATGAACTTGATTTTTTTTATATAATTGGTTTTCCTTGCAATCAATTTCATGTATTTTATTCTATACACTTAAAACATTATTCTGAGAAGAGGACCCTAGACTCTCAAGACTGGCCAAAGGGTCCATAACACAAAAAGTTTAAGAAACCCTGCCCTAGAGCCAGCAGCTGAATTCCCATGAATCTGAGGTCGCTTCAGCCAATTAACAGCAGAGCACATTAGGATCAGCTTCCCAGGCAATGCACCAAGCTCAACATTTGAGACAGGAGAAGAACAAGGCAGTCATTGGAAAATATCCAGTCTCTTTTGCTTCCTTCTCATGGAAGGGTCTGCCTCTGAATTCTGAAATTTATTGCAGAAGTTTAGCAATCCCTGGGTAAAAGAAAATAATTACTAGCTACATTTAGGTATAAAGAAAATGTCAAAAATTATCTTTCCTTTCCAAAAATGGAAAACTCATCAAAAGAACTTCATCCCTAACAGAGAAAATAACATCTGGGAGATGATAAGGCATAAACAGCTATCGAGTAGGGTTATTCCTATATATCAAGATCTTGGAGGACAGAAATTTGGGGGAATGGCACTGAAATGGATAGGTAGAGCATTTCAACTGCTTTTTCTCTCAGTTGAGTCATTGATCATTCCTCTTTTCAGTCTCTGTGCCTCAATAGTGCCAGTGTTGTCCAGGAACCTGTGTTACTTTTAGGTATCAGAGTAGCCAAGACTTTTGGTGATTGCTGCTAAAGTGGCTGTTGGAAAGTTCTTTCAGGTGTTTCTAGAAAGTTTCTTGAGTATTCAAAGGCCTAAAATTTTACCTGCTGTTCCCCCAAGGATGTTCTGACATAATCATGAGGATATAATAGCCTACCCCTAGAAAAACGATGCTGAATTATAAGCAGAGGGCAAGAATATGGAAACCAAGGCTAAATGAACTAACAGTGGAACATCATTTAAAAACAATCCTAGGCACAATTCCCTCTATTTCTAGTGTTTTTCCCCTTAAGTGATGAATTTTCTGGCTACATCTTTTTTGGGAGGAGGGGAGAAGGCAAGACAATTGGGGTTAAGTGACTTGCCCAAGGTCACACAGTAAAGTGTCAAGTGTCTAAAGGTGGATTTGAACTCTGATCCTCCTGACTCCAGGGCCAGTGCTCTATTCACTGGGCCACCTAGCTGACCCATGCTACATCTTACTTTCTTGATAAGGTGGGTCAATAATTGGGGTCAACCTATCATATAGTATGGTGAATCTAGGAGCTTACTGGAACCCTGCCTTCCTTATTTCAATTTATGAATCTGATGGAGCTACTGGAGTCCTGGGCTTTAATCTTTAGGATCAATGGAAACTCTTCAGTTGAAAGTTATCTTCTCTTTCTCATTAAATGTGCACTACCCCTAAAAATTCCTGGGGATACACATGCTTTTCCATCAAAATCTCCTCCTCTTTTACCCATGATTTTCCTTTGCTTTCTCCTCTTCTGCTTTTGCATATTTCATTTGATAGAAGCTTAAGTAGTCAGATATCCCCATTTTCTAATTGACAACCATTTGGTATCCTCCAGATAATTCCTCCCCTTTCCTGTCTGTAGCCAACCACTCCAACTCCCCATCACCCGGCTGTCAACTGGATGTACACAGCTGAAAATAGGCACAATAGGATGTGAGTGGAAGAGGAGGAGGAGAAGAAACACATTTTTAAGTAGTGAGCCATTTAAACTGCAGACGAAAACACAGACAAGTAGGAAAGGCATGAAAATGGAACTTGTAGATGTCAGTAATAATTTAAAAAGCCACCAGATATCATCACTTTCTCCCTAAGGAGAATACCACACAGTTGCAAAAGAAATAAGGGACATCCTGGAATAAAAATGAAACTCCCAACTCCCACTGAGACTGGCAGGATTTCAGGATGCCATGCCTTCATAAGCAACATCCGGCCCCAGAAGAAAACACATGGGACTTTCTGGAGCAATCAGTGCTCCAAGTGTGGCATGGCAGAGAACCAGGGATGACATGCTATGATCTTTAAGAAGAAGACAAATTATGGTGAGGACAAGGCATAGGGCCAGGCAACATGATCTGAGTCACAGGATTATTTCTACTATAGGATGCTACTTCCATCTGATAATGCTTCCCCCTTGAACTGATAAGACTTGGCCAGAGAAAGTGGGGGATGGGAGAGGGAGGGAAAAGGAGAATGAGACAATATATGTATAAGTGTTTATCACAGTGCCTGTCACATAGTAGATGCTTAACAATGGTTTAGTGATTGATTAATTGCAATAATGTAAAAATAGGCTAAAAAAGGAGTTCAAACATGATACTTCAGCATCTTGAATACAATGAGGGACACAATTAATAAAGAAAAGATAAGTAAGTAGAACTATAGTTCAGAATTTTTAGAAGATAACATACAGGATAAATAATGTGGAGGTCAAGACAAAGAAAGAGTTCTTAGAAAAGGTCATAGTAAGATAAAATTACTAAAAATAAGATGTTGGAAGGGATGAGATATTTTTAACTAATTGCTTGAATAAAAGACTTAGGAGAGGAAGAGCAAATGAGGAAGAAATATAGATAATTAGAAGAAAATAAAGAAAAAAATATTTAAAATTAGAGAACTTCTGAAAAGATAGGCAAATGGGAGCAGGTGATGAGGAGAGAACCTGTGGGAACGGACGAGCAGTAAAATAGTTTAAGCAAAGAATTAACTTAAAATGAGATAGAATAAAAACACTTCTAAAGAAATAAGTGGAGGAAAAAAGCAATAACTTTCATGTGAATGGAGATAGGCAGGGTGTCACTATGGTTGGAATACTGGACTTGAACTCAGTTGTGAAATTAGGCAAGACACTAAACCTCACTGAACTTATGTTTCTTCATCTTTATACATGGGATACTTCTCTTTATGGAGGGAGTACTTACATTATCTACCAAAGAGGGCTGTTATCAAGGAAATAATAGTGTTAATTGTTTTGAAGGGAGAGAAACTTTTTTTCTTTCTTTTTCCATATCCCAAGAACACTCTGGGCCCTGACTACAAAGGACAACTCTGACACTAATTGGGAAAAATTGTACCAGGTCGTTATGTGCTACAAAATGCATGCTATGGATGTCCTATATCTATGGACCTTTTTTCCCCCATTAGCATTTCTCTTCAGTCAGGGCATGCAATGGTTTATTTGCAGCATCTCAGTACTGGTTCGAGGTGCAGGGAGAGGAATTAATTCCTACTATGCTCAAACTCCCATCACAAAAACTTTTAGAGGCAACAGTTGAATAATATTTGGTTAGTCTCAAATTTTATTTTCCCATATTTACTAGGAAGGAAGCATGATGTAATGGGGAAAACACTGGGCTAAGTCAGGAAGTCTGTATTTAAATCCTGTCTTAGTCACTGTGTGACCTTGGGCAAGTCTCGGGACCTCTATTGCCTCATCTGTAAAATGAAGAGGTTGGATCCCATGATCTTGGGTTCCCTTTAACTCTTAACCAGGTAAGTTGTGAGACTCAAATGAGATAATTGGTGTAGAGTATTTTGCAAACCTTAAGGTGTTATATAAATGCCACTTATTACTATTATTTTCTATAGTTATCAGGCTTCCAGAGGGTGGTTATGACTTCATTCCTTGAGACTCCTACTGCACTCCTGAGCACAAGCAATGAGGCTCGATCCTAATTCACTTAAACAGGCTAGGCAATTGTCAGCACTGGCTTTATCATATACCCTTTTGTTTATAGTTATGTCTTCATTTTCTCTTGTCCTCAGAGTTTCTCAGCCTCCTGACATTATGACTTAACTACTTCAAAATATTGTCTGCAACTAAAGTCTTCATTTCCTCATTACCAATTCTCTTCTCAACTTTTTGTAATTTGGGTTCCATACCTACCACTCTATTGAAACTACTCTAGGGTCACCAAGAACCATGCTATCACCAAATCAAAGTTCCCCTCCCCCCCATTTTTATCAGATGGACCTCTTTATGATTTTTGAGGTTATTGACTACACTCCTCCTACCAGGTACTCTTTCTTTCTTGGCTTTAGATACATATTTTCGATAATGACTAACTTCTCTAAGCATTTCATCTGCTTTCTGGCTTTTTTCCTGATCTTCTAAATTTGGTATTTCTAAAATTGATATTTCTCAAAACCCTGTCCCTGGTCTTCTTTTTTCTCTCTACTCTTTCTTCCTTGGCAATAGCATTCATTCCTATAATTTCAACCACTATAGCTCTGTACAGATGAATCCCCAATGCATATATGTAAAGTTCTGACCCTTCTTGTGAATGCCAGATCACACCCAAACATCCTATCAGTACCTTAGAATCAGAATCATAGATTTTAGAGCTAGAAGGGCCTTACAGGTGAGTCTTCCTTATTTGACAGATAAAGAAATTGAGAATAAATTACATCCCCAGGGTCACACAGCTAGTAAGTATCCAAGGTAGGATTTGGACCAAAGTCTTCCTCATTTCATGTCTAGAATTTGATCCACCAATACATACTAAAATCTAAAATCCTAACTTATAGTCTTTTCACTTAAATCTAGTCCTGCTTACTTCACTGGTTCTGTCCATGACACCATCATTACCCTCTCTCACATAGTTAAAACCTTGAAGTTATCTTGGATTCATCTATCTCCTTATATCACTTATATTATATGTATCACTTATATCCAATCAGTTACCAGATCCTTTCTGCAACAATTCTCACATCCATTCTCCCCTCTTTCTTCCCACTCTTGTCCCCCTGTCAATGGCCCTCATTATTACCTTCCTGGATATACCTTTACTTTCTGACCTTTCCCTTCATTTAGCATAGAAGTACTCACGCCATTTGCTTGTTTAAAAACGTTCACTGGATCCTTCTATGGGTTACCATTGTTGAAACTCCTCTCCCTAGCTTTCGAGGACCTCAAAAATCTTGTGCCACCCTAATTTACTAGTCTTATCTCATACTGCTCCCTGTCATGTACTTTACGTTACTGGTAAATCGAACTACTCTCCTCTACTCCTCAGTCCTGTCCTGCCCCTGAACATTCTGTGTTCTTCCTTCTCCAAGCATTTATTCCCAATGCTGGTATCCAAATAGATTACTATGTCTGAAATGTTAAACCCTAAATTCTTTGCACGTTGAATTCCTACCTGCCTTTCAACTCCAATGCTACCTGATCCCTTGTTTGGTAAAGACCTGCCCAATCAGATCTTATATAGTACCTTTAAAAAAATAATTTGAATACATACATAATAGTATACATTATAATTATCTATGTTTTATTAATTTTCTATTAGACCATAGATGTGGTCCTGGACTATCTTATCTGAGTTTTGCACCTCTTTAGTACCTGGCACCAGGATCCATACACATCAAATGCTTAACCAATATTTATTGGATGAATAAATGAATAACAGGTTAAATGAAGAAATAAATGAATTAATTAGGGAGAGTGTGTGCTAGCCATAGAGGATGGGTTGTACCAATTTAGGCAACAGGATAAGTTCAGGAAATGGTAATATTTCCAGTTTAGCTACTGAAGACTTTTGAGAAGTAGAATACTATGGCCAAGCTACATTAAGAATACAATTTGGGGGGCGGCTAGGTGGCGCAGTGGGTAGAGCATCGGCCCTGGAGTCAGAAGGACCTGAGTTCAGTTCCGGCCTCAGACATTTAAAGCACACACAAACAAAAACCTAGCCGTGTGACCTTGGGCAAGTTACTTAACCCCAACTGCCCTCCAAAAAGCAAAAAAAAAAAAAAAGAATATAATTTGGCTAGCTAAAGAATTTTAAAAGATCATAACCGCAAAAATCAGCCTACATTTTTAGACTTCAATGAAATTTCAAAGGACAATGAATTGAGTCCTTGATTTCTGGTCTATTTGGCCTACTGCTACTCTGTTTTCATCTGTGTTCTTCTTTCTTGGTTCTGTTCCCAAGTTTTTTCTGCCCTGTACAAACATTTTTTTTTATACTCCTGCTTTAGGATTTAAAAAAAAAAATAGCAATGTCTGCATTTTAGTCTGTGGTTCAAAAGTTTAAAGTTGTGTCATTTGGGGTCAGCACCATTGTGGAGGCATAGAAATACTGTCACAGGAAGCAACATCACCCTATTTCATCATACATTGGCAGGACAGTGAAGCCTTTATCACAGGTTTTTTTTATTTGCTGAATCAGAGGATATGAGGGCTCAAGATAACCACAAGTGGTCACCTAGTCCACATACCTATCTCCAGTGACCATATGCCAAGCATGCTGAAGGTATTTAGTAACATCATATTCTCCCTATCCTTAGTGATGGGCATATCATGTCCTCCCTTGTAGACTGTATGTTTTGATAGCCTTAATTCTATGGGCATCTACAAAATTGTGTTGTCCAGAACACTGTCATATAAATAATAAGGATGTATTAATATTAGTTGAATTTGAACCTAAATCATCCCCTAAATATTAGTATCATCAAGTAGACCCAGTTGGTTTACTCAAAGATAATCAGAGTCCACAGCAATAGTCATATATCTCCATAGATCTTACCAACTCCTGTATAGAAATTCTTCCTAATATCTAATATAAAGTATTCTAAGACAATTCTCTACAGTTTTCAGTTAGCAAAAATCCTGAATAAAATTCTTTACCTGCTAGGGGTGGCTAGGTAGTGCAGTGAACAGAGCACTGGCCCTGGAGTCAGAAAGACCTAAGTTCAAATCCGACCTCAGACACTTAACTAGTGTCTGTGTGACCTTGGGCACACCACTTAACCCTAATTGCCCTGCCTTTCCCCCTCCATAAAGCAAAAAACAAAAACAAAAACTCTAAGAAAAGTCTTTACCTGCTAATGAGAGATAGGTGCAGAATATTTTGCTTCCCAGAGGAGGTAGCATCTAAACTAAGTTTTGAAGGAAGATTAAGATTCTAATAGGACTAAAGGAGGGATTTAAATTTTGACATGGGGAATAAAAAAATAAGTGGATGGAGTTAAGAGGTATAATTTTAAGTTTGGGGAGCAGGTAAAGTTGGACACATGAAACCTTATGTGAAATAAGAATGCAACTAGGTTGTGGAGGACCTTAAATATTAGGCTAAGTTAACGTTTTATCCTAAAGATAAAAGGGACCAACTGAAGAGGTTTTAGTGGGGGAATGACATGGTTAGACCTATGGATAGGACGCTGGGCCTGGAGTCACAAAGACTGTGAGTGCTAATCTGACCTCAGACACTTAATAGCCATGTGACCCTGGGCAAGATATTCAAATTATCTATGCCTCAGTTTTCTCAACTATAAAATGAGGATAATAACTCATCTGCCTCACAGGTTATTGTGAGCATCAAATGCCATTACATTGGTAAAGCTTAGTACAGAACCTGGCACATAACAGGTAATACAGAAATGAGTGTTCCCTTTCCCCACTTCCTTATGCTTTATGAAAATTATTTTGTCAATGTTTGTCACTTCTAACCACCCCCTCAGTCTGAATATTCTCTTTTTTCCTGGATTTTTATAACATTGCTCTCTCCTGGTCCTTCTCCTATTTATCTGACTTGTCCGTCTCAGCCTCCTTTGCTAGACTATCCTCCATGGCAATGTATGGTCACACCTAAGGGATCTACCCTGGACTCTCTTCTTTCCCTATACCCTGTTTCAGTGATCTGATCAAATCTCATGTGCTCCTCATCCACCAATATCACTACTAAGTCTAAATTCCAAAGATATCAAAGAAAGGTGAAAAGGACCTATATGTACAAAAATATTCATATCAGCTCTCTTATGGTGGCAAAACATTGAAAACATTTTAAGCTGGCGGAGAGGAGATGAGGAGGAAACAAGAAGATTCAAGGATGTCTCTGAGGCAATAAACTTGGGTAACTGAGACAGAAATAGGGACATGTGGAGGAGGGGCAGGATTAAGACAAAAGGTGATGGGTTCTGTTGCATTAGAGATGCTGATGGGATATCCAAACAGTCTTGTTGTACCAAACAGGTAGTTGGTGATATGGAGCTTAAATTTATGAGAGAGATTTGGGTTGAACAGACAGACAGATAGACAGACAGACAGACACAGACAGACAAATAGATATGGAGATATATGTGTATGTACACATATATTCACATATAGTCATCAGTTAAGAATTATGTGCTAAGAGGCATCTGTTAAGAGATGATGATTGAACACAAAAGAGATAATGAGATAGAAGAGAAGAGGGCCCAGGACAAAACTTAGGGGGACAAGAAATTGATGATGAAGGAGAAAAAGAGGTATAAGGTGTGTTGAGACAGAAGCAAAAGAGTTAAAATAAAGCAATGTCATGGAAACCAAAGCAGAAAAGAGTGTAAGAAATCCTAGGAAAGGACAGTTGCTATAGTATTGTTTCCAATGCATTTAGGACCTAACTCTGTCAGAGAAAGTGCTAGAACTCATAAATTTAACCCACTCCTTTTACAGATGAGGAAACCGAGTCCCAAAGAGATAAAGTGATTTGCCCCAGGTCTCTGAGCTAGTCCGCATCAGAGCCAAGACTTGGAATTGTATAGTCAGTTCCTGCATCCAAGTCTAGTGCTCTTTCCAAAATACCACTCTGATTTGTCTAACATGATTTATTATTTATAAAGCCACATTTATTACTTTCCAGAACTCTGTGTTCTCCTCTGGAATATATTTTTCTTTTTTTGGTATTTTATGTACCAGTAGTTACACAGCTGCTTTGAATGTGCCTCTGAGATCTCCTTAGACAGATTTGCTCATATGCAATACTAAACACAAACATATTATTTCCTGTCCAAACTCATTAGCAGGTCTGGAAGTGCCTCTGTTTATGTCTTTCCTGTTCCCAGGCAAACTTTTTTCCTCAGTTTACATTTTATAATTTTAATGTGAATCTTCATCAAGAGCTTAGAATTTTTTATTATTATTATTAATTGTTGTTGTTAAGGCTTTTGTTTTTGTTTGTGACTTGAGCACCAAGCAGATCTTCACTGAGCTTCATTCTGGACTGACTTTTCTGCTCAGTAACAGATGGGTCTCTGGAAAGTTGCCTGGTATACATAAAGGGGATAATTCAATAGAATTTTTCCCCAAACTGTTGGTTTCAGAGTCAGGTTTTCTTTCCAGTGCCCCATGCAAATTCTCTTTCCAAGAGACTGATTTCTTGTTCCAATGTTGTTTTCAGGAAATCTACACATGAATTTTCCAGAGTTTATTAGTTTAAGAAATAATGAAATGAATAGACAGGCTCTCTTTAAAGACCCACATAAGCTGAACAGAGGGAAGCAAGTCATCGGTTCATGGATTTGGTTCTTGAGGTCATATAATCTACCACCTTCATTTTACAGATAAGGAAACAGAGGTCAGAGTTGTGTTGAATTTTCAAAGTTCACACAAGTAATTAGGGGCAGACCTGGAATTTGAAACCAGGCCCTCTGACTCCAAATCTCACCTTCTTCTGAATGCTACATCCTGAGGACGCGTTTTTATACATTCCCATATTTCTATCACCGTAGGCTAATACTGACTTCTGATTCAAAAACACCTGAAAAGAGTTGTGTTTCCTGTTCCCACCACTTCTGGGAAACTTCAAGAAATAACTGGAAAGAAAGTAAAGTGGGAGGGTACATTTGGCAAAAAGTATAACTTAGGTGGGAGAATTTCCAAGTATTTTGCAAGTAGAAATTGCTGGAGAAACAAGGGATAAGGATGTTGCTTCAGCAGTGGGCACCCATAAATGCCTGTTTAATGAGTGAATTGATAATAAAGATTGTGGTAAGGATAACAATGCAGCTGTGCCTGTTGGTGGGAGGCAATTATATCTAAAGGCTGATTTCACCAACTGTTTTTGTAGGATTTGGTCTGGTGTTCTTTGTCATATGAATGGGGGGGTTCTGTGAGAAAATCTCAATGTTAATGACATTTTGCCTTCTAAAATACTAAATACAAAATTGTAACAAAGCATTCACTATTTTAGCATGTTTTCAGTATAAATACGGGCTTGATTTGCATTCCTACAATGTTATGTAGTGCAAATTACTGGATTAGGAGGTAGAAGGCTTGCATTCAAATCACCAATCTGACCTGAGCAAGTCACTTCTCTTTTATAAGCCTCAGTATACTCATCTGTAAAATGAGGTCGGACTAGATGCCCTCTAAGGCACCTTCTGACTTTTCTTTATCCCTGAGGTATTGTATAATTGCACGCCCTCTGGACTAGTAGCTATGGGTTCCATATTCCAAAGCCAAAAGTGTTCCACGGCCAAGTTAATTTAGAAAAAAATGTCAGTTTCCTGGAAAGAGTACTGCTTGTCTCTGCCTCCTTTTGAAATTCCTTCCACTCTCTTCTGCTTGTTTTAAAAATGCTTCATTATACTCTTTTCTCTCTTCTTTAGTAAAACTATCATTGGCCCCGTCACCCTACCACCACCACCAAAAAAGCCCAATCCTCCTTTGTGACAAATTAGAATGACCAAACAAAACTAGCATGCACATTGGAAACATCTGAAAATATATTTTTTATTCTGCACCTTGGGTCCACCTCTCCGTCAGAAACAGGTCAACTTGTCTCATCATTAGTCCTCTGGAGTCATGGTTGACCATTATATGGATCATAATTCTTAAGTTTTACAAAGTTGGAGTCATCATATAATGTCTACTGGTTCTGCTCACTTCACTCAGCATTTGTTTATACAAATCTCCCCAAGTTTCTCTGAAACTTTCATACTTGCTTATGTTACAATAATGTTTCATTAAATTCATACATGGTGATTTGGTTAGCTATTCCCTAACAAATGGCACCCTTAGTTTCTAGCTCTTTGCTATAACTAAAAGTGCGATTATGGATAGTTTTGTATGTATGTATAAGTCGTTTCGCTTGTTCTTTTTTATCTTTGCATATATGTATTTTGGAGATATCACTAGGTTATTGTTAAATTTTATGTACATCTATATGTGTCTTTATATACCACATACAGGATATACATTATATATCAAAGACAATGTTACACTAAGATTTTTGGGATAGCCTATGAATTGAACAAAACTGCACATAATAGAAGTCCAGTTTCTTATACATTTCTCTTTCATATTTATCTCTGAATTTTAAAATGTATACACTTCTTGGTGATTTTCACCATTTTTTCTTAAGACTAGGTCTTCCCATCTTGCCCAGGTTGCTAAAGCAACAGCTTACTCATGGTCCAATCCTGATCAAGACAGAAACTTTGCACCTGCTCCTTTTCCAACTTGGAGCAATTTGCCCCTCATTGTGCAATCTGGTGGCCTTAGCTTCTGGACCTCACTATATTCGTGCCATACTTAGGGCAGACACATAATTGGCATAGCCTACTGCAACTCAGAACTCCTGAGTTCAAATAATCTGCCAGACTCAGCCTCCCCAATGGCTAGGATTACAGTCACGATCACTATGCTCAGCCACAATATTTTTTAAGTTGCAAGAAAAAAATTACGTAAGTATTATATGAAGATGTTATTCATTTGGCACTTTTTAAGCGTCTTATATGACAGGCACCATATTAGAGGTTTGGGATTTAATATTTTTATTCTTTATTTTTTGTTTTTTGGAGGGCAATTGGGATAAGTGAGTTGCCCAGGGTCACAAGGCTAGTTTTTGTGTTAAGTGTCTGAGGCCAAATCTGAACCAAGGTTCTCCTGACTCCAGGGCCAGTGCTCTATTCACTGCGCCACCTAACCACCCCAGATTTAATATTTTTAAATGAAAGAATTCCTGTTCTCTAAGAACAGAAAGCTTACCATCATCATTACTAACATTTAAAAATATTGTTAGCCCTTCTCATCTAATTTTGATCAAGTTCAGATAAAAATGGTCTTGATAGGGGGCAGAGTCAAGATAGCGGAGTAGAAACAGCACTTCCATGGCACTCCAGCCCACACCACTTCAAAATTATGTAAAAGGGGTACTATGAACAACCTCTGGAGCTCCAGAACCCACAAAATGAAAGAGAGAAGCTAACCTCCCACTGAGGACAGTCCTGCAGCTCGGCAAGGAATGGCCAGCAAAGTGCTCTGGCAGCCAAGCACAGGCCCCTGTGAGTCTTGGTTTTAGCCTAAGGGTGGCCAGACCAGCAGCTGGCTGGAGGGACACCAGAACACCAGCAGCTGTGGAGTTCCCAGAATTATCAACACACAGATGCCTAGGACAAAGTGAGAGGTTAGTGACCTATGGCCTTTGGGACTGGTTGGGAAAATGCGTCAGCTTCTTCCCCTGGGGGCCAGAAGCTGCTGAGGAGCCAGTGCAGCCTGCGCCGTGTCACCGCTTTGCAGCTTCAGTTCTTGGCCTGCTAACTGTAGGGGAATCCAGCAATCAGTCTGGAGGGTAAACACTCTTGCTTTACCCTTCTTGGATCTGGATTGCAGTCTGGGGTGGAGGTCTTAGGGTGTGTGTCCAGCTTGCCAGAGTGTGTGGAGGCTTCACAGAGGCCACCCAACTAATACCTCCGGAAGTTGAGAAAACCCCAATGTTTGGGATGGAAGTTCCCCTGGCTGGTGACAAAGTCCTACTGTGGCAACAAGCCCAAAAGTCAAGTAATTGAGTTGCAACATGCCTAGGCAAAGGAACCAAAATAAACAGGAAAATGCAACATTAGACTCCTATTTTGGAGGCAAAGAGGATCAAAGCATGGAACAGGAGGAGGACTGGGAGGTCAGAACTCCTGCACCAAAAGCCCCAAATGAAAATACGAGCTGACTACAGGCCATAGAGGACCTTAAGAAGCATATAAGAGAACCGGGAGAAAAATTGGGAAGAGAAATGAGAAAGATGCAAGAAAAGTATGAAATGAGAGTCAACAGCCTGACTGAGGAAAATAACACCTTAAAAATAGACTAATTCAAATGGCAAAAGAGGCTCAAAAAGGCAATGAGGAGAAGAATGCCTTAAAAAGCCAAATCTGCCAGATGAAAAAAAGAATCTCAAAAGCTCACTGAGGAGAATCATTCCTTCAGAATTAGACTGGAGCAAATGGAAGCTAATGACTTTATGAGAAATCAGGATGCTATTAAGCAGATCCAATCAAACGAAAGAATAGAAGACAATGTGAAATATCTCATGAGAAAAACCACTCATCTGGAAAATAGATCCAGGAGAGACAATCTAAAAATTATTGGACTACCTGAAAGCCATGATCAAAGAAAGAATCTAGAAACCATCCTTCAAGAAATTCTCCAGGAAAATTGCCTTGATATTTTAGAACCAGAGGGCAGAATAGAGGTTGAAATAATCCACTGATCACCTCCTGAAAAAGATCCCAAAAAGAAAACTCCTAGGAATATTGTAGCCAGGTTCCAGAATTCCCAGATCAAGGGGAGAATACTACAAGCAGCCAGGAAGAAACAATTTCAATATTGTGGAAACACAATCAGGATAACACAGGATCTGGCAGCTTCTACACTGAGGAATCAAAGGGCATGGAATATAATATTCTGGAGGGCAAAGGAGCTGGGATTAAAACCAAGAATCACCTACCCAGCAAAACTGAGTATCATGTTTCAGAGGAAAATTTTGTCATTCGGTGGAATAGAGGACTTCCAAGCATTCTTGAGGAAAAAACCAGTGTTGAATAGAAAACTTGACATTCAGATACAAGAAGCAAGAGATGCTTAAGAAGGTAAACAGGGAAAAGAAATCAAAAGGAACTTATCAAAGTTGAACTATTTACATTTCTACAGGGAAAAATAATAACTGTAACTGATGAAACTTTTCTCAGTATGAAAATAGTTGAAGAAGGGTATAAGGGCATATGAATACATATGTGAATGTGTGTATATATGTTTTCAGGTATACATAGATAGAGGACACAGGTTGAATTTAATAGGAAGGGATGATACTTAAAAGGTGAGGTTAAGAGGTGAGGGAGTAATGTGGTGAGGGGAAATGGGGAGAGACAATGGGGTGAACTGTCTCATGTAGAGGAGGCAAGAGAAGGTGGTTGCAGGGGAGGGGAGGAACAGGAAGGCAAAAGGGCAAAACCTTATTCTCATTGAATTTGGACCAGGGAGAGAATGACATGCATACTAAATAGGGTGTCCCACCCTACAGGAGAGTAGGGAGGAAGGGAACGAGAGGGGGGATGATGGAAGGGAGGCCAGGCTTGGGGGAAGGAAGTTGGAAGTACCCACTTTTGAAAAGGGACAGGATCAAGGTGGGGATTGGACCAGGTGGAAGGTGGGATAGGAGGGAGAAAAATATAGTCAGTCTTTTACAATATATCTACTATAATAATATTTTGCATAGCTACACATGTATAGCATATACTGAGTTGCTTATCTTCCTTTTAAAATCAATTTTTAAAAATATATATAAATACTATGATTAATACTATTTTGTATATAATTGAGAGATAAGATGTGCAGGCCAGGGGGGGCTTGGGGATTCACCTCACCCTACTAGAAAAGTCGAAGGGGGTATAGGAGAAGAGATGGGAGAGAGCAGATTGGTTGAGGAGATATCCTGTATGACTGTTATTCTGGGGTGGTGGGTAGGGGGAAAATGGGGGGAAAATTGTAACTCAAAATCTGACGGAAATGAATGATGTAAACCAGAAGTTAATAAAGCATTTGGCAAAATTTTAAAAAATGGTCTTGATAGGTTTCTATTGTAATATTTTTATTTGTAATATTCTATATATTTTTTCAAAATTAGATAAAATGACTGATTTTTACAGTTGTACAGAAGCATGGGATACAAGCTCACTCACTATCTTTAGGCTCACAAAATTACCTTGGGTACAACTCCCATAGTAGACAGGATACTGGAATGATATGTACTTTATCCTGTTCCCACAGGATTTTTGATTTCTTCTTCAAGGCCTCTAAATTTTGAAAGATGTTTTTCCCAAATAGATTGGAGATCGTGAGTATTCAGTATGAGGACATATAGTTAAAATGTAGTTTTAAAATTTTTATATTTTTATAAATTTTATATAATTTTATATATAATATATATTATAAATTTTATATATTTATAAATATTATATATTTATATTTTGTTTGGGAAATGGCAGGCAATAATTTTGTCCATGATGATACTCTAGTTTCAGTAGAGTTGATTAGTATTAGCATTATTATTATTATTGCTATCACTTGATTTAATCTCATTTTTTTATTGTTTGATGTAGTTCAGATAGAGATGAACCTGGGGCAAATTATTTTACTATTATCATTCTTTCATGTATTATATTTTATTAACTATTGTGAAATAATAATAATAACTCTCCACAACCTATTTGGGGTTTTCTTAGCAAAGATACTGGAGTAGTTTGCCATTTCCTTCTCTGGTTCATTTTTTACAGATAAGGAAATTGAGGCAAACAGTGTTAAGTGACTGGCCAAGGGTCATACAACTAGTAAACTGGATCTGAACTCAGTTTTTCCTGATTCCAGGTCTGGCACTTTATCCGCTGCACAACTATTGTGGGGTGGATGAAATAATTGCTTTTGGCAACTGAATAAAGATTTTATGAAGATGTAAGCTTGTCCTCTTTAAGGTCATTGAAAGCACCTTCCAAACAACTCTGGTAGCAGGTAGAATCAATGATGATACATAGCCTCATCAGTCTCCCACATGGTTTTGGTTTCTTCCATTTGTCCTCTTGTATTGAAAGTTTTTCTTTCCTTTAACCTCATGGTTATCAGTATTTAGTTGGAATGGAGACATGTTAAAATACTGTTCTTAACTTTTAATGTATCAGTGTTATATTCAGGTGGCTGTGGACAACAGGCAATGCTGTTTTGGTAAATGTTAATACCAACTTGGGGAGGGGGCATACCTTTTGGGGAGGCATTTGCCTTGTAGTGGCATCTTTGAGTAGAGGCTATTGGAGGGGAGGTCTAAATTATCTTCCAAAATTTTTGGATCAACAACTAAAACAACAGTACTTTAGTCTGCTTCCTCTCTCCCATCACTCTTCCAACAATTACCATTTTCCTTTTTTTCTTCTTTACTGATTTAATGAATATGAGGTTGAAAATCTCAGTTGTACAGCCCTCAATACTATTTTTTTAAAAATCACTAGAAAACATAGGAATAAGCAGAGTCTTTCTTAAAATAATAAGTTTCTATCTAAAATCCAAAACAAGCGTTATCTATAACGGGAATAAACTAGAAACCTTCTCAATAAGATTAGGGATGAAGCAAAGTTGTCCATTATCACCACTCTTATTCAATATTATATTAGGAATGCTAGCTATAGACATGACAAGAAAAATAAATTGAAAGAACAAAAACAGGCAATGGGGAAACAAAACTAACATTCTTTGCAGATGATATGATGGTATACTTGGAAAACCCTAGAGAATTAACTAAAAACTAGTTGAAACAATTAACAACTTTGGCAAAGTTGCAGGATATAAAATAAACCCATATAAATCATCAGTATCTCTATATACTACCAACAAAACCCAGCAAGAAGAGATAGAAAGAAAAATTATATTTAAAGTAATTATAGACAATACAAAATACTTGGGAATCTACCTGCCCAGACAAGCCCAGGAATTATATGAACACCATTACAAAACACTTTTCACAGAAACAATGAGAAATATTAATTGTTCATCAGTAGGCTAAGCCAAAATAATTAAAATGACAATTCTGCCCAAGTTAATTTACCTATTCAATGCTATACCAATCAAACTGTTAAACAATTATTTTATAGAGCTAGAAAAAAATAACAAAATTCATCTGGAAGAACAAAAGATCAAGAATAATGATAGAATCAATGAAAAAATGTGAAGGAAGGCAGCCTAGCAGTACCAGATTTCAAACTATATTACAAAGCAATAATCATCAAAAAATCTGGTACCAACTAAGAAATAGAGTGGTGGCCCAGTAGAATAGATTAAGTACACAATATACAGTAGTAAATGACCATAGTAATTTGGTGTTTGATAAACCCAAAGATCCAACTTTTAGTGGATAAGAACTCACCACTTGACAAACAATGCTGGGAAAACTAGAAAGCAGTTTGGTAGAAACTAGACACAGTTCAATATCTCTTTCTATATATCAAGTTAAGGTAAAAAATGGATAAATTATTTAGACATAAAGAGTGACATCATAAATAACTTAGGGGAGCATGGGAAAATATATCTGTTAGATTTATGGATAATATGGACGTGTTTACAACAAAAGAAGAGGCAGAGAGGATCATGGGAAGTAAAATGGATAATTTTGATGGCTGGAATTAAAAAGATTTTGCATAAACAACACTAATACAGCCAAAATGAGAAGGAAAGCAGGAAACTGGGGTGTGGGTGGGTGGAGGGAGAATTTTACAGCAAGTTTCTCTAATAAAGTCATTATTTCTCAAATATATAGGGAACTGAGCCAAATTTATTTTTTTTTTAAAAGAGCCATTCTCCAGTTGACAAATGGTCAAAAGATATGAACAGGCTGTTCTCAGAAGAAGAAATCAAAGATATCAATTCTCACACATAAAATGCTCTAAATCACTATTGATTAGAGAAATGAAAATTAATTCAACTCTGAGATACCACCTCACACCTATCAGATTGGCTGACATGACAGAAAAGGAAAATAACAAATGCTGGAAGGGAGGGGGGAAAATTGGGACACTAATGCATGGTTGGTGGAATTATGAACGGGCCCAACCATTATAGAGAACAATTTGGAATTATGCCCAAAGGGGTATAAAACTATGCATACCCTTTGACACAGCAATAACACTACAAGTTCTATATGCCAAAGAAATTAAAGAAAAGGGTCAAGGGGAAACCTATCTGTACAAAAATATTTATAGGATCCCTTTTTGTGTTGGCAAAGAACTGGAAATTGAGGGATTACCCATCAATTGGAGAACAGCTGAACAAGTTGTGATCTATGATTGTGATGGAAAATTATTGTTCTGTAAGAAATGATGAAGGGGGTGGTTTCAGAAAAATCTAAGAAATCTTATGTGAACTCATGCAAAGTGAAGTGAGCAGAGCCAGGAGAATATAGTACACAGTAACAGCAACATTGTGAGGATGACCAACACAAAATACTTAGCTACCTTGATCAAGACAATGATCCAAAACAGTTCCAAAGGTCCCATGATGAACAATGCCATCTACCTTCAGAGAGAGAACTGATGAACTCTGAATGCCGATTGAGGTATACTTTTCTTACCTTTCTTTTGTGTGAGTGTGTGTGTGTGTGTGTGTGTGTGTGTATGTGTGTGTGTGTGTGTGTGTTCTTTTGCAACATGGCTAATATGTAAATTTTTAATAAAAGAAAACTTAAACTGTTTTACTTTGTATTTTTTTGATTCTGATTTAATGAACATATATGTCCTTACATATATATTTTATATGCAAAGTAGAACAAAAATGAGATTGTGTATAAATGTGAATTTCTACTTCATTTTTAAATGGACATAAAAGCTTCATTAAATATCAAAGTTAAATATTAAAATGGATCTTAAAGCTTCATTTTTAAAGGGACATAATAAATTTAACATGTTACTATCAAAGTTATATTTCTTGTCCATTTTTCCTTCTCAATATCCGTCAGGCCTCTTTTGTACATTGTTTTAAAAAGTGCTTAAATGATCCTTTTTCTTTGTTTTTTTTCTTTTGGAACCTCATCACTAGCTCCTTTCTCCCTCAAATTAGAAATAAAAAAAGACAAATATAATCATTGTAACAAATAAGCATTATCAAGCAAAACAAATCTACACATTTTCTATGGCCCCAAATGTATGTGTAATTCTACACTTTGAGTCCAATACCCTTCAGTCATCAGTCCTTTGAAATAATGATTGGTCACATTTTGATGCATAGGGCTACCCACTTTTGCTCCCAAATGGAACATCAGGCTATCTATGTTGAAAAGAAATCGCCTTAAGTACAGTCCTCTGTATTTGAGAGAGTTAATGCCCTTTTTTCTCTCTCCCTCTTACTTTTTAAAGTAATTTCATGTTTTATGCCTTAGGCTTTCCTTCTACAGGAAGAATGTACATTTGGACTCCCTCCTGGTAGAAGGAGTTAGTTGGACAAAAGGTCAACTCCAGGCCTTATAATCTTCCAATTTTTAATTTTGGGGAGTAGACTTTGCATGCGGTGAAGTAGTCAGAGAGAAAAGAATAAGTGGAAGGTTGCCTGGCCTACTAACTGGCAGTTTTCAGGGAACCGCCCATAGCCAGAATCATAACATCTATGTACAGAAGAGTAGTGTGTGGCTTAAGAAAATCTCATCCGCTTACCTCCCTCCCTGTTACTCATTCTTGGAATACTGTCAGTGTTACATTAAACACTCTCCTCGTGTATACACATTACCTTTCAGTCAATGGACTATGTGTTAAGTGTGGGTGGGAGGGTGGGATGCAGGAAGAGGAAGCCAAAAAGGGGGTGGTGGGGAAGGGAGGGGCATTTTTTTTTCAAAGAGAAATCCCCCATAACATTTTTAGGAAAAGGAAAACTAAGGAGAGGGTTATGAAAGGATTCTTCATAATTCTTACCTCTATCCTTTGTCCCCTCATTATTCTGACTCCTTGGCCGGCCCAAACTGTATTCTTCATATATTATGGTTTTCTCCAGCTCAGCTCAAATAATTGACAACTGTTTACCTGAAGCTAAGCTGTTTGGAAGCTTGGAGGCTCAGTGGATCTGGAGTCAGGAAGACCTGAGTTCAAATCTGACTTCAGACACACATTGGCTATGTAACCCTGAGCAAGTCACTTAACCTATTTGCCTTAATTTACCAGAGAAGAAAATGGCAAACCACTCCAGCATCTTTGCCAAGAAAACCCTATACACAGTATGGTCCAAGGGTCCTGAAAAGTCAGACACAGCAGAACAGCTGAACAACAAGCAATAGCTATTTAGCAGTGTGGTAAAGTGGAAAGATCATTGGCTTCAGTCACAGATTTAAATTAAAATCCTTCTGTCATTGACTGAGTTGCCTTGGTCATGTCCTTTATCCTTTCCAGGCCTCACTTTCCTCAAATGTAAAATTAAAGGGCTGAACAAGATGGTCTCTAAAGTCTCTTCTGGCTCTAAATCTACAATCCTATGAAAATGGCTTGGGGGAAGTTGTTTCCAAGCACAGCCATAGCCATAATTCCACCCCCCATTGAGACAGGACCAGTAAGATTAAGAGGGAGAAAGACAAAAGAACAAGAAAAGTAGACAGGATCACTATCTGCGTCATTTTCAATTATATTAAGGCTCTTGGAACCATTTTTTTAATTCCACATTCATTAGATTACCTATGGTTTGTCTATTTTTCTTTCTTTCTGCCTCTGTTTATGTGACTCAATTTTTCAGACTATGATAAGCCTATTCAATGGCACAGTTCAGACCATGTTCTCATCACAGGCAAGACCTCCAAGGAAAATAGAAAGAGAGAATTAAAAGTACCAGGAGGCATAAACATTATTCCAAGGGAAGATGAGTTGATGTTATGTCTAGGTTTATCAAACATTCCTTTAAGATATTAAGGCATACCCAAGATTATGGCATCAGAAATGTAATCTGCATTGCATGTTAATCATTGTCTCATTATAAGCTGAGGTTTTTATGCCCAGGGCAGGGAAACACGAACACAGATACTCTCCCCAGACTCAAGTGCCTCCTTACCTGTTAGACATCAGACAAGAGATGCAGGGACACATCAATTTAAATAATCTTGGAAAGAATCCCTGAACAAGTTAGATCCTCTCTTCCCAAGGTCTTACAGGTCTTAACTTTACCCCTGTAAATTACACGAACTACATGAAGGCACTAGCCTGGAACCAGTCTAAATATAGCTTTTACTACTTCTTAAGTGCTCCAGTTAATGTCTTCAAACACTGCCACAAGGAAAGCACAGTTGCTTACAGGTTATTTTATGAAGGAGGAAGACGAGACAATTGGGGTTAAGTGATTTGTCTAAGGTCACACAACTAGTTAGTGTGTCAAGTGTCTGAGGCCGGATTTGAACTCAGGTCCTCCTGACTCCTGGGCCTGTGCTCTATTCACTTACAGGTTATTTTATCCAGCCCTCCCTGTCTCTTCAGAACTTCTCTAATGACAGAGCTAGGTTTAGAGATTGGGAGAGGCCATCTTGACAATCCCGTATAGAACCAAGGAAGACACTACTGGGCAAACAAGACAAAAGCAGAGAAAATACTGAAATATGAAAAAGGGTTTGGAGGAGTAAGAGAAGAAATGACAAATTACTCCATACTTCAACAGAAAGTAACTTATTTTGGTAGAGTCCAGCTTCAACTTGGAAAAAGGCCTCTAAAGAAATTCCCGAGGAACCTATACCTGGCTCTGTGTGTTTTAGCATTTTTATCAATGACAAAGGAATTATGGCATCCATCTCAGATTTTCAGGTGATACAAAGCTGAAGGGTTGGCTAAAATATTGGGTGACAAAGTCATGATTCTAAAAACTCTGGGCAGGCTGAAAGATGAAGCCAAACTCAATTAAATTTAAACTGTTTATATGAAGTCCCTACTATGCACCAGGCACTGTTTTAGATTCTGGGTATCATGGAATCATAAGTTTGTAAATTTAGAGTTGAAAATGTTGTTAAGGGGTAGCTAGGTGGCACAGTGAATAGAGCACTGGCCCTGGAGTCAGGAAGATCTGAGTTCAAATCCGGCCTCAAACACTTAACACTTAACTAGCCATGTGACCTTGGGCAAGTCACTTAACCCCAGTTGCCCTGTCCTCCCCTCTCCAAAAAGAAAAAAGGAAAAAATGTCATTAGAAGCTATGATTCCATCTCCATAATTTTGCTGATAAGAAAACTGAGGCCCAGAGAGCTTCCCATGAGTAGTGAGAGAGACAAGATGAAAAACTTTCTGCCCTCAAGGGGCTTTAATTTGTTATCTAAGCAGATACAAAATTTATTTTAAAACGTAAACTCAGAAGGTTAGATGATTGTCAAAATGGGCGTCTAATTGTATCCCACAAACTTTTCCATTTCCTCACCCCACCCAACCACAAAAATAAATAAACAAAACTCAAGAACAACCCAGAAGTACAGCAGAAGGTCACAATCTAATGAAATAACAAAGGACAAATCTAAGTCTTGCATTTCCCAGATATCTTACAACTC
The DNA here is from genome assembly GCA_011680675.1 of Gymnobelideus leadbeateri. Classification (NCBI taxonomy): domain Eukaryota; kingdom Metazoa; phylum Chordata; class Mammalia; order Diprotodontia; family Petauridae; genus Gymnobelideus; species Gymnobelideus leadbeateri. Next base: position 635,507 of record WOXC01007789.1, on the reverse strand, counting down.
ACACTGGGCTCTAGACTAGTGGTGAATCCACTCAAATAGAAATGAATTCCTATGCGCAGCATATTGACTTAAAAAATGACAAATTAACATTAAATATGTTGTTATTTATTTTGTTAAACATTCCCTAGTTACATTCGAAATTAAATTTAGCCTGTATCCGGCGGGAGTTCAGCTTCTTGGGAACACCATTGCTCTAGACCTAATAAGTCCATATATCCTTTTAATAGGTGGACATTTTGATTGCTGAAAGGAGCAGAATAAGGACATTTGTGTAAGGAAAAGAGATAAAATCATCTTGAGAAAAAACACATGTTGAGGAAGAAGTACAGACTGTTCTGAAAATCTGAGAAAGAACTGTCCTTCAGCTTAACTATTGAGATGGTCCCTTTGAAATCAGAGAACTGAGGTCACAATGGATGCAGGGCACTGTGGTTTATCAGCTCATTTGCATATGCCTGCTTTCAGAATTTTGAAGGATATAACTGATAACTATCTGGAGACTATGGGAAGATTTTATTAGAACTGACAAAGTTAGGGATAAGTCACGACTTCTGAGGAAACCTGGTGAAGCAGAGTAATAAAGGAAGAGAAGATGAAAACAAGAGAAGAAATTTAATCCATCAGAGATTAGGGGCAGAAAGTTATAGTAGCAACCACACTAGCACACAGGGTGGGCTGCTAGCACAGGTTCTTTGATCTGCTTTTCTAAAGGAAAGACAGCTTTAAAGGGGTTAACCATCTTACTTTAATTAACAGACAGATACATAAAAAGTGAGTATCCAAGAAAGAATCCAAGAGACAGGCTCTAACTATCTAAACAGTAATAAATACCTAATTACCAGACCAGGGAACACCAACATCTGGGTTCTCAAAAAGGGGGAGAACTTAACAACAGCTACCCAGAGTCTCATCTGGCCAAATCACAAAGAAAAATTCTTCCCATGAGTGAGCCCCAAAGTAAAGTACTAACCTCCCAGGATATATATTTTTCAACTAATAGGCTTAGAAGCAGAAGGCATCACAGCCCACGTGAAGGTGTGAAAGCCTTCCTGCAAGCAAGCCTCCCTCTAAGCAAGCTTCTGCTTAGGTACCCCAAAGGTAATATGAATCTCCCTGAATATATGTAGTTTTCACCTCATAGGCTGTATGTGACTCGGGATGTGACACAGCTATGAATTGAGCCTGTGATTAAAATACATGTGTACCTTTAGACCTGGGAACACAGTCCATGTTCCATGGGGAAAAGGAACACATGTGATCATAGAGGCCTATTAATGGACAAGGAAGATCTTATATTCCATTAACTCTACAAAGGTGCAGTAGGAGACAATAATTGCTGTTTACAGAAGACAGAATACAGGAGCACATAGGAGTTGATCAAAATTGAAAGGCAAAATCTGTAGCTGTATTGTTGGGAGCTGTTCTGATTACAAGAGAGGCACCACTTTGCTGGGCACTAAATGACTGGAAGAACATAGGATTTCCCTGCAGCATCATCTACAGCCTAAGAGAGGAAGTATCTCAGGGATTTGTTTGTGTTGCCCTTTATCGACCTCTCTGGTTTTAGAGGGAGAAAGAAACACAGTGGGAAAAGCAGGCTTTACACTACTTTCAGGGCTTGACTTTAGTGAGTTGATGAATAAAACAGAATCCCTTGCTATTGGAAGAGATGGCTGGTGAAAAGCTACCACAACTCTAACTCCATCTATAACTTGAGGAAGAAAAACTCAGAAACCCAGAGCAGATCTAAGGAGTTTGGGGAATGATCTGGCTGAAAGAGTACCATTCATCATAACACTTTCTCAGTACTCTACCAAGGATGGCTGTGTGCTAAAAGAATTTGTCACTGTATCAGCAGCCTGAGAATATCAGAGAAGGACCCATATGTACATAAATATTGATGGTAGCACTTTTTGTTGTAGCAAAGGATGGGAAATGAAGAGATGTCTGTCAACCACAGAATGGCAGAACAAATTATTATATACTAAAGTAAATGGTCAGGACCTGGGGATCATTTACAAATTACCAGGCTAGGGATTCGTTCAAAAGACTGAAGTGTGAATTTTCCAGCACATCCCTGAGGAGGAACTTTATAGGGATTAGGTGGCCTTGACCAGATCTTATCCTGGACCTTCCTTTGTCAATAAAAGGTATTTATGATCTTTAAAGGGTTGGAGGTATTTGGATTTACCTTCAACATCCTAGCATTAACCCTTCATATTTATTACCCCAATATTGTAATAAATAGTGACAGTAAGTATATTAGGAACAAAGGACAGACTATACCCATGGCTCTGCAAGGACCCCAGTAAAGAAACTGAAGCATGCCTAAGGTAACTACTTGAGCACCCCATAAATGGAAAGAAAAGAATTTCTAGCAGCTAGAAGCTGTGAGTCACATAGATTGGTGCTAGAGAAGTTGGTGTCTTATGCTGTTCCCTCTAAGGAGTGTCCTGACCTATTTCATGCTGATTCTCACATTTAGTTTTCTTGTTCTGGCTTCCTCTTTTACCTAGACCTCTGGATTTATTCATCCCAAAGAACAACTCTATCTCTCAAGCATATAAATTTCCCCAAATCTCTTTAGCCTTATCCACCTCCAAAGCAACAGGGACAAAACAAAATATGTAAAATACAGATTCTAAGTGCTATAGTACTTCAGGGAAGTAAACTTGTGCTAGGACACTCTCTCTCTCTCTCTCTCTCTCTCTCTCTCTCTCTCTCTCTCTCTATCTATCTCTGCCTCTCTCTGTCTCTGTCTCTCTCTGTCTCTCTCTGTCTCTGTCTCTCTCTCTCTGTCTCTCTCTCTCTGTCTCTCTGTCTCTCTCACCCTTTTGCTAAAGATATAAATATTGGAAACCAAGCTAGTGTACAAGACTGTTTAAGATTCTAGCTATATATCCAGACTGTTAGGGAATTTACTGAGAATGATTTTCTCTATATTAAGGACTGAGTAGGACCATATGTCAGAAATAGTTGAAAGGCATATATAAATGTGACAGATGAAGTTACTTCCAACTGTAGCCTAAGCACATTCCAGTGTAGCTAACTATTACATAATAACTACTAATAACTAATTATTAAGTTTACTTACTTAAGGGTCATTCTAAGAGATCTTTGAAAGAAGTCAAACTCCTTTGTGTAGGCAGTATGCATCAAACGTTTGGTTAGTTGGTTGGTTGGTTGTTGTCCTTCGTTCTTGAAGAGGACCAAAATGATATCACTGTGCTAAAGTCAAATTTCAATGTGCTCTACTGTGGCTGATCAGAGCAATATGAGCTGGGAATGTTCTACCACAGTTTGGGTACAAACAGCCCATGTGAATATTTGGATTCTCCAAATTTGTGCACCCTGCATCCTTTGAGCTGTTTCAATACTGCTTTGCTCATAGAGCACAGCACCTTCTCTGCTGTGGGCACACCATGATGAATGCTCCTGTGCCAGTGTCTCCCATGTCACACAGTTAATCCCAAAGTTCTTAAGAGAGACCTTGAGAGTGTCCTTGTATGGCTTCTTCTGACCACCATGTGAACTCTTGCCCTGTGTGAGTTCTCCATAAAACAGTCTTTTTGGCAAGTGTACATTTTGCATTCAGACAATGTGACCAGCCCATCCAAGTTGTGCTCTCTGAAGCAGAGTTTGAATGCTTGGCAGTTCAGTTTGAGTAAGGACCTCAATGTCTGATATAATATCCTGCCAGGTGATCTTCAGAATCTTCCTAAGACAATTCAAATGGAAGTGATTGAGTTTCCCGGCATGGTGCTGGTATACTGTGCACGTTTCACAGGCATACAACAATGAGGTCAGTACAATGGATCAGTAGACCTTCAGTTTGTAGTCAATCTAATACCTCTTCTCTCTCATACTTCCCTTTGGAGCCTCCCACATACTGAGTTAGCTGTGGCAATGCATGTGTCAACCTCATTATCGATGTGTACATCCCTGGAAAGTACACTACCAAGGTAAGTGAACTTATCCACAACATTTAAAACTTCTCCATTTGTTGTAACCTATGGTTCCAGGTATGAATGGTGTGGTGGTGGCTGATAAAACACCTATGTGTTTTAACATTGGTGTTAATTGTTGGGCCAAAATTAGCACAAGCAGCAGAGAATGGATCCATACTTTGTTGCATCTCAGCTTCAGAGGCTGCATTGAGTGCACAATCATCTGCAAACAGAAAAAGCATGCACCAACACTCCCTCCACTTTGGTCTTGGCTTGTACCCTTTTCAAATTAAAAAATTTACCATCAGTGCGGTAGCTGACTTTGATGCCTTGTTCATCCTCATTGAAAGCATTTGACAACATGACTGAAAAAATTATTTTAAAAGGATGGGAGCAAGTACACACCCTTATTTCACTCCATTGGTGACTGGGAAAGTACAAGAGCATTGTCCATTATCTAGAACCCGGGCAAGCATGCTGTCAGGAAATTGAGTTATGATGCAGATGAACTTCTCTAAGAGAGATTAGAGATCAGAATGTTCGGTCTTGGGGGCCCCATCAATATGTACTTGTGATCAATTAATTCAGTCTAATTTGCTAATCAACAAAAATGGAAATATATTTCTCTCATAACTTTTTATAGACAATATCCTGTTTGCCTTCTGAAAGCATTCTCGAAGTTTGGCTGACTTTCTAAGCAATTCTTATCACTGCCAAACCAGTGATAGAGATAGTAAAGCCAAAAATCTATCAAAAGGACTGACAGGGTCACAAAAATTTCTCATCAATCAATCCAAAGCCCCCTACATCAATTAATAACTAACAAAATTCTCAGTACAGTATACTGATGTCTTTGTCAGGTGAGAATTCTTTATTTGATTGATTTGTAAAACCAGTCTATTAATGAACAATAGAATTTGGATAATTCCTGGGCACCTTTATTGAATCAATAGATCAATTTAAAGGCATAAGTGAGGTGTGAACCCAAGAATTGTTTTAAGATTAGTTGAATCAGTCACACCTCTGGCCTGATGGAATCTAGATTTATTTATTTTTTATTACAGAAATTGCTTAGAAAGTCAGCCAAACTTCGAGAATGCTTTCAGAAGGCAAACAGCTTGCACTTATACTCTTTTAGGACATCAAAGTAGAGAGAGTAAGCCCAGAGGGTGCAATACACTTCTCCCCTTTCCCCCATCAATATGTCATTTAAGACATTTCAAAGACCAATAACAAACAACTCATCCAATCAGAAGCTGAGGGGTAGAGTTCAGCATAAATTAGATACACTCAGAAAGACAATTTTAGTACTTTGCAAGGGTACCAAATCCCCAGAACCCAGCATGAATTTAGGGTTAGGGATTCAGAAAGTTTTATCCACCGTGATGTTAATATTGAAATTCTACTATTATTATTATATTATTTATTAGATTAGGTTGCATATTATATCTATAGGAGTTCATTCTTGCCAAGTAGATGTTCCTTACCTATTCTACAGAGACTGATTCCTCTGTGACTAGAAAGATTAGAACTCTATGTCTCTTCATAAGCACCTATCTTTTCTCTGGGTTTAGGGGTATACAACTAACAAAATGGTTCTGAGCAAATCCAGAATGATTTCTGTAATTAAGTTTCTTCATCAAACTAGAAGATGTTTCCAAGTCACAAAAAAAGTCCATGCTTATTTAGAGTCTTCTCCATGCAAATAGAACAGCCTGCTTAATAAATAGAGGGAAATATTAAAGGACTCTAGTCCTTCAGTAGGCCAGACCCTGTGTAAACAAAGTAACTTGGTGCTGTCCAACCTACTGGTTTTCTTAATAGAGGATCCTCACTTTACTCTTTGGTGCCCTAGTGTCTAGTAACAGGATTATTAGCATTTTGTTGTTCACTTTGAGGGTAGGGTTGGAGGTAATTAAGAGACACTCATTACCTACATGAAAGCTTTGCAGAGTGAACTAGGAATCAGAATTAGGCAATGGTCTTTGATGTTTAGAGTGGTGGAAGAACCTGGGATTGACTGACTCATGGATTATTGCAGGTGAGGGGTGCAACCCACCTAATGTTGGAGAGGGAATGTGACTTGGCTGGGTGTCCCTGGCCTATGTTGCTGCTACCATCATCACACAGATGCTACATTGTTCCTAGGAGGCAACTTGGCTAAGAAGGAAAGTGCCTAAGTGCCGAAGAGCTGAAAAACCACAGATGTACATTTGAAGATTAGTCCAAGAGAAGAAGAGAGAATGAAAAGCCTAGTTGTTCCCTTAGTTGAGGAAAACTCCATCACCTTTGAGTTGGAAGTCAGCAACTGGTAATGGCACCAAGAAAGTGGCAGTGTGTGGAAAGAACCACAGAATCATGAGACTAGATGGAATCTTGAGAGGTCACCCAGTCCATCCACAGAGCTGCATTTAAGCCACCCCCAGACAAGAAACTCTCTACCAATTCAGGGGGGAGAAACTCATAAAAACAGGGGGGAAGTGAATTCTTCCGAAAAGCCAAGTTGGATTCTATGTCAATGTAAGTTCATTGTGGTCTCTGTAGAAATACTAAACTGTTGTTTAGTATTTGTTTAGTAAGCTGTTCAATACACCAATAAAATACCTCTTGATCTATTTAAGTTTAGTTCTTAAATCCCCTTACCTGACCTTTTTTTGAAAGTAATCACCTTCCTTCTCCAACCCCTCCAACCCCTCCAACCCCTTCTCCAACCCCATTCAATATTTTTCATTCCTTTGATAAGTTTCATTTTTTATTTCCATTCAATTCTTCATATCTTTCTTAAATTATAGGACCCCAGTTGTATCGTAGAGATCAAAATTCCTTCATTCATCCATTGATCAAACCATAGTATAATGCAATGAGAAGATCACTGGATCTAGAGACAGAAGAGCTGTGTTCTTATTTCAGCTCTGTGACTTACTATGTGACCTTGGATCAAGTCACTTAACTTCTCTGAGACTCATGTTCCTCATCTGCAAAATGAAAGTGTTGAACTAAATGATCTTTGAGGTCTTTTCCAGTTCTGAATCTATGATCTAAGTGCTTCCTATGTATAATGAACTGTGCTAAGAGCTGATAGGAAAAAAATAAGACAAAGTACTGGTTCTCAAGGAGCTTCTGTTACAAGACGTAACAGGTATAAAAATAATTACAATATAAAATATGGTACAAGAATAAATAATATGAAAAACATACTAAAAATGCTGTGTGAGAGACATACACACAAAGACACAGAGAGTAAAGGAGTTGGCATTTGTTGCAAGTTCTCTTTTTTTTATTTTTGATATGAACATTTGGTTTTCCTCTCTTTTCAAAAACCAGGTTAGCTGTTTAACTATTTAGTTGTATAAAAATCTAGTTTTATTTATCAATTAAGCTGTCTTTCCTTTCCACTTTATTAACCTCCTATTTAAGTTTCATAATTTCTACCTTTTTAATTTAGTTGGAGGTTTTTTTATTTACTGTTTTCTAAGTTTTAAAAATTATATGCCCAATTTATTGATTTTTTTTCTTTTTTTTTCTCTTTTGTTGATGAAAGTTTTTAGAGGTATAATTTTTCCCTTCAGATCTGCTTCAGCTGCATCCTGTAATTATTGTCATTTTCTTTGATGGAATTTTCTGTTTTTTCTATCATTTGTTCTTCACCCACCAGTTTTTAAGTATGTTATTTAGTCTCCAATTACTTTTTAATTTTCTGAAAAGACCTTTATTTAATGCTATTTTATTACATTATGATCACTAAATTATGTGTTAAGTATTTCTGCTTTTCTACATTTTTGGTGGTCTTTCTGTCCCAATACATAGTCAATTATTGTAAACGTGCCATGTTAAATTGTATAAGTTCCTTTGTATTCTTATTCAGTAATCACTAGAGAACTGTCAGTTCTAAATATTCAAAAATTCTATTCAGGTCCTTAACTTTTTTCTTATTTATCTTTTGGTTAGATTTGTCTAGATCTGAAAGGAGTACATTAAGTTCCTCCATTATTATGGTTTTACTATTTTTCTCTCAAATTCAGTTAATTTTTCCTTTAAGTATTTAGATACTATTTTCTTAGGTACATATATTAAGTATTGACTGGAGAAGGAAATAGTAAACCACTCCAGGATCATTACCAAGAAAACCCAAATGGGGTTACAAAGAGTCCAACACAACTGAACAACAGCAAAAATGTCAAGTATTGATATTGATTTGTTATCTATGATACTTTTAAATATAATGTAATCACTCTCTCATCTCTTTTTATCTTACCTATATTTACTATAGCTTTATCTGAAATCTTGATTATCTCTGCTTTTTAAAAAAATTTCAATTGAATCATAATTAGATTTAACTTTAGCCCCTCATTTTAATTCTGTGTGAATCTTTGTGTTTCAGACATGTTTCTTCTAAGCTACATGTTTTTGGATTCTGCTTTCTAATCCATTCTGCTATCTCCTTTCAATTTTATGGGTAAATTCATACCATCCACATTCATAGTTATGATTGTTAATTGCATAGTTCCCTCATCTTGTTCTCTTGTATTTTTTCTTCCCTTGCTACCACCTCCCTTTCTGCAAATAGGAAAAAGGTGGTAAGAGAGAAAGAATTTGATGAGTTGGGTTTTAATAAGGATTTAAAGTTTTTGTGCAACAAGCAGGAATGAGGGAAAAGATATTGCAGTTGTAATAAATTAAATGAAGAGGAAAAAGGGGGACAGCAAGTAATTTATTCAGATTGAAGTGAATGAAAAGAGTAAGAGTAGTGTGATATAAAATAAAGCTAAAAAGGTATGTTTAAGAGCCTGAGCAAGATCTGATTAATTCTTAACAAAGTGGGTATTTCTATATGTCATATATTTCTTTGTAATTCCCACTATCATATTATTACGTTTTTTTAAGAAAAAAGGTCTTCCATGGAGACCATTCTGCCAATAATTCCATCCAATTCAATTCAATAAGCCCAGTTAAGAGCCCACCATAAACAAAGCACTGTGCTAGGTGCTGGGCATGCAACGACCATAATGAAAGAGCCCCTTGCCTTGAGAAGCTTACATTCTACATGGACATATTTTGTATACGATTATAACATGTGTATTGGCCTGTATAAGCCAGTGATTTAGGCATATACAAACATTTTCTGCCTATTTCCAATCTAATCACATGGAAAGCGTGGGAAGTCAATTTCTAGCTTTGATGACTCCAGGGCTGGAATTGTTTGATAACAAAGTCTTTGAATCGAATCTCCCAATCCTCTGTCATGTTAGCACATGATGCCTTTATTTCTTTTGAGTTTATTCTTTTCTGAGAGTGAATAAATGCATACTCTGAAGGGAATGTGTCCTAGCAGTGACCCTGTGAGTTTGGCAGTCCAGAGGTGCAAACAAAGGTGAGCAAAGCTGGTAATAGAGTCCCCCAGCACCAGTAGTGGTTGCCATAGGAATTTGGAGGTGACAGAGCAGTCACTTTGAAATGAATATAAATAGGCATTAACATTGGGAGCATTGAAAAGTCTAAAGAAATCATAGAATAACAATGAGTTGGCCTGACCACAGAGCAACCTAGACCAGCAAAGATGCTACACCATGTGAAGAGAAAATCTAATAAAGGAAACAATCACTGACACTATGTCCTGCAGCAAACTTTATCAGCACTTCACAAAGGGAGGAAAGAATTGTCGGGAGCATCCCTTTAATATACATGTGCCTTGCTATCTTTGCTCATTTTAATTTCAGTCCACTCTCCTAAGGGGTCCTGTAGGAACAAGGAGAGAATTCAAGCCTTGTCTGGGGAGAAAATTTTGCATCAACTGTTCTTGGTATACATTCTCAGAAAATACTTTTTCTAGAGGCTAATGGAGTCTGGCTAATTGACTGATAACAAAGAGAACAAAGAAACAGAGGTTTGTGAGTGACTGTACTACAAACCCATTATGGGGTTATCCCTTTGACCCTGAGAGTAACAGGTATTAGTCATATATTTGGGTAAGTGTGAATGCCCAGTTGAGGAAGTGGTGCCAGAGGGATTGTTACATACCAAGGCTTGCTCTGGAATAATTTTAGGGCCTTTCACATTTGCAAAGATCCGTTTTGGAGATTGTCCACTCAGAATTCTTGTTCTTAGACATCCCAGTTTATAGGGATCCATTAGAGGAAAAAGTAGCATTTTTCTCTTTTCTTATATTCTCTAATTGGACAGTCTGTTTTCCAGTGTATTCCCTTCATGTTAAACAAGTTTCTTTGAGTTTCTTTGCTTGTTCAAGTGTTTATGTACTAATATCTGTAGTATTACAGTACCTATTTGTTCAAGATCACCCAACTACTGAATTTCACATTACAGTCACTGTGAGCAGAATGGATTTTGCATCCTGAAATTACTAGTGCCTAGTGGGTCACCTAGACCACACTAGGAAAACTTGTAAATGTCAATGTTTGTCTTTCTTTTCCTTCTTTTTTTTGCCTTTAAGAAGACTGGAACTGCTGTTTTATTGTGAGATACTTATGGACTACAGATCCATAGAATAAGGATTACCAGATGGCCTAGAGATACTAAATAATCAACCCCAAGTTTTTAATCTCCTTTTGTAGTCCCACCTGTGTTTGGAGATCACCTAATCTGGTTTTTTTCCCTTTTTTAAATTGAGTCTACTGTCCTAGCAAAGAATAAGTTCAGACCTACATTGGAATTCCCTAGGAGTTTTACAGAAATCCCCAGAGAAATTCTGAGTACACTAAGTTGTTATGGGAACCTAGAGGATTTTGTTTCACCTGAGTATGTGAGGAGATACTATCTGGGGATGTTTCTTCCAGACTTCCATTTTGGATGTTTTAGCACAACTCTTGTATAAACATATCTTTTGCTTTAATGAAAACTAAGTTGATGAAAGTGAGATTAATAGTGAATTTTGTCCTATTGGCAGTGAATGAAACAGCAGTTATTGAATATGGCATGTACAAATGAGGTTAAATTTGTGTTGGCATGTGCCACAATTCTCACCTAGGGGTGATCTGCCACCATAAATATCAATCAGCATAGGCTCATGACACCTCCTAGGGAGGTGCCATATTGCTTCTACTACTTTCCATCCTTTGATAGTGAGGCCCTTCTGATCTTCTTAAGGACCTTCTTAAATTTAATGAAGTACCACTTAAATTTCCTTAAGAAATATTATTGGTTTACCCTGATCTCCAGGATTCAAGAAACCTGATATAAGGAGAAAAAGAAAAACTAAAACAGAACAAAAATAACAGTTTCCTGAAGGGCTGACTGAATCTTAAAAAGAACAGGAAGGACCTCATCTTGGGTCTAAATGATCGGATACATGTTATGGGTGATGACAAATCTTTTGTATTCTGCAGAGAATCTTTCACTGGAAAAAGGGTGACCATAAGCAAAGAGCAGCACCAGGAACATCAGGGCTATATCAAAGATGACGAGACTTTATGAATAATCACCAATGTGCATCAGAAATCAAGGAGGATTGCCCTATATCAGAACCTACTGACCTTGCTTCCATAGGAGCTTCATGAGAGAGTGGTGAATGTAAAATACTTGCCGATGAGAACTCTCTGAGGGACTGACCTGCTTTTCTTCTTCTGAGGTGAGTTGATGAGATATTTTCACCTCTCCTTTGTTGCCATAAAGCAAGTTCCCTCCCAATAATGCCATCCCATTGGTCCTCCCATGCTTCCCTGGGAATTTGTACAGTGATTATACTGACAGCAATGTGGAGGCACCAATCGTCAGTAGGCAATGGTGGACCAACCTGCTGCTACTGTACATGTTGGGGCACACTCCATCGGCTCCTATTGCTGCTGGGAGCTGAAGCACTGGGGCTCATGTCTCAGCACTATCACAATCCAAGACCCCTGGGTCCTGTGTTTTTGACCATGTCCCATCCCCATCCCCCACACCTTGAGTGTTCTCAGACTTGCATCTGTCTGCTACACTAGGGTCTATATCTCTGCCAGCCAGTAAAGCTAGTTAAGATACTGCTCTTACTATGTATGACTACACCTTGATCCCCCCTGAAAGATCCAATAGGCATTCTACCTTTGGGCACTGACTCTTTGCCCATTCATATGCAAAGAATATGCACAGAAGCATTTCCATTCTATTCTAGGAGAAAAATCTTATTTTGGGAACATCCTTTTTACCTCTAGTCAGTTTAGGAAACAAACATTTATTAAGGACCTACTATGTACCTGGGTTTGTGTTAAGTAACCATTGAGGATACAAAGAAAGGGAAAAATATAGTTGCTAGCCTCAAGGAGTTTCCATCTAATATGGGAGATAACATGTATATACATATAAATATGTACAGCATAAATGGAAGGTTATCTCATCGAGAAGAGATGAAGTAGAGGTGAATTGCAAGAATATCAGAAAAAGCCTCCTGCCTCCTTTAGGATATATCGATTATAAATAAAGCCTTGAGACGATTCTTACTTCAAATCTGTTTTCATTCCACACATGCTGGAATGATTTTCTTCTATTGTGCCTTACCCTTGAAAAGAGGCTGTCTTATAGAATAGCCTCTGACATAAAGGGATATTCACATAGAAAGTTCTCATTTATTTCTTGGAACAAATTGAAAGACCCCACTACTTCCTTTGGGACTCCACTGACTCTTCACTGGACAATTACTCTGAATCCCAGTGTCCCTGATGCTTCCTAGCATGAAAGACCTGTTGGACTAGCAAAATAAAGTGTTTGCTGTTGTGGGGTACTGTCCTTTAGCATAGGGGATGCTTCTTTTCTTTCTTTGTTCTTGGAACCTTTCCTCATAGAACAGCTGTACAATCCCCAAAGAACTAGGGAGGTTGGTAAGGGAAGAGGTGGGGTGAGGAGAAGGGGATGGATGATAATTTAAGCCCACAACACACAAAGAAGAGTATGTTTTCTATGTAACGGGTGCTCAGTATTTGTTGAGTGAATGAAGGAATGGGTTTAAGGCCGTATGACCCTGAAAAAAATACAGTTGTTTCAAAATCACTTTGTATTGAGGAAGGTTTATAAACAAAATTCTGACCTTCCCATAGCAAGAAAGTGATTTTGTAGGAAGCTTTCCATGCAGAGGAATGGTCAGTATTAACACTCAAACCAGTTATTGTCAACCCAACATTACACTATCCTTTTAGGTGATAAAAGAAAGATTTCTCTATAAAAATAAGACCTAATTCCCAATTGATAAAATGGTCAAAGGATACGAACAGGCAGTTCTCAGAAGAAAAAATCAAAGCTATCAATAGTCACATTTAAAATGCTCTAAATCACTATTGATTAGAGAAATGTAAATTAAAACAACTCTGAGGTATGAAGGGTTAAGACAGCAAGTAGTAGTGGTAATTGAATGGTCCACACTGATTCTATCTTGTGATTCAATTCTGGAATTAGCTCAGTTCCCTTTCTATTCAATTATGCGTCTAGTAGACTTTCTGTCTTGTGAGAAAACTATTCAATAGTGGGAACTATGAGAGCATTTTATTGCATTGTTTGAACCTAGACCTGCATGGCTGGGAAGCTAAACCACCCTTACCTGCTGCTTAAAGACCCTTAATTAGAAACCTAGGTTATGTTGACCAGAAAATGAGAATTTTCCCACAATAACACATCTCAAGCAACCCATATGTCTTGTCTGAAAATTAGGCACATACTGATCAATCAGTTTTTGTTTCCATGCTCCTTAGATTGGACACAGACACTTGGGAAGAGTGGGACACCTGATTTCAAGGAATTATACCTGTTCCCTCTTCCTCTCTCAACTCAGAAAGTCTCTAATCTCTCCTCCAATTAGAAATTAGATTACCCTATTTTGTATCCTGGTTAATTGGGTGTTTTTTAGCTAATTGGTTTTATTTCATTAATTGTTCTTAATATATAAAAACCTGGCGCCTTTTGTATTCGGAGTTCAGTGACAAAGCTGAGGAAGCATGGTTCCAGTTTGTTGAGCTATTAGCATTCATTGCTTAATAAAGTGATATGCTCAAGTCAAACCTTTGTTTCCTCAGTCCTTTCATCTTTCATGCCACAATTCACACCTAATAGATTAGTTAACATGACAGAAAAGGAAAATTATAAAAGTTGGAGGGGATGTGAAAAAATTGGAACACTAATGCACTATTGGTGGAGTTGTGAATTAGTCTAACCATTCAGGAGAACAATTTTGGAACCATACCCAAAGGGCTATAAAATTGTGCATAGCCTTTGACCCAACCATCCTGCTACAAAGTCTATATTCCAAAGAAAAGTGAAAAGAATCTATTTGTAAAAAAAAAATTATAGCAGCTTTTTTATAGCATTTTCTACTCAAAGAATTAGAAATCAAGGGAATACCTATCACCTGGGGAACGGTTGCACAAGTTGTGGTATATGATTTGATAGAATAATATCATGTGATATGATGAGCAGAATGGATTCAGGAAAAACTTGGGAAGTCTACATGAACTGATGCAAATCAAAGAAAGCCAAACCAGGAGAATATTGTACACAGTAACAACAACATTGCAAGGATGATCAACTATTAAAGACTTAGCCACTCTCATCAAGACAATGATCCAAGACAATTCCAAAAACCCATGATGAAAAATGCTATCCACCTCCAGAAAGAGAACTGATGCACTGAGTGCAGACTGAAGCATATTTTTTCACTTTCTTTAATTTTCTTGTTTGTGTGTTTTCTTTTGCAACATAGCTAATGTGCAAATATGTTTTACATTACTTCAGATATATAATTGATATACCACTTGCCTTCTTAAGGTGTGGGAGAGAAGCAGGAGATAAGGAGAGGATTTGAAACCCAAAGTTTTAAAAAATGTTTATAATGAAATTGTGAAATATTTAACAAAATAAGTAGAAATGTATTTTTAAAAAATATTTACTAACCTCAGAAGGAGAAGGCTTTGAATATGTGCCAAGTCTGGTTACATGGAATAACTGTACATTCAAAGTTTCAGTCCTTGGTAGTAGTCAGTGATCCATTTCAGTCAATATCATTTTATACAAGGGAAATCAATCAATAAGCATTTATTAAGAACCTATTATATACCTAGGACTGTGTTAGGTTCTGGCAATACAAAGACAAACTAATCCCTGCCCTCAAGAAGCACAGATAAAGGAAATGGAATGAGATTTGTATGGAATAACAAAAAGAAAGGCCAGCTTGGTTGAACCATAGAATATGTGAAGGGAAGAAATAAGTAACACATCTAAACATATAGGGTGGACGTTTTTGTGAAGTCATTAAGTAGCAAACAGAAGAGTTTCTATTTGGTACTTGAGTTATTACGAAGTCACAGGATTTTTCTGAGTAGGAAAATGGCATTGTCAGATCCCTCCTGCTTTAGGAAAATCACTTAGGATCATATGACCAGCAAGATGAGGAATTTTTACTTTCTACAAGCTTCTCCAATCCCAAACCCATAAAAGAAAGGAATTATGAGCCAGATATAGAGTAATCATAACTGAATTGACAAGATAAGGAAGCAGAACTTCCACAAAAAGTTAAAATCCTCATGAGTTGATTGAGAACTTTAACATTTAGGACTCTCATTTAGTGTACCAACGCCTAAAGAACTTGCCACACGTACTACATGAGTACAAATAAGTAAGTTCAGCAATTGTGATTCAGGGTCTGTAGTGTTGCCCTACTGCCTGCCATGAGAAGAAAAGGAGTCAAGAAGCCTTTATTAAGTGTCTACTGTGTGCTAAGTACTGTGCTAAGTGTTGGGGATACAAAGAAAGGTAGAAACAATCCCTGCTCTCAAGTCTAATTGGAGAGACAACAAACAGACAAATATTTATAAATAACATATGTTGTATGGGATAAGTTGGAGATACTCTCAGAGAGTAGGTGCTGGTGTTAAGGGGGATCAAGAAAGGCTTTTTGCAGGAGGTAGAATTTTGCTAAGACTAAAAAAGGCAGGAGGAGAGATAATATAAGACTTGGCCTCGCTGGTAGAGGTGCTACAAATGGTACAAATTGCCACAAGTTAGAGGAAAACAGATTATCAGGCCTAAGAGTAAGGGGACTGAAAACCCATTTGGAGTCAGTTTTTTTCCCCTTGAATGTTACTCAGGGCAGGAACCTGAGCCAAGGAAACCACCATATTTCCCAATGTAAGGAGGCTGAGACCACCCAGAAGTCCAGCCTCAGGAGTTTGTACAGCAGTGGAAGGCGGTCACTCCAAAAAATTGAGGAGTATTTCCAAAGGTAAGTGATAGGGAGAATATATTAAAAAAAAAAACCTGAAAGACCAAAGACAAAGAGAAAAAGTCTAAATAAAAGCCTAACTTACAAGCAGATAAACCAGCAGAAAGGATCATAAAAAGAGGGGTGTACAAAAAGTCAAAAGGAAGTCAAAATACTTTAAGTAAATAATATAATACAAAGAAAAATAAACCAATGGTACTTAATGAAAGAAAATTCTGTGGACTTTCCCCAGGAATCAGGAGATAACAGCAAGAAATTTCAGAATAGTGCAGCCATGGGCAAATAATTGAACCCCAGACAACTCTTAAGACTTAACTCA
Source organism: Gymnobelideus leadbeateri (assembly GCA_011680675.1). Classification (NCBI taxonomy): domain Eukaryota; kingdom Metazoa; phylum Chordata; class Mammalia; order Diprotodontia; family Petauridae; genus Gymnobelideus; species Gymnobelideus leadbeateri. Next base: position 619,048 of record WOXC01007789.1, on the reverse strand, counting down.
TTAGACTGTGAGCTCCTTCAGAGAAGAGCTGTCTTTTGCCTCTTTGTATTTCCACTATGCTTAGCATAGTACCTGGCACATAGTAGGAGCTTAATAAATGTTGATTGTCTGACTAACTACTAAGTTATAGGCAGATTATGATTTGTATTGCTAAATCAAATTCCCACACTGACCAAGTCACAAATACTTGATGTATTTATTGATAAGCTAGTGAGCCCAAGGAGGGCAAACAGGATTATAAAAAGGACCTGAAGATCATACCCTATGAAGATAGGCTGCAGGAACAGGAGAGGTTCATCCTGGAGAAAAGAAAACATTGTAGGAGCATGATCAATATCTTTACATATCTGAGGGCTATCAAATAATTGACCTGATCTGCTTGCCCAGAGGACAGAACTAGGTACATTAACTGTGCATTAACAGAAGCTGCAAACACATGAATTTTCTAACAATTAGAATCTCTCCTAAAGTAAAATAGGCTGCACCAGGACTTGGCACATATAATTATCCCTTCCACATCACAGGTGTTATGGGGCATCTGCAATCTGGAAAATCTGAGTTAATTTTTTTGGCCCTTCCTTCATGCCAGAGAAGAGGTCTGAATTATTATGGTATTACAAGTTAAAATATGTTGATACCATACAACACTATACGTATATTTTATGCATACTTGAGTTTCTAAACCCTTTCTGTGTCGTCTGCTGGCTTTTGCATGTCATCTGAAGCTTCTACAAAACTTCTCCAAAATTCCCATTTAATTTATTTCCCATTTAATTAATGCCAACCCACGATATATCAATACCATGATGAGGAAAGTTGCAATGTGGAAAGGATAACTGTACTTTCCTCACTGGAGATCATCAAACAGAGGCTGAAGGACTCTTTGGTGGGGATGATGATTGAGGGAATCCTTGATCGTGGATAGGTTGCAATAGAGATCATGTGTAATCCTTCAACTCTGAGATTCTGTGATGGAGTAGGGCTACGCAAAAAAAAAAAAAAGGAAGCCAGCTGACCCCAATGAATTGATGAGAGGAGACAAAGAAAAATCCTTCTACTCAGTGATCTTTTTTCAAAACAGAAAAGACAATTTGTGCAGCCTCAAGTCTTGTCCTAATTCAGTAGTCCCATTTCCTGATCCCAGACCTCTTCATTTGTCTTTCTCCACTTTCTCTTCCAGTAACACTCTAAATCGAACAATAGCTATCAACCTGCATCAGTTTAAAAAAAATCATTTGGAGCTTATTGAAATATGTGATGTGAGATGCTGGTATAAAACCATTTTCTGTCAGGCTAAGTTCTTACAACGTGATCATTGCACATTTTGCAAGTGGTGAAACTTTCATAAGACCATGAAGCCATGAAATTTCTGTCATATATAGCAGCTTGGAAATTCTTTTTTCTGCATGTCTATCTGTGTAGATTTTTGTCTCACTAGGTTCCCATCAAGTTATGCTTGGCCATAGAGAAGTTGTTTTGTTTGCATGTATTTATGGGACCATTGATTGGGTAAATTGTGGGTATTTGTGGGTATATGGGAGAAATCAATGGTCTGGCATGCTGCTGGTCAGCTCATGAAGGGCATGAGACAATGATGAAACTAGATTCCAGTGTTTTCTTGAGTGTATTCTCCTCTCTTGAGATTCTACCCTATGATGAAAGGGCCCTACTCAAGTCAGTATACTGATGGTTTAGATTTGTGTTGCAATGAAACTAAACATTGTAAGTCATTCAACCGTTAACAAAAGGGGCTTCACTTAGTGATAGCATCAAAAGTATATTCAACACCAAGCAACCTCTAGCTTGGTTAGACTTGACCCTTCACCTCCATATGAAAATGCCACAGGTCAGGAGGGCAGGATATCTGCCAAATCTGAAGGTTCAACACTCCACATGGATGGGCTTTTTATGTCCTTGGGTGACCAAAAAGTCATATTAATATGGCCAGAGTCTGCTAAGAATTGGTGTTAAGGAGGTGCAACATAAGTCTTAATCCTCTGAGCCAATCAAATCCCAAGGTCAGCTCTATCACTTTTCAGGGAAAAACTAGTCTAACCCCTGTAGTTTTGGCATGGGGGAGGAGGAAGACCCTGAGAGAAGAAAATAGTTCCCTCATAAAGTCATGTCCCTGCTCAAAAATCAACAGTTGCCTACTGCCATATAAGGTCCAAATTCACTAGAGGCTGCTGAAGGCATTCCACAATCTTGATCTGACTTGATCTTTCCAGTCTTATCTCAAGCTACTTCCTTTCATATATTCAATACTCTTAACAAATCCGGCTACTCTTTGTTCTCTCAACTTTTCCTGACCTTTCCCACCACAGTGACTTTACTCATGCTACTCCTTAGATCTAAAATGTTCATCTGCATCTACTGAAATTCCTCTCCTCCTTCAAGGTCTATGCAAAACTAATACAATAGAATGAGGAAAGAACAAAGTTTAAAACACCAGTGCCAAAACACAATACTGTCACAGATGCACAAGACAAACTATTTATCTTACAAATACTTGCTCTTTCTCTTTGTAATGTGATTATCCTTGATTTCCCTGGCTAAGGAATACTGTTATGAATACCTTTCCCAATCATGACTACACCCTTGCATTTGGTTACTCCCATGAACTCTGGTTTGACTCAAGAAAACATTGTTTACTCTCTCAGAACACAGCTTTAACCATTCCCACTTTCCTTAGAAAGGTAATTCTTCCCCATGAACCCTGTTACTTGTTTCTACTGATGAGTAGTGATTGATCCCATTTTCCCCTAGAAATATGATAGTTCAAACCCAGTACCATCTCCTCCATGAAGCTTTCCCCTTAACCCAAAATATCCACATAGACCTCTCTCTATCTTTCTCCATATTTATCTTTTACTGGTCTCTTCCCCAAACTCTGAACAGCTCTAGCTCTGGTTTTATAATAAGACACATTTGTTAGAATGGAAAATAATGGACTGCTTCTAATCAAAACTGGAAGGGGAGAATGCTAAGGAACAATAAATACAAGGACTCTTCCTGGATACTGACTCCTTTACTGAGATTAATAAGTGACTTTTGAGTTGTTTTGGTTTGTTTGGTTTGATTTATTTAGAGGGGGTGAGGGGAAAAGACTATTAAGCATACTAGCCAAAGCTTCAATCCCTGATTTAATAGACAATATTGGAATTTCATGAAATTCTGGGTCTTTGCTTTATTAATGATTTAAGGATCAGATTTAGTGACAGTAATTGGGTAAAGGAGGCTCAAATTCCATGGGATTCTAGGACACACCTTTGACAAAATCGGTAAAAAAAAAAATAAAAAAGGTATGTGGGGGTAAGGAGAAAAGGAAATAAGTAGGAGAATATTTGTTTTTATTTGTAAAAGCCTCACTCCAACTTCCTAAACAGAACCAAGTCTAGACGTGTTTCCCATTTTAGACAACATCCTCAGAAACAAATCACATTTATTAAAACAAAACAAACCAGGGGTTGAGCCTTGGCCCAGACTTCGAGCCAGAAATAGTATCATGTTTTTTGAGTTGGGATTCTAATAACTGATTTACAAGTAAGAGGGGAACTGAGTTTGACATTGGCCTAAGAATGAATCATAGCTATTTCCATTGTGATGAAAACTACAGGATGATAAAATGGAGAATGTTCTTTGGAGTATAGGACGTGTATCAATCAATTCATCTGTTCTTTTCTCTTGTCACATCAGTTTATAAACCAATGCATTTTGGGGTCTAGAAGATTATGTAGTCCAACTTTTAATCTTATAAGTTAAAAGGAACTAAATTCCATGGAAGGTAAATGGTCTGCTTTAAAGTGGTTGACTAGAGTGCACACAAAGGGCCCAGGGACATTTTGTGAGATTTCTCACTTCTCTGGTTTATTGCTACACCCAGTCAATCTGTTCCCCTAGTAAGCCTATGGAATGGGGACTTTATTAGGCATTTACAGTGTGCCAGGCACCATGCTAAATGTTTTACAAATATTATCATATTTGATCCTCACAACATCCCTATGAGATAGGGGCTATTATTTTCCCATTACAGAACTGGAGAAAATTTAGCAGTCAGTAAAAAGTGAAGTGACTTGCCCAGGATCACACAACTAGCTCTGAACTTATGTCTTCCTGACTCCAGGCCCAGAGCTCTATCCACATGTCACCTAGATTATAGTTCAGAAGGCTCAAAGAATGAAACATTTATTTATAGATTAAATTTTAAAATAGAAGAAAATAGAGCTTATGGAAAATAACATCAACTTACTACTAGTAACCCTACCCCCATATCTACCAAATCCAGTTTTATCAGCATTCTAATCACATCTGGTAAGTTCTTTCTTATTTGTCCTTCTGTTCAATTAGCTAAATTCTGTTAGTAGACTATTAAAGTCTCTTACTATTGTTGCATTAATGTTAAAATAATTTTTAATTTCAGTTTGATTTTCCCATAAATATTTAGTTGCTATGATACTTAGTGTATATTGATAAGACTTAATTGTTTATAAGACCTTTCACATTTGCAAATCTTGACTTTTTAAAAATGATATGATATTATTAGCATAATAATTTTCATCTAAATTATCTTTTACCCCATGGCCTTGTATTTCCATTAAATTATGTAGTAAACATGCTTCCTTATTACTTGGTGTTCATATTCCATTAAAATGTTAGTCATACATTAGATTAGATTGGCTTGCTCATTTCTGAAATCCAGGAGCTTACTCTAAGTGTTGTATGAAGAAATAAGGTCTGAGAAACAAAGAAATTTATGTTGAGGAACAATAAAGATTAGGGAATAGTCTTAATAGAAAGGCTTTTTCAGTTTTTGGTGTTCTATTGATTGAAGCTATCATTGTTATGTTGAGACCAACATCAAAATAACCTTAAGACCATTACACTGATATTTTAAAATTTATTACATCATCAAATTAGCATTTTGTCTCTAAATATCGATTTGAAGAGATTTCCTATGCTCTTTAAGCATTATACCTTGGGGTTGACATTTTTTCCTCAAAAAAACATCTCCCATATAAGGAAAGTTAAAGGAAAAATGGAATTATGTATACATTTTGTTTCCACACAACTATTCAGCAATACAACTAGTCTAGCAAATAAAACACAATAGGATTTGATCCTTTCTAGAGTATTGTTCTTAAAATAACTATTACTGGAGTGTCTCTCAAACCACTGATTATGATTGTAAAGACTAAGAAGTTTGGTACTGTTTGTCTTCATTGAAATAGTACTGCCTTAGAGAGCAACAGAGTAGGAATGACTTTTTGAGGTAACTTCCTATTTTGGGATTCTATGAGGTGCATTAATAACTGAAATGTGTGAAGTATAATGTTTTGCAAACTGCCGACAAAAAATTCAAGATACATGAAATTGAATCCTGCCTCAGACACTTACTAGCTCCATGACTCTGGGTAAATCACATAGCTTCTTTCCACTTTCATTTCCTCATCTCTAAAATGGGAGTAATAATTATACCTATCTCACAGGCTTGTGAAAAATCAATGAGATGGGGGAGTGTACACGTGTATATTTGTACATATATAATGCTTTACTAACTCTGAAGTACTATATAAATGGCAGATATTGGAAGAAGAAGAAGAAGAAGAAGAAGAAGAAGAAGAAGAAGAAGAAGAAGAAGAAGAAGAAGAAGAAGAAGGAGAAGGAGGAGGAGGAGGAGAAGAAGAAGAAGAAGAAGAAGAAGAAGAAGAAGAAGAAGAAGAAGAAGAAGAAGAAGAAGAAGAAGAAGAAGGAGAAGGAGGAGGAGGAGGAGGAGGAGGAGGAGGAGGAGGAGGAGGAGGAGGAGGAGGAGGAGAAGAAGAAGAAGAAGAAGAAGAAGAAGAAGAAGAAGAAGAAGAAGAAGAAGAAGAAGAAGAAGGAGAAGAAGGAGAAGGAGGAGGAGGAGGAGGAGGAGGAGGAGGAGGGAGGAGGAGGAGGAGGAGGAGGAGGGAGGAGAAGGAGGAGGAGGAGGAGGAGGAGGAGGAGGCAGTGGTGGCTTATCCTCTGCTCTTGTATATCCTTCCTGGGAGATAGCAAATCTCTGACCTGAGTCACTTAGGGAACAGAACAGAGGAGACTTCTGCCAGTCTTAGGCTACTCTTCCTGAAACAGTATGACTCTCCTAGCCAAGGACTGAAACTGAGCCTGAAGTTAGATGTTGGAGACTATCTAAAACTGCCTAAGAAGGGGCAGATCCAGAGTCCAGGGATGGATCCATCTAGAAGATGGGTCTTCACTCAGTCTAGCTGAGTGACCCAACTAACAAAGGCACCAGAGGTGAACTTCATGATGACTCTATCAAGGGAGAAAGTCTATCTAGGCCCTATGGTTCCAGAATTGTGAGTAGTCTTAACCACATATGTTCCCTACATGTGTGCATCAACAACATTTTATTCTAAGTGTAAGCCTATTTTTCTCATGGATGGTTTACATATTTTGGGGGCAGTGTGCCCCAGTTTTATTCAGGAATGTTTTGTAATGTCTTTTCTTGCTTGCCATCTGAGTAAATGCCTTTATTAAAAGTTAAGTAAGTTTACTGACAAGACTGTTAATGGGAAAAACATTGGTAGGGTCTCATGAGTATTTAAAGTACAACTTAGATCTGAGAAGCCACCCTGTGAAGACCCAAACTACCAGTTCAAGTGCAAGTTGGGTGAGTATCCCAAAGGAGACGCTACATTTACTTTTTTTTTTTTTAAAGCAACTGGGGTTAAGTAACCTTCTCAAGGTTACACGGCCAGTCATTATTTCTGTGTGGGTGCTCATTCTCTGAGGCCGGATCTGATCTTGGGTCATCCCAACTCCGAGGCCGGTGCCCCCACTCACTGCGCCACCTAGCTGCCCCTTTAGGGCAATTGGGGTTAAGTAACTTGCCCAAGGTTACACGGCTAGGTTTTTGTTTGCATGGATTAAGTGTCGGAGGCCGGCTCCGAACTCAGGTCCTTCTGACTCCAGGGCCGGCACTCTATTCAATGCGCCACCTAGCTGCCCCTACATTTACTTTTTTAAAAAATAAGAACAATTTAATTCTTTGACTTTGACATCCAGAATCTATAAAAAAAAAAAAAAACTTCTACAAATTTCTAAGGGCAACCAATATCCAGAATCACAAAAGTGAAAAAGCATATTTTACAAAGAAAATAAAAGGAAAAACAAATTTTAAATGTGAAATATTCAACCTAATTATTGATCAGAATATCACTGAATACCCATCTTGGGCCTTTTCCCAAAGTTCCTCCTTGTTGCTGATTTTTTTCTACCTTTGTCAAAGAAGATTTTTTCTTAAATGGAAAAAGAGGCGGTGTTTGTTCATAAAGTAAAAATGGCACTTATCGGAAGGGTCAGGGGAGCATAAATCATGAATTAATGAAAAAACATTTATTGAATGCCTATTTCTACTAAGTTCCAAGTGCTATGCTCAGTACTGGGGATAGATGACAACTACAGAAAGACAATCTTTGGTCAAGGTCATGCTTTGGGGGGGGAGGGGAGAAGATGACATATTAGAGAGTTCAGTTGCTGGGTAAATGAAAAGACTTTAAAAAAAAGTTCTAAGTCCTGAAGCCATAATAATGCACCAGAGGGGCAGATTTCATGACCCAGACAGTCATTTTTAGATGTCAGAAGGTTAGATAACATTGGGCAAATGGTAACGCCAGGAAGTCCTTAGAAAGCATTGTCAGGGTAGATTGCAAGGTTTGTTTCACAGTCCATTTTAACTGAAGGAAAAGCTGGTGACTCCCATTGCTCCAAGTAATGTAAGCATTCTAACAGTCTGGATTGGTTTCTAGGTGGTTTGGGGCAAGAGTAGAGCAAGTCAGAGAGTTCAATTAAATCTGACAGAGATGAGGAATCTGCCTTTCTCTTATGATTAATACAAGTGAACAATTTCTACAGTTGTTTATAGCATAGTGTGTAGTATTGTGTTTATATTAGTGAAGAAAAATTAAAATGGTGCATAGAAAAACTGCAAAAGCATATGAAGAAAATGACCAAAGACAGTCATAGAAGACAGCTACAACACAAGGGGTCGGGGGAAGGGTAAAGAGATAGATTTGGAGGGTTAAAGAGAGGGACACTTTCAATTTCACCATCTACAAAGTATTGCTTAAGTCTTCTCACTTCTCTCTAGTTGCTTCTCTGGCTAATCTTTGAGCTTCAGTATCGCCTTTAACTTTCAAATGAGCAGGTATATACTTCCACTCAACATTCATGTCCCGAGTCATATTATCTAGCTTAGTGAATTGGTCTCTATGGACAACATCTTTATTTTTACTTCTTTTCCAGCCATTTTCTTTCCAGCTGTCAATTAATTCATTCATACTTTAGTGATAAGTTGGTTATCTGTGTACTCAATAAATCTGTCTTTATTTTGGGCCTTTGCTTGCTCAATCCCTTTGGTAGCTCCTTCAAATGATTCTCTTTGGTTTCTTTGTCGTCCAGAATGTGTACCACTTATGTTTAGATCATGATCTGGTCTCCAGTCGACACCAATACCTCTTGGGCCCCATTTCTTCAATTATTTTTTCAGGCACCCTTAACGTGTATAGTGTTAGAGTCTGATGCCTGCTATGGTTGCCCATACCGACTTTCAGAGCCTCTGCTCTGCCAGCCATAGTCATAACTCCTTGGACTGTGTTTCCAACTCATCTCCAGTCTCTCCAAAGGCTTGCTGAAAAAAGAAAATTAGTCTGACCTTCAGAGATTGTGCTACATTTACTGTAAGAATATCCACTCCACCCTTTCCCTCCTACCTACTTGTTTTTCAGCTGTGATGACTACATTCAAGGAAAATATTTCCTCTTCCCCTTCTCCATGTTGAAGTTATTTTTTGTTGTTGTTCTACAGGACAGTGGAATTTGCCCATCTGGTCAAATCTAAGATTTCCTAGATTTTCTTCTTGTAAAGTGGGATATTAAAGAAACTAAAGGCTTTCAGAACATAACAGATATCCATTCATTGTTTAAAAATTACTTTAATTTGATATAGTTCTGGATGATTTACATATCAAAGACTCACAAAGACTTGGCTTTCTCTGTTGAAATGCCAAGGATTCTTCTGTTGAGTTAATAAAACATTTTTTTTTCCTTTTGAAAGATATACTCAGTTTTGCTCAATAGATAATTTGGGGATGAAGTCTGTTTCTTCTTGATTTGGGGTACATTAAATTCCAGATTTTTCTGACATTTTTTTGGCTCAGGTGAGAAATTTTGCTCAATTTGGATCAGTCTGTTTCTTCCTTACCATAACTCTGTAGCTGAAATATTGGAGCTTGATGACAATATGACTGAGATTCATGTAGATCGCCTTTAAGGTCCCTTTTAACTCTAAATCTATAATTCTGTGCCCTTGGTATTCATGAGTGTGACAGGTATATCTAGGCACACAATAATTTCTCCCCTTTCCCCAAAATGTTACTTTGTGTTCCATTTTATAAGTTTATATTTTGCTTTTATTTTTTGGAGAGGGGGAAGGCAAGGCAATTAGGGTAAAGTGACTTGCCCGAAGTCACACAGCTAGTTAAGTGTCAAGTGTCTGAGACTGGATTTGAACTCAGGTCTTCCTAACTCCAGGGCCTGTGCTTTATTCACTGTGCCTCCTAGCTACCTATACATTTATATTTTGAAGTAAAGTTTAATTGTTAATTTCTAAACGCTAAATTTAATTATTTCAATTTCTTTATTTGACAAAGAAAAACAGTGTCCTTTATGACTATTCAAATAAATGTTTCACCTTAAAAAATTCTCTGGATGCACATCCTAATGAAATATGCAACTCCCACTTGTGTTGGTATTCTGTGGTTTCTATTAAGAAGCTATACTTTATCCCTTATTTTCAGTGCTTCTGGGAAATTCTTTTGTGTGATTTCCTGGAATAAGAAATTCAGACTCTACATTCTTTCCCCCTGGAAGACAAAAACTTCTCATGTTATCTATTTGAGCTCTGTCCTTTAGATGTTACCTTAATTTGTATAGCCTTCTCAAATCTTTCATTTTGTTGACTTCTCATCTTGTTTATCTACTTCCATAAGCCCAAAACAAAGAGGGAAAAATCTAGTTTTGTGTTCCTATTTTTCATCAAGAAAACTCTGTTTTATTAAAATCCTCCAAAAATCCATTCAGAATGTTGAGTCTTATAGTTATCTTTTAATTCTATCTTTAGAGATGTCAAATCTTTATTTATATGTCTTAGTGAGCTTATTTATACTGAAATATGTTGCAATCGAATGAATTTTATTTTTGTAATCCTTGCTCAAATTATTTCATTATTTTTTCCAGTGTCTTCTGTTAGGTTTCTTTCACCCAGTGATGTTTATTTATTGTGTCTGAGCTTTTATTTTTTTTTCCTTGCTCACTTTTAAAATCTCCTTTTCCCATTTTCCTTCAAGGTGACTGTTTTTCCACAGTTTCAGCAGTTCTTTTACTTTATTTCATGTATTTATTGCTGTTTTTGAAATGCTAAATTGAAAGTAAGTTCTCTGAATCACCTCATTCCACCATCTTGATAGAGCTATCCTAATGATATTCTAAATATGTACTATAAATGCTACAAGCTAACTCCACTGCTGGCCTCAATATTCCCAGTATATTTACTCTCGTGTGATTGAACCATGCTTTTTGGGGACACTTTACACTCAGGCTTGTCATTCCCCAGCTTAAAAACCATCGGTGGATCCTTGTTGTCTCTTAAAGAAAATTAAAACTCCAAAATATATCATTTAAACTCATTCAGTCATTTTCTCATTTACCTTTCTAGGTTTATTTCCTATTTACATATATTTGTAGATTATACACACACACACACATGTACAAATATACACATAAACATACACACATAGACTGTTAGAGCAGTGGCTAGAGAGTAGACTTAGAATAAGAAAGACCTGGTACAAATCCCATTTCCAACATTTTTGGCTACACAGCCACAGAAAGTCACTTAACTTCTTGTGTCAAGCATTTTCCTACTATTTAAATATTGTCATATATGGGCTGCAATCTGCAATTGAAGAAGGCATTTCTATACAAGGAATTCCCCACACGGAATAATTCACAGATCCTTTGCATATTCTAGTATGTTTATGTATGAAGTAAAATGCATACTTACATCATACATATATTTTAAAATATATTTATGCATACTTATGTTCAATTCAATAGGCATTTGTTCAGTACTTAGCATCTATAAGGCACTATGTTAGGAATTAACAGGGATAGGAAAATAAGTAAGATATTTTCATTTTCCAAGAGGGATTTAAATATGTTATGAAGTATAAAATACAACAAAAATAACCATAAAGAAAATCAGACTTGTAGTGGCGAGGTGGCACAGTGAATAGAGCACCGGCCCTGGAGTCAAGAGGACCTGAGTTCAAATCCCACCTCAGACATTTAACTAGCCATGTGACCTTGGGCAAGTCACTTAACCCCAATTGTCCTACCTTCCCCCTCAAAAACGTCAAAAAGAAATCAGACTACAGTAAGTCCATAGACTTGAAAAGCAAGAGGTATTATATAAAGAGACCTGGATTTGACATTGGAAGACTTTCATTCATATCCCGGCTCTGCAGAAATTAGAAGATAAATAACACTATCTTTGGCAATAAGCAACATGATACATATGGGAAACTTCTATAACTTTTAGAGGGTTGGGTAGGACACTAAGAGATTAAATAATTTCTCGCTGATCATGACAATTAGTATATATCAAAAGAAGGATTTGGAAGCACATATTCCTAACCGATCTTCCTTTAGTAGTAGCAAATATAATTATAAAATGTCAGGGATGTTCTAAAGAAATGGTTAGAATGGTGCTTCTGTCTTCAGTATCTCTTTCAGGAAGTCCACAGGAAACCCCTTAAAGGTTGTTATATTGGCATGTGCTTGGAATAATTAGGACAATCAAAAAATCATATGGAAATCATTTGTAGCAGTTTAGATTTCCAAATCCATCCAAGTTAGCCAATGCTGTTATTTCCTTTTTGTGAAGGAGAAAGACATGCTGGCAGGAAGATCAGTTAATGACTTTTTTTTAATCATTGAGTCTGGACAAGAAATGAACCCAGTCAGACGAACTTCATCTGGTCCTAAAGGTAGGGGTCAGCCAAGGACAAAAACTGAAGGTAGAAAAGGCCAAGCGATGTCAACATCACCAGAGTACCTAAGGTCAAATTTGGTCCTCTAGTTGTTCCAGGAACAGTTTGACTTAGGCACCTAATTTTCCATTTTGCTTATTTCTGGCATCAAACATGTGGTGTTTAAGCACTGTTACTCTCAAGAGTCCCATAGTAATGAATTCAGCCAAAATCTGAATCCAAGTTCCTCTTGGCTTCCCCCAAATGCTTTTCTGACACATCTTCAATAATTCTCAGATTCCTGAATGTCTTTATCAACTGAATTCACAATCAAAGTATTAAAACCTTAAAAAAAAAATACAAAACATCTCTTAGGAAGGAGATTAAGGACTCAAGCCAGTAAGTGAAAAAATACAAAAAGGAACAGAAGTCTCTGTATGCCCATCTCTCTGTCTCAGTTTCTCTCTCTATTCTCTCCCTTCCTTTTTCTGATAACTAACATTTTATATGAAATTCCAGAATACATAAGCTCATGATATCTTTCTTTTTAAAAATTAGAAAATGTGCTTAGTTTCAGACTGTTTCCTGGGTTTGACTTTGTTGGGAGGCAAGAAAGGGAAGAGATAAGAGAAGCAGAAAGGGGCCAGGGTACTTATTGATTGAATCTTACTAAGCTAGGCTTGGTTAAAAGAAAAGTGTTTCTCTACAAAGCTTTCAAAATAAGTAGCACATATTTCCCCTAGTTATCCCTCTGCTGAAACTCTCAGCTTTCTCATCCTTCTCAAGTTAGATGTTGGTCATTATACCAGATTCCGGCTGCAGTTACATTTCATCTGCATCAATTCACTAGGTTGGTTACATGAGGTCCTCAGTATGGATAATTTCATTTGCTAGGACAGATCAGACCTCTCTCTTTCCTTCTGTGCAATTCCAGTTTGCATTTTCCCCATTAATCTTTCATAAAAAGGAAACAAGTATTTAAAAAATACCTATTACATACCAGGCACTGTGTTAAGCACTTTACAAATGTTTGTAACTTTACAAATAAAAAGTTACAAAAAAGTTTTTAAAATAAAATTTATTTCATTTGATTGTGGCGACAACCCCGGAATAGGTGCTATTATTATTATTATTATTATTTTAGAGTCAAAAAAAATTGAGGCAGAGGTTAAACGACTTGCACTGGGTCACTCAACTTATAGATATCTTAGGTCAAATTTGAATTCAGGTCTTCCTGACTCCAGGCCCAGTGATTCTTATTCACTGTGCAGGTTAGGAACCATTCAAATGCTGTAAGCCACCTTCTTGTTCTTTTATGATTGCTGGGGCACCAATGTGCCTGTCTTCTTAAGTAGGTCATTTCAATTTCCCAAAATTGAATTTTCATTAATTTTTTTTTTTAGAAATAGTTCTATTGAAAAAAAAATGAAGTGTACCTGCATGGGAGAAGTATACAGTTAATAGCTGAGTTGCCTATGTTTTGAGAACCCAAAATATGGAGAGAGGAACATAAGAGTTCCCCTACTTTCTTTTTTAGTTGTTATATAAGTAATAATTGAGTATTTCAAAATATCAACTATTGTCTGTCTTCAGTGATAACAGAACACAAAGAAAACAGGCACATTTTATTATAATTATTTGGATATGAATGGGGAAAATTTTATTTCCAGTAAACATTGTCAAACAGAAGAATAGACCATTGAGAAAATGTTTTGGAATCTTCTACTCAGAACTTTTGAAATCAGACATCATCTGATTTCTGTCGAGACAGTATTATAGAAATAGTTCTCTCTGAAGGTAGGGTAATAAGATTAGATTATTTTTAGTCATTCTATTATTCCATTATTGTGTTTGCTTTTCAGAGCTTATAGCTTCTGCTAGTTTAGCAATTATTTTTATCCAATTCCTCTCCAATTTTAAAATAGGAGTCCTATTCAAAACAGAGATATTTGCAGATTTTTCAAAATAGATTCTTACTGCTTTTTGTACCTATTTCATCAGTAACAGTGACTACTCTGGCCCCCGTTTCCTGAGGGAATCTAATCTCTCACTCAGGCTATGTTGGCACCTTTGGGAATTGTAAGGTGGTCTCTCCTCTCTGCCACTGCCATAAGCTCCCACCATTGTTGTTCTCTAATTTTAGGAGTCTAAGCATCCTACTTCCATTAACTACTTAGTAGCCAAATTAATCTTTACTAAGGAATATGTACTTCAAAAGTAGAGCCAGAACAAATGTATAAACATTCCCTCCTTTCTCCCCACCCCAATCTCTGGGCCATAATCCCTTCTCTGCCTCTCTCAGTCTCTGAAAAAGGGCAGGGGGATTTGGTTCACTGCCTAACTCAGTTCCTAAATAACATCAGTCCCACCAAGTTCCAAGTCCAAAGTCACCCTGGGTTTGTGTCCAGAGAGATCGAAGACAACATGTAAACAATGTGTACAAACAAACAATGTGTAGGATAATTGGGAAATAATCAAAACAAGGAAGGTGCTAAAATTAAGAGGGATTAGGAAAAGCTTCTAATCTTAAACTTAAAATCAATCCACTGCAAGTCTAATGTCATTTAAATCTCTATGCCTCAGTGTCTCTATTTGTAATCCAGGACTAGTAACAAATTATTAAAACTAATAAACATTATGTGAAGGACATTATGAAGAAAAATGTCATAATCGCTATGAAAGTTTAGAAAAGGGATGCTTCATTCTATAAATTATAGGACTCTGGCATGACATCAAAGAAATGTTTTGTAAATCTTAAAGCATTATATAGATGTGAGCTATTACTTATGAGGCCCTTTTTCTCCCTAATTCTATGCCTCATCTCACTTCAGCATCATTCTCTTGTTTTGGACAGTCTCAGAGGAAGAGGCAAGGCCTTCTCCTTGCCAAGGCCAATACTCTACTTGTACCCTTGACCCCATTCCCTTTCTTCTTTTCAGGAAATTTGCCCTTTCCATTATCCACCTCATCTTTCAATAATCTTCTATCTCTTGGTCACTGGTCTCTTTTCTGCTGCCCACAAACAGGTCAAGACTTCCCCATTCTTTAAAAAAATCACTTAGGTCAAAGGATATGAGCAACCAGTTCTCAAGAGAAGAATTATAAACTATTAATAATTGCATGAAATATCATTCCAAATCACTAATAATAAATCAAGTCAAACAAATCAAAACAACTCTCAAGTTTAATTTCACACCCACAAAATTGGCAAAGATGACAAAAGATAAGAGTAGTTAGTCTTGGAGGGTATAATGTGCAAAGATAGGCACACTAATGCACTGTTGGGAGAGCTATGAATCAATTTAACCAAAGCAATTGAGAATTATGCTTTTAAAAAAGTAAGTAAGATGTTCATATCTTTTGACTCAGATGTACCGCTGCTGGGCTTATAATACAAGAAGGTCAAAGATGTAAATAAAGTTCTCATATACATAAAAATACTTGTAACAGCATTCTTTTTGTAGTAGCAAGAATAAAAAAATTTAAAGGAATCTTATCTCTTTGTCTGTGTATCTTCCCCACTCCAAAAATGTAAGCTCCATGAGGTCATGGATAGTCTTCATTTTTGCCCAACACTGTACCTGGCACATAGTCACTACTTAATAAATACTCAGTGCGTGGAATAGAATTGTCCTAAGGCTATTAGACCTGCTGAAGACTGAACAGGAAGCGTTGGACAAAAGGCAGAAACTTCTGGGAGGTTGCTGCTCTTTATACAAAGACTTTGGGGACCCTTAATATTAATAGGAAAAGATCTTTAACAGTTTCTCTGTGTGTTACCTAAATCATCCTTTGGATGTCCACTGAATTTCTGTCTTGCATTTCATTCCCTATTTGGTGTCCCTAGAAAGTGATTTCTGTTTCTAACTCCAGGTTCGTTCTGTGCCTTTTCTCCTCTTGCCTTTCTTGGCAGGGCTAAGACTTTGGGAGCTGCCAGTAAAATCATAATCTGAACTCATAAAACCAACATTCTGTAAATAAAGCTAAATCTCATGGAATGGGAACATATCTGACCTAAGCCAGGAAAATTCCTCAAAGAAACAAAATGCCTAATAGTCAAAACTGTAGGAAAAAGGAACGTTGAGGTTAAGGCCAAGGAGGATAGGACTGGTGGGTAAGTGAAGGACTTATTATTATATTTCTTATTGTCATCATTAACACTTTTATTTTAGCCACAAATATAGGTACTCTGTTTCAGTAGGGGCAGCTAGTTGGAGGAGTAGGTAGAGTGCCAGGCCTGGAATCAGGAAGACCTGAGTTCAGATCTGGCCTCAAATATTTACTAGTTGTGAACAAGTTTCTTAACTATGTTTGCCTCAGTTCCCTCATCTGTAAAATGAACTGGAGAATGAAATGGCAAACCACTTTGCCACAACTAAAATAATCGAACAACATCAGGATCAGTATCCCATCTTTCTTGCTTTCAATTTAACTCCTGGCACCTTTTGTTCATTTTCTCTGTCCTCCTATTCTTATAGAACTTGGTGGTGGAGGTAAGTGGAGTGGGGAACCACCATTATTACACTAGGTTTTCCACTATGTGCTCTTGAGGCAAAGACACTCCTAAAAACTCCAGCAAGGCCAGAATTGGGAAACTTTAAACTTCTGTGAGGACTTCTGGCTGCCGTAAAGAAATTTCTAAAGCGGAATTAAAAACTGGTGATTAGACCACATGCTTGACTTCCTTCCTTTCCTTTTTCCTTCCCTCCTTCCTTCATCCTTCCCTTCCTTTCTTTCTTTCCTCCTTTCCTTCCTTCCTCTTTTTTTCTTCTCTCTCTTCCTTCCTTCCTCCCTTTCTTCTTTCCTTCTTCCTTCTTTTCTTTTTCACTCCCTTGCTACCTCCCTCCCTCTTTCCTTCCTTTATTAAACCTTCCCTCTATTCCAAATTCCAGGAGACCTTTGAGGGTACTAGTAATAAGAATGTTCTTTCCTCCTTGAGGTGGTAAACTGGGCAGGTTTCATTGTTCCTTGGTTTCATTGTTCATTCTCAGGGCTGTTAAATTACATGGGCCATGTGTTCCCCCAAAAGAAAGATAAAGCCAAAACACATTAGAACCAAAAAGAACCTTGGAGATCCCATGATCCAACTCCTTCCTTTTACAAGTGAGTAAATTGAAGCCTAGAAAGGTTGAGCGACTTGTCCAAGATCACACAACTAGCTAGCAGCAAAGCAAGCCCTAGAACTATGGGGTCCCAAATTCCTAGTCCAGTACCCTTTCCACTATACTATGCATACTTGTTATTCCTGAGGGTTGAGATCACTTTGGATGTTTCCATGAGAATCTGAGGGAGTAGGCTTATTTCTCACTGAAGTCTTCAGTACCACCTATTAAAAATATAATGAAGTACCTACCTAGGTCATACTTGTAATAATAAAATACCCATGCCCACTAAAGTGATACCCCGATGCCTCACTGTGCTATGGAGATGACTCTGGGTTTTCCAAAGCTATGCCAATAATGCACATATTCTCAAAGGCTGAAAAGGCTTCAGGTGTAGAACAGCAATGAACTGTATGTATGCCATCTGGGAGTGACTGCTAAATTCAAAAAAGGCTGGCTACCAGGCGATGAGCTCTGGGGGGAGGGCTGGAGCTATAAAGAAAATCCACTAATGTGGAGAGGGATTGAGATCTGTGAATGGAGAGATTACTACGAAATTACTGATATTTTGAAGTAATTGTTCGAGGGCACTTCTGTTTGGCTGAGACAAAGGTGATCTTAATATAAATGCAATTCTTCTGCAATAATAAATTGGGATTTAAGATGAGAGATGAAATACCCTGGAGAAAAATGGAGATAATGACAAATAATTGCAACAGAAAAAGCTCAAGGACAGAAAAAACAGAATCTCAGTGTTGGAAGAAAATATGGGGTCATCTAGTCTAACCTAGGCTTAACAAGAATCTTCACTATAACACATTTGACAAGTGGTCAATCAACATTTGCTCAAAGACCTCAAGTGAGCAGCAACTCATTTCACATTTGATGAGTTTCTAGAGATCATGAAGTTCAGGAGAGACATTCAGGGTGCGATTTGATGAGGTGAAGGCTTTGGGTGCCTTCCTCAAATGGAGGATCCCACCTCTCCTCCACCAGAGAGAAGGAACGGCCCTCAGGGCAAGAGGTATCTAGTCACTATTAATGGCTCTATTGACACAATTAAAGATTACATTAGTATGGGGCAGAGCCAAGATGGCAGAGTAAAAGTGGGAACTTGCTTAAGCTCCCACTCCAACCACCTCCAATACCTGTACAAAAATGACTAAACAAATTTTAGAGCTACAGAGCCCACAAAGTGACAGAGAAACAAATCTCCCACTGAAGGCAGCCTGTCAGGGTGACAGGAAGGGTCTATCGCACCGAGTTGGGAGCTGAGCACAGACCCATATGGTCCCACATGAGCTGCATGGACCCAGACCCTGGGCCCCGACCAGCAGCCCAGACTGGCCCAAGCAGACTTCAGGGAGCAAATCACTGGCTCCTGTGGTGGTTTCTAGACTTCTCAATCCATAAACTCCAAAGAGAAAGTAAAAGGTCAGTGGAGAGCACTATTGGAACTAGGTGACAGAAGAACGAAGTTGGGCCCCTTCCCCCAGGGCGAAAGGTGACAGAGGTGCAATGGCTGCAACTGCTGCCTTGTGGATGCCTCCAGAGCTGCTGGCCTACAGATCTCAAGGGGACCAAGTGACCACTCAGAGGGTAATCTCTCTTGTGTTGACCTGCTTGGATCTGGGTCACAGTCTTGGCTGGTAGTCCTGGGGTGAGAAACACCAGTGTGCCAGAGCTTGTGGTGGCTGTAGAGGGGGTACCTTCCTCATAACTTGGACAACAGCTCTGACAACAACTGTGAAAACCCCAGTGATTTGGGCACCACTCTCTCTACTTTGGAAGCAGAGATCTACCATGGCAAAGAGCTCAAAAGTCAAGTAATTGGCTGGCAAGATGAGCAAGCAGAGGAAGCACAATCAGACCTAGAATC